>WOXC01007473.1:600000-901863 GCA_011680675.1 Gymnobelideus leadbeateri | reverse complement strand
CTCCTCTTCACCTTTCTTTTCTCTGCCTCTCTTGTCTCTGAGTCCCTCCTGGGTCTGTCTCTCTGTCTCTGATTTTTCTGGCTAGAAGGGTTAAATGTTTATTTTTTAGGGTTAACATTTACTTTCTTCTTCTTTTTTATGCTCTCATTTGTCTTTTTGTTACCCTTTATTTATTTGTGTATTTGTTTGTTTTTTAAAGGACAATTAGGGTTAAGTGACTTGCCTAAGGTCACACGGATAGTTTTTGTGTTGTGTCTGAGGCCGAATTTGAATTCAGGTCCTCCTGACTCCAAGGCAGTGCTTTGTTCACTTTGCCACCTACCCGTTCTTTATGTTACCCTTTAATTGGCATGATGTATAGTACTGAAGTTTTCAAAGGAATTTCAAAAATCATTTTTCACCATACTCCTGCAAGATAAGTAGGTAAGATGGTATAATTCCCATTTTACAGATAAGAAAATTGAAGCTCAGAGTTTACATTTACATCTTAGATAGCTAGGGGGTACAGTAAGTAGAGTGATGGGCCTGGAGTCTGGAAGACTTAAGTTCAAATCTGGCCTCATGCAACTCATTCATTGTGTGACCCTGAGCAAATTTCAATTTGTCTCAGTTTCCTCATCTGCAAAATAGGGATAATAATAGCACCTACCTTGTAGGGTTATTGTATCAAATGAAATAATATTTCTAGAAAGTACTTACACAGTATCTGGCACATATGCACACTCTTTAAAAATATTAACATTCGGGGCGGCTAGGTGGTGCAGTGAGTAGAGCGCTGGCCCTGGAATCAGAAGGACCTGAGTTCGGATCCAGCCTCAGACACTTAACGCACACACAAACAAAAACCTAGCCGTGTGACCTTGGGCAAGTTACTTAACCCCAATAGACCTCCAAAAAGCAAAAAAAAAATATATATATATATATTAACATTCTTTTCTCTTTAAATTTTGAATTTGAAATTTTCTCCCTCCTTTTCCCACAAAGAAGATAAGCAATATGATATTAATTATACATGTGAAAACATGAAAAATATATTTCCATGTTAGCCATATTGCAAAAAAAATTAAATAAAAGCAAAAAACAAAGTGAGAAAGTTATACTTCAACTTGCACTCAAAGTTCATCATTTCTCATTCTCAAGGTGGATAGCATTTTTTCTTCATGAGTCCTTTGGAATTGTCTTGGATCATTGTATTGATCAGAGTAGTCAAGTCTTTCACAGCTGATCGTCATTACAATGTTACTATTATGTATGATGATCTCCTGGTTCTCCCATCACTTTGCATTGCTTCATACAGGTCTTGTAAAAATTTCTTTTTCTGAAACCTCTCTTTCTCCCCTCCCTGACACACATTGGTTACTTCTTATACTATAGCAGCACTTCATCACAATTATATGCTACAACTTGTTCAGCCATTCCCCAATTGATGAGCATTCACTAGATTCCCAATACTATGCCACCACAAAAAGAGCTGCTATAATCATTTTTTGTATATCTACTTCATTTTCTTTGTAAAAAAAATCTCTTTGGGATACAGACTTAGTAGTAGTGTTGCTGGGTCAAAGGGTATAAAAAGTTTTATGGCCCTTTGGGCATAGTTTCTAATTGTGCTCCAGAATGTTGGACCAGTTCACAGCTATATCAACAGTACATTAATGTACCTAATTCTCTCCATGTCTTCCAGCATTTGTCATTTTTGATATGTGTAAAGTGGTATCTCTGAGTTGTTTTATTTTGTATTTCTCTAATCCATAGTGATTTAGGGCATTTTATATGACTATAGATAGCTTTGATTTCTTTTTCTTAAAATGCCCTGATCATATGCTTTGACTATTTATCAATTTGGAAATGGCTCTTATTTTTATAAATTCTCCTCAATTCTCTATGTATTTGAGAAATGAGGCCTTTGTAAGAGAACTTTGCTTTAAAATTTTTGATATTACTTCCTTGTCTATGGTGTCTTTTAGGAAAATGTAGATTCTCTTATTATCTCTTTTAATTAGGTCTATTTTTTCTTTTACTTTGTGATTATTATTGCCATCCCTGCCTTTTTTATTTTAGCTTAAGCATACTAAATTCTGCCCTAGCCTTTTATTTTAATTCTGTGTGTGTCCTTCTTGTAAATAACATACTGTTAGATTCTGGTTTCTAGTCTGTTCTGCTATTTGCTTCTGTTTTATGGGTGAGTTAATCCCATTCATATTCATTAATGATTACTATGTATTTTTCTCATTTTCTTCTATTTACTCTGCTCTTTCTCCTTTTATCCTGTCCCTTTTCAAAAGTCTGTTTTGCTTCTGACCACTACCTACCTTAATCTACCTTTTTATCATCCTCCCCCTTTTACTTTATATTATCTTCTTCCCTTCCCATTTCCCTATTGGGTAGGATAGATTTCTGTGCCCAACTGTGTGTGTGTGTATGAGCATGTATGTGTGTATGGGCATGTGTATGTTTTCAGAGTTAGTTCTGGAGGTCTGCAAATTTTTGTCACTTCCAAGGTGATGTGATGTGGGGAGAGATATGGTCACTGCTCTCCTGGTTTATACTCTGATCTTTACCCAAGAATGCCCCCTGGTCCCCTGTAGCTATAAGTACAAGTGCTTCTCTTGGCCCTAGAACTGTGACCATGTCCCCTGCTCTTCTGCAGCTACAAGTGCTAGTGATCCTCTTTGCCCTGGAGCTGTGACAAGGGCCCTTGCTCCTTTGTGGGTGACCACAAAGGCTCCTCTCCATTCTAGAACTGTGAGTTGGGACTGCATATGAATATCAGAATTGCCAAGCAGTGCCAGATGCACCCAGTGACAGTAAAGGGTCCCTTATAATCTCCTTTTGACCTCTTGTCAGACATCCCCCTCCCCTTCTCTCTCTGGGCTAAGAATTCCTGTTCACAGACCTCTCCTGTACACTTCCTAAGTTTGCTTAGGCTGGAAAACTGTCTAACCCTGACCTTTAGTTGGCTCTACCACTCCAAAATTTGACTTGAGGTGTTATTTTAAAATTGTTTGTAGGGGAATGTTGAGAGAGTTTGGCTGAGTTGCCACCTCTAATCTGCCATTTTAGCTCTGCCAGAAGGCATTCTTAATGCTTATTTCCTTCCCTTCCCTTACATTCTTTGCTCATGTTTGTTCAGTCAGTAAGTGTTGGAGTGGGATTTTATCAGGTCTATGGCTTCTGGAGCACTGTTCTTTTCATTTTGTAGCCCCTGGTCCCTATTTATCCTAAACTCCCCTTCCTTTCTTGCATAGAGGACAGTGTGGAAATTTCTGATCCTGAAAACTGGCAGGCCTGCTGGTGCAAAGCTGCTCCAGTTCTCCCATCATACAGACACATCTAATTGTTTGTGACATTAAAGTCAAACACTTTCTAAAACCCTGGCTCAGCGATGCCCTTGCTGAACAAGTACCTTCATGGCATTTGCACAGCTGAGAAAATGGAGCCGAGTTATAGAAGAAAACATAGACTAAAAAAAAGATGTGGTGGCGTTTGTGTTTTGTTTTGTTTTTAGAGCCAAAAAGAAAAAAAGTTTCCATGTTGGGGCAAAACTGAAATCCTAGAACAAGCCCACAAAAAGGCAATTGACCATGTCTGAGCGTTGAAGCTGCTCCCTCCTCAGTCTCCTTTCTGTCTCCCCTCTCTCTGTGTCTTTTCTCTGTCTTTCCCTGTATCTCTCTCTGCCCCTATTCCTTGTCTCTGTTTCTCCTCCCCCTTCCTTTTGCTTCCTTCCTTTCTGTCTCTCTGCCTTCTTCTTCTTATTCTCTCTTCTGTCATCTGTCTTTGTTTCTATTTTCCTTCTCTCTATTTCTTGTTTGTTTTTGTTTTTTGCTTCTTGGAGGGCAATTGGGGTTAAGTGACTTGCCCAAATTCACACAGCTAGCAAGTCCTCTCTATTTCTTTATCTCTCTTCTTTCTGAAAAGAATTTGGAGTGAGAGGCTCTTGGGTCAAATTCTGGCTCTGTTCCTTTATTTTTTTAAACAATCAGTGTTAAGTGATTTGCCCAGGGCCAAGTACCTAGTAAGTGTCTGAGGTCAAATTTGAACTCAGTTCCTCCCATCTGCATGATCAGTGCTCCATCCACCACATCACCTAGCTGCCCCTCTGCTACTTTCTACTTATGTGACTTTGGACAAGTCTCTTAATCTTGTTTGGACTGTTTTCTGCTGTGTACAATGAATGGGCTGAACTAGAAGACCCCCAGGATCCCTTTCATCTCTAAATCTATGAGCCTATGAAGAAGAATGAGTTAGTGAGAATGTCAACATGGCCACTAAAGCAGGTGGAGAGGAGGTTCTGCAATCATTGATTGACTGGGGGAATAAACCTGATAATAAAGCATTGATTATACTGCTTTGTGATTTTCAAATGTATCACACACTAAAGTATATCATTTAATCCCCTCAACAATCCATAAAGTAGACATGCAGCCATTATTCTCTCTGTTTTATAGTCGAAGTGACTTACCACTGATTGCATGTGGCCATCAGAATAGAGTCATCTCCTGGGCTCTTAAGTCTCATACTCTCTCCCCTATACCTCAGGGTCAGCTTTCAAAATGAAATCTCCAATGCCTTTAATTCAATTATGTTTATGTAAACAGTGTCCACCCAACTGCAGTTGGTAGCATTAGTTTTTAAGGGTCTGATGGTCCATGATCCATCATCACATCGTCTTTGTAGAGGGGAGCCCACAACAAAACTTGAGGCATATTTAAATACAACAGGTCAATAACTCAAAATGTTTGCTAACTTCCTGAGTAGCTCAGAACAAAGTGATGCTCATTTGTAAAATTGGAAAAAAGAGAAAACTATCCGCCTACAAACTCTCCATGTGGTAAAACCAAAAGAAATAAAAGGAACAACTGAACACATTGTTGTAGAGCCACTGATGCTTCTCAGGGTGGCCTTATTTCCCCTGGTATAGCCCTCCCTCCCAAAAAGAAATGGGCACTCTTGAGCCCAAGGAACCTTAGCCTTTTCCAGAGGTAAATAGTGAAACTTAATTAACAGGTCACGTGTGTCAAGGAAGTAAGCTGCAGGATTTTTGAGGCATCTGTTTCCATATGCTCGCAGGGAATATTAATAGCAACATTCTGCATAAGCACCTAAGCTGCCAGCCCCAGACTCTGTGGCAGGATTGTGGTGAAGGGGGTGGGGGGTGGGGAAATGACACCTCCCTCCTTTTCCTGTCCAAATGAATTATTCTACCATTAGTTGTCTTTTCCTGGGAATCCATTAGACTTGGATCTGTCTGAGAACTGGAGGTTTATCCACAGTGACAGGACTGTGCCTTTTCCTTCATAGGTTTTTAATGTAGATTTTGAGATTTGCTAAAAGATGAATGGAATATGGGCATGTTATTGTATAAAGAAATGGTGCCCAGAGTGCCTTGCCACCCCCTTAATATTGTGTTTATTTAGCTTTAATTTTGTTAGTATTGAATTTTGTTAATATTGTATTTTGTTGGTGTTAATGCTTTTTTTGTTGTTTTTATACCAATGACTTCTCAGTAATCTCTTCCAGAATCCTGCTCTGTACCAAAGAAAAGCAGATTAGTAAAACCGACAAAATAAAGTTCTGCTCCCCTAATTTTCCAAATCTCTCTATCAAGAGGAATGGGCCCTGTGAAACCAAGATTAATCATTTTGGTTAATCTGATTCCTGATGTCTTTCAATGTTTTGTTTGTGAGTTTAGTTTAGTTTTTTCATTTACCCTGGGGGATATAACTTTTTTCCTTTCTTTTTTTTTTTTTTTTGTATAGTGGACCCTTCTGGCAGTCAGGTGAAGCCAATGGACCCCTTCTCAAGAGAATGTTTTTAAATAACTGGAAGAAATTTTAAAATTCAGTTAGAGGTTGATGAAATAAATATGTAATTATTTTCTCATTCAAGTTCACAGAGATCCTGAAATATATCTAAAGGACTCCAGGTTAAGGATCCCTGATTGATACTACTGTGATTGTGCATTATTTTCCTCCTAATTATACTTTCTTTTATTCTGCATGAGTTCATACAGGTCTTTCCATTTTTCTCTGAATAATATATCTTTGTTATTTCTTATGGCATTCCATTTCATTTATATATCACATGGTGGACTTCTTGTTTTGTTTTGTTTTGTGCTCCTTCAAAAAGTGCTGATATGAGAATTTGACATGTAGGAACTTTCTTTTTGTCTTTGACTTCCTTTGGTGGTCAGTTTTATGATTAATTTTAGGATTTTTGAGTCAAAGTATTTGAGTTAAATAATTGTCACATTTCTAACATTATTCAAAATTGTTTTCAAACTTGTTAGAACAATTCAGAGCTCATTGAATAGGATATTAGTGTACCTGACTGTCTCCAATTTCCCCAATAGTGACTATTTCCATATTTTTAATCTTGGTTAAATTGTGAGAATGAAGTGATACCTCAGATCTGTTTTCCTTTGTGTTTCTTTTGTTAGTAATGTTCTGGAGCATTTTATCATACATCTGTAGAGGGTTTGCTATCCTTCTTTTGAAAACTGTTTATATTCTTTTACCACTTATCTATGGGAAATGATTCTTAGGATTATATATCACTGTCAATGCCCTATAAACTTTGGATATTGGACTTTTATGAGATGTTAGTTGGAGAAAATCTTTTTCCCATTGCATACTTCCAGGTTGGCGAGATAGGATGGCCAAGTCTAAAAATATGTTAACATTCTAAAAGATGAAGAATTGAAACATCACACTAATGGAGGGAGTGGAAGTGGTAAGCATTGAGGAAAAAATAGATTAAATAGGACAAAACAGAAGCTAAGAGCCAAAGTCAAAGCAAATAATCCATGAGACAAGATAACTAGAGATCAGTGGTGCCAAGGATAAGTAAATAAGTGGGAAACAGACTTGATAGCTTGAGGAACGTTTTATGCACAAGTATATTTTAGTACATCATTTTATAAGCACAGGCCACTCTATTTTCTACTCCTTAAAAAGAAGTGGTATTGAATATAAATACCCACAAGGAAAGGAAAAAGAAGATCAAAACATGGAAGAAGGAAAAATGGAGGTATCACACTGGAAGGATTGGTGGGAATCAGAGAATAAGATATTAGGGGAGAGGGTATTTAAGTCAACACCTCATACCATATAGTATAATAAATTCAAAATAGATATATGACTTGAATATAAAATAAGAGAAGAAAAAAATAGAAGAAAAACAGATCATGTACCTTTTATAGCTGTGGCTTGGAGGTGAATTCTTATCTAAACAAGGGATTGGAGTTATTGCAAAAGAAAAAAATAGATAATTTTGAGCACATGAGATGGAAAAGATTTTACACAAACAAAACTAATGCAGCTTGAATAAGAGGAAATGTTCTTGACTGGGAAAAATCTTTCTATTATAACATCTCTGAGAAAGGTATGATTTTCAAAATTGGTAACTAATGAAATTATGACTAAAAATGATTTACTTATAAATGTGATCGAAGGACATGAACAGTTCTTAAAAGGATTGCAAACTACTAACTATGAAAGAATACTCAAATATAATAATATAATAGGAAGGTAAATGAAAATCAAAATAACTGAAGCTTTACCTCACATCCAACAAATTGTCAAAAATAATGGCAGGAGGGTTAGGTGACAGAGTGAATAGAGCACTGGCCTTGGAATCAAGAGGACCTGAGTTCAAATCTGGACTCAGATACTTAACACTTACTAGCCATGTGACCTTGGACAAGTCATTTAACCCTAATTGCTCTGCCTTCCCCCTTCCAAAAAGCAAAAAAAAATGATAACAGAAGAAAACAGTCAATGTTTGAGGGGTTGTGAAAAGAGTGACACATAAGATATTATTGGTGGGGGCTACAAAGTGGTACAACCATTTTGTAAAGCAATTTTGAATTATATAGTTAATAATGACTAAAATGGCATCCCCTCTTCTTCGGAGAGATAAGGTATTGGAGACTGAATATAGCATTAGACTTTTTTGACATGTTGGTTATGGTAACCTTTAGGTATGATTTTTATAATGCTACCACTCTTTCTTCCCCTCTAATGAGTTTTCTCTATTTATTAGCTCCTGGTGTTCCTTCTTCTGGAGTCTTCCAAATGTTCCCTTTGGTTAGAGCACATCTCACTGATGGGCCCTTTATAGAATACTGAAGCTATCTTTCCTCAATGTGTTTAGTTTGTCCTAGGCTCCCGATTCTGAAGCTGCTGCCAATGACTGGTGCTCCATGAATACTGCTAGGATGCTAATGAGAAGTCCAAATCCTCTAAAGTCTCTAAGTTCATAAGGTCCTCCTGTGGTTTAGAGGAGTGGAGAGGGGGACCTGAAATTTGGGGATTTTTTTCACCCTTCTCAACCCTTCCTACTACATTCCCCCATGGAATTCCCTTTTAGGGGCTTCACTAGAACTGCTCTCTCCTAGCTTACCACTGGAATAATGCTAGGGTTTTGAACCAGTTTGGTATTTTATAGATACCACAGAGTTTGACAGGGTATACATTAGAGATAGATAAAAAGACAGAGAAATAAAGAAAGAAAATAGAAGGTAAATAATAGGAGATAGAAAGACAGAAGACAGAGATAGAAAGAATAAAAGAGAATTTATTAAGCACTTAGCATATTTCAGGGACTGTACTAAATTCTGAGGATACAAATGCAAATAAAAATACCATCAGTCTGTCAGTTAGTCAAATATTTATTAAATGCCTACTAGATCCTTGGCACACTGCTAAGTGCTGGAGAAGGTTGTTACCCACAAGGAGCTCACAGTTTCATAGGAGAAGCAAATGAGATAGTTCTTGTCCTCAAAGAATTTAAATTCTAATGAGGGAAGATAACACAGAAAGAGAAACTGATGGGGGTGGAGGAAGGATCCTTGAAGGTGGTTGTCAAGAAGGATAAAGAGAAATGCGGAGAGTGGTGTGGAGTATTGTTAGGCCTCCTGGTAAAATAGTCTTCTGGGTAAGCAGTCACCAAACAATGCAATGATGTCTCAGGGTGTAGATTTCTCTAGGATGGTAAAGTGCTTGTCAAGGAGAAGAAAAAGAAGTCTGGAGAGAGGATAGACAAGTCAAGAGTGGAGTAGAGCATTGTTAGGGCTCATGCCACATGCCACAAATAAAGCAAGCAGTCTAAGACAGCAAAAAGGATAAAATATGAATATGTATGAGCTATGATAATGTGTTCTGGTCACTTCTAGGCACTGGTATTAGTAGATTTATAAGTTCATATACTTCCCAGCATTTTCTTACTTGAGCTTGGTGTATTTGCAACATAAAGGAATTCAAACCTCTGCAGGGATGGACAACTCAAGTCAATCTGAAATCTTGCCCAGAGGATGTCCTAGAGATGTCCTGCAGTGTATTCTGAAAGCAAGACAGAGGCTATGATCCATGGGCGATCACACTTTTGGTATTGTATATATTTACTTTTCTTGGTGTGTGTGTGTGTGTGTGTGTGTGTGTGTGTGTGTGTGTGTAAAAGAGAGAAAGAGAGAGAGAGAGAGAGAGAGAGAGAGAGAGAGAGAGAGAGAGAATGAGAGAGAGAGAGTATAATTGAATCACAGTACCATAGAACTACAAGGTCTCTTGAGGTTGCCTCCTAGTACAGCCTGCTAGGTCCATATATAGATTAGGAAACTGAGGCCCAGAGAGGTTATGTAATCTGTCCAAGATCACTCAGGGCCATTGTACAATGCCAGGATCATCTGAGGCTAATTCTAGAGGATTAGAAAGTGGCAAAGGTAGGATCTGAATCTGGCAGTGATTCCAAGACTCTAAGTCCTGTGCTTATGATTTAGTTAGGTAAGTTTGTTGGGTTATGAGCTGTTACACTCTCTGGAATCCCTAACTGGACTTGAAGCAAAGCGGAATTATTTCATTGATTTGTATATGTATCCCCAGCACCACACAAAGTGCCTGGAACATAGTAGGTGCTTAATAAATTCTTGTTGATTAAGTAATTGATTGACAAATTATGTTAAACTCATTAAAATCTTAGGGCTGGTTCCTTCATGGTTCTCTGGACCTTTACAAATAAACTTATTCCTCATTCTAGCCCAAACTGTGGCTAGCAACTGTTTAAATTTAAATCCAATAAACATTTATTAAGTAACATTTACTATATTCAAGGGGCTGTTCTGGGAATGAGGGCTAACAAAACAAACTGCAAAACAATCCTCACACTCATGGAAGTTAGGTGAATTCATCTTTGGGAGGAAGCTATGATGTATATGTTGATACTTATATACAAGACTGTGATGAATCAGTGAGTGAAAAAATATGTGTTAAGCACTTATATGATAGGCACAATCCTAAGCATCTGGATTACAAATATAAAAAAATAAGACAGTTTCTGCTCTCAAGGAGGTGATAGTCTAAGTGAGGTAGTGATAGGAGTGGTAGCCAGGAATAACTGATTTGTCTAAAAGTTTTGATTGGAACCACTGGAAAATCAATTGATAGTCCTTTCTAGGAACAGTAGGGGTGTGTGTGTGTGTGTGTGTGTGTGTGTGTGTGTGTGTGTGTGTGTGTGTGTGTGCTTTCCTCCTGGCCCTAACCTGAGCTAAATCTCTCAGTTCATTCTATTTTTATTCCTAATTAGGCTTAACAAGGTAAGAAAAGGAATCTGTGAGAGCCATCTCCCTATGAAGCCTCTGTATTTAATTAAGTGGAAGTCATTTTGAACATTTCAACTCCAAGGCCTGATTCCCTAAGGGCACTGTAGACAAGCTCCTCTAAGATCTTCAGGTTTGAAGAGGTGACAGATAGGGGGCCCAACTCAGCAACATCTCTCTCAAGCTCATGGCAGAAAAACCAAGCTAGGACAAAGGTAAGGGAGATTAGCGATATATTTTTTTGCCCAGTCAGTCAGATAAGAGACACCTAGTAGGGCTAGCTGTGGCAAATCTAAGTCCAGGAAAGGCATGTCCCAAAGAGGAGAGAAGAATCATATCACTTCAAAGGTTCCATGGGAAGACTCTACAGAATATGTACAGGCTCTACCTGGGGAGTCTCCTGCCATTCAGTCCTGGACTCTGCCACTTGAAGGGAAACAAGAAATGCCTGTTGGCTGGCTTCCCTGAGGTCCACTTGGTTAGATAACTTTGGAACAAGTCCCTAAATAGCCCCATTTCCCCCTCCATAATCTTTGAGTGATCTGCCCTCTATTTATTTAGCTAAGTTCATAGGATAATAAAAAAAACCATTGTGGGTATGAGAAAGTTGCAGAATATTATCAACAAAGACTTTCATCTGAAAAGTGGTATAAAATATGCCTAAGGATACAAATAGCCCCAAAAGAAGATGAACCAGTCTTGAATCTTGGGTTTGGGGTAGTATATTGAAAGTTATATAATACTGAAAGCTCCAGAAGAAGGTTTCCAGCATGTTAAGCAGATCATGTATGGATGATTTATGGAAAGACACAACTAAGAATAATGTGGGGTAGGAATGTGTGTATAGGTTGGATTGGAGGGGGAAGGAACCATATCTGTGAGATAGTGGATCTATCCAAAGATTAGATAAATATAGCTGGGGCTGAACCTCTTCCATTGAGCTAGAAATATGCTCTAGCCCTTTACTATGCTGTCAAATTGATTGATCTTCCTAAATTACAGGTCTGTGTCACACCCCTCTTCCCTAAACTCTGATGGCTCCCCTAAGATCAAACATAGAATCCCCTGACTTTTATAGCCCTTCATAACCTGGCCCCTTCCTACCTTTCCATTCTTCTTATACCTTACTCCCTTCCATGTAATCTATGATGCAGTGACACAAGCCTCCTTGCTATTCCTTGAACAAGAAACTCTTATCTTCCAATTATAGACATTTTTACTGGCCATTCCCTATGCCTAGAATTCTCTCCTCATTTCCACCTCTTGGCTTCCCTGAATTCCACCAAATCCCAGCTAAATCTCAACTTCTACAAGATACTTTTTTTCCTGATTCTTCTCTGCTATTAATATAGCAGGTTTGAAATTACTTTCTATCTACCCAGAATATATCTTTTATTGCACATAGTTGTTTGCATGATGCCTGTTATTTTCTTTAGCCTGAGGTCCTTGAGATCAGGTGATGGTTTTTTGTTTTTGCCTTTCTTTTCATCATCATCACTTAGCACAATGCCTGGCACCTAGGTGCTTAATAAATGCTTTGTCTGACTTGCTGAGGCAGATGCATCTTTCTGAGATAACAGTAATTCCTGATTAGTAGCCAAGACTCCCTGTGACTAGTGTCAAAGAAAATTGGGACACTGAAAATCAAAATAACAGTCTCAGGGATATAAAGCTCTGGAAACTCTACCCAATCTCTTTTGGGTTATTTCGATACACACCGTTCCTCTCCCTTGGACTTCCAGTCAGGGGGTTAGAGGATTTTTCTCCCCTTTGCCCCAATGCCAATCATAATAATAAGCACATGACTATGGAATATGTTTGCCTTGGCTATAAATTAATGGTTGAGAGTTCTAGCATTGCAGTCAGAAGGCAACTGGCCATGGGGAGAAGAAGACCATCTTCATTCCTCCTGTAACTCTTATAAAGGGAGATTAAGCCATGACCAAGCTGTCCAAGAGATCTGTAAGTCCTGAGTAATTCACCAGGGACAGGTCTGATATGAATGTGAAATAGCTATTCATTTGTCCCATCAAGTCCTTTACTTTTTGGAATATACTGAATACTTATTGGCTTATGTTTCTATATTTGTTAATGCTCATTTAAGAGTTTTTGTGTTTTAAGCATTTTGTCTTTTGGAAGAAATAAACTGTTGTTTGATGCTTGATACCCATGTTATATAATGAATATTTTTTTCTAAAAGGGACTGTGTTACTCAGATTTTGAAGAAATTCTAGGCATGAGTCATAGCTAAGCTTTGTTTTGCAGGTTTTCCTTAGTTACTTGGGGGTAAGGGCATAATAAACCAGAGTAAGAGAGAAAACTGACCTCCCCACCTTTTAAAGTCAGGTGCCCTGACTTCTGGGTCCTGTATGAGTTTAGACAACTCTTTTTATTGTTGAGTTCTACTGTACTGTGGGTCAAAGTGAATAATCTCTGGGGCTGGGGTAGCAAGGCAATCTGAATTCAGTATTGTATAAAATCAGATAGCCTTTCATTGATCTTAAAACTCCTCTTCAAATTTTCTCTCCTTTGTATTAAATTTTCTATTTTTTAACGAATAAAAATAAAATTTTCTGTCCTTTTCACTACCCCCCCCCTTTTAAAAATGGAGAAAAGAAAACCAAACTCCCTGTAACAAATATGCATAGTCAAGCAAAACAACTTCCCTATGGGCTATGGACATTGGCTATGTCCAAAGACTTACTTTTCAGTTCCTCTTTGATGTGTCTTCCCCTTTAGAATTGCAGTCCCTTGAAGGTAAAGGTTGTCTTTATTTTTGCTTGTTTTTGTATCCTAAGTTCTTATCAGAGTGCCTGGTATAGGATGAGTGCTTAATTTATAAATGTTTGTTGATTGACTGACTGACAGTCTGAACCCTAAGTCTGTCACTTCTCTATCTGGAGGTAGGGAGCATGCTTTATTATTAGTTCTTTGGAATCATGTGTGGTCATGGTATTGAACTGAGCTGTTTGTACAATGCTGTTGCCATTATATAACCTCATCTGATTGATTTTCAAGGAGATATAACTCTTCCACCATATACATGTATATGGTGAGGAGAGAGAGAGAGAGAGAGAGAGAGAGAGAGAGAGAGAGAGAGAGAGAGAGAGAGAGAGAGACTGTGATCTTGTAAGCTTGGTAACTGCCAGCTCGTAAAATTCCAAGTCCTTGGAGAACTGGAATATTGAAGTAATCTCAAATTCCCCTCAGCCATCACCTTTCCAAAATCATCATTTGAAGTCTCTTCTCAGAGGGCTGGGAATCTGACCTTCTGTCACCACTAATTAGTTATTTAATCTCAAACAAGGCACAACTTCTTATATATCTCAGTCTCCTCCTTACATATAAAATGTGGATGATAATACACACTTAGAGCTTATAGGGCAGTTTTGAGGATCAAGTGATATAATGTGCATAAAAGTAACATGGAAAGCTAGAAGTTCAGCAAAGATAAAAGAGAGCATTAGGATCATGGAAGTAGAAGGAAGGAAAAGAGTAGTTTCAAGGACCTGGCAGCCTAGATTCCACCCTCAGCATGGAGACCAAGGACATCCCCTAGAGTTCAAGCAGAGCCCAGTGATAGCCAGCTGTGAGAAAAAGGGTCAGAATGCTGCTTCCAATGATATTATAATGCCCCCACAGAGATACTGCCTCTGAGACCACCAGGTCACTCGTGTCCACTCACCACCTGCTCTTTTGGCTGTTGGGCCAGGCCCCTTGCTGAGGGCAGAAGGTGCCCTATCAGGAATAGAAGCCTAGTCAAATAGCATCAGAAAAGGGGCTTTTGCCAAGAAAGGCTCACAAACAACAACAAAAATTACAAATAATCAGGAAGCCATCTCCTCTGTCCCTGGGAGGGCATGTTTGAGAGACAGAGAGGGCGGGAGATGAGGGAGCCAGGGTTATTGCAAAGCTATTTTAAACTCCAAGTCAATGCTAACCAAAACCTCCAGGCTGATTAAACACGACCTGTAGGGCCATGGGGTGCACAATGAAAAAAAAAAATAAGCCTTCCATAGAGGAGCAGAGGCGGCAGCTCTCCGCCTATTTATTGGTTTGAAAGCCCATAAGGGGCCAACAGTGGGGAGGGGGGAAAACTTTAATATCTGAAGGGAGAGATCAAAAGCAGTTGACATTCCTGGCACAGTACTAGAGTGCATGTATCTTTATATGTATAATGTTATAGCTGAAAAGACGGGGAGGGGGGAAAAGGCATTTCATTTCTTAGTGGAATCAAATATTGCCACATGTTCTTGATCTTAAGTTTGTTGTCCTATAATCCAACCCAATTTAACTGACATTGAGCATTTCTGATGTGAACAGTTAACATGGAAAGTTAGCCCAAGTAACTTTATCTACATTTTAAAACATGAACTTAGTTTAATCACCCGAAATCACGGGGAAAGTTCCCTCCCCCTGAAAAGCCAAGCAGTGGGAAGATGGTTATGGGTGTACCCTTTAGTTCTTTCATCTTCCCTTTGGTAAAGCTGGCTGTGTTCCTTGGGGGAAATGGCTTCCTCAAACTAGTTGTTCCAAGAGAAGCAGACACCTTAGGGATTTCTCTCTGGGCTACTGGAAGGAAAAGAAAAAGGGGTTCTCTCTGGTTAGTGACCAGGTATCAATACTGAGTGCCTGTACCCAACCAGACCCAGCCTTAGAACTAGAGCTGGCTTTCAGAAAATGGAGAGATTGGTAGGATTTGTCCCTGGTTCTTGGAACTAGGGCCATGTGCAGTACTGAATGTTAATGGGTCCCAGAAATAGTTATGGTCACATAAAGATATAAGGAACTGGGATGGGGGAGATTTCCAGATGGAACTAGGTTTCTCCAAATGGAGCAAAGTTGCCTGGTGGTTATGGCCCTTCCTCCCACCTCCACTTTTTGGCTTCATTTCTCCTTTCTTGGTACCCCTCCTCCCCTCAGGAATCCAACCCAACCCTGCCTCCCTAAGCCATATTCCATTTGCTAAAATTATCCTCCCTTTCTCCCATCCCCCAAATAAAACTGCCATTTTCTGATCTCAGGTGTTAGTACTCAGGATGGTGACTGGTCAGGTAATTCACAGTAAGGTGTTAGTGACTGAAAGTGATGTCATAAGTTGTTCCTGCCAATGCTATTAGCATATTAATAGAAGAATCTCAGAAAAAACAAAAATCCAAAGAGGCAACATAATATAGCAGAGTGCTGAACTTGGAAGACCTGGGTTCGGATCCTACCTCTGACACTGTGCAAACCCAAGCAAGTGACTTTAACTCTTTCTGTGTCAGTTTCTTCGATAAAAAGAGGGAGTCGCACTGGCAGACTTCGAAGGTCCCTTCCAACTCTAAATGCATTATTTTCTGATTCTTTCCCCAGTAGAATATAGGCTCTGAGAGGGTAGGAGTTCATTTATTTTTGTCTTTGCATTTCCAACACCAACACAGTATAGTAGTAGTGCTTGTATATAGTGAGTGCTTAATAAATGTTGGTTGAATGCATGAATGAAACAATGTCTTAAGCCAAAGAAATTTAGTGGTAGGATATCAGGAGTGATGACAGGAAAGGGGGGGAGAGAGAGAGAGAGAGAGAGAGAGAGAGAGAGAGAGAGAGAGTTCTTTTTCTTTTTTTTCCTCACAAAACTACAGAATTGAAAGGGACCTCCAAGGTCCTCTAGTCCAACCTATACCTCAATAGACATCCCTTTGATCACTTCCAGGACACATGGCCATCCATCCTCTGCCTGAATGAAGATCTCCCTTCCTCTCTCTCTTCTCTCTCTCTCTCTCTCTCTCTCTCTCTCTCTCTCTCTCTCTCTCACAGCATTTTTCCCCCAGTTACATGTCAAGAAACTTTTTAGCATAAATTTTTACAAGATTTTGAGATCCAAATTTTTCTCCCTTCCTCCCCTCCCCTCTTTGGAAAATGATAGGCAGTTTGATATAGTTTATACATGTGCTATCATGTAAAATATTTTCATATTAGTCAGAGTTGTGAAAGAAAAAACAGATCAAAAAGGAAAAAAACATGAGAAAGAATAAAGCAAGTTAAAAAAAAGACCATGATTCAATCTGAATTCAGAGCATATTAGTTTTTTTTATCTGGATATGGATAACATTTTCCTTTATGAGTCCTTTGTACTTATTTTGGATCACTGTGTTGCTGAGAACAACTGAGTCACTCGTAGTTGATCCTCACACAATATTGCTAATACTGTTTACAGTGTTTTCTGGTTCTGCTTATTTCACTTTGCATCAGTTTATATTATATAAGCCTTTCCATTTTTTTTTGAAATCTGACTCATTATTTCTTATTGAACAATAGTATTCCACTATATTTATATACCACACCTTGTTCAGCTATTCCCCAATTGACTTGTTTGATGTAGGGAACTACCAGATAAAATTAACAAGGGGTGATAAATGATCTTGCAAATGAATCCTGAGGCAACAGAGCTGTCCCTTCTTTGTATGGTTTGAGAAGGATATTTACAGAGTTTGGGAAGTGTCCAACCTATACCTCTATAGACATCCCTTTGATCACATCCAGGACACATAGCCATCCATCCTCTGCCTGAATGAAGATCGATCTCTCTCTCTCTCTCTCTCTCTCTCTCTCTCTCTCTCTCTTTCTTTCTCCCCACCCCCTCACTCAAAGTTTAGATTTGAATATATCTGAGCATCCTTCATTCATGGCAATAAGCTAAAGATGCTTAACGAGTATGATTATTCTGACTTCTCTTTAAACTGGGAATATCTAACTGTCCTTCAGTGGACTTTTATCCCTCTCTCCTTTGTTGACCACTGGGCTCTATCTGATAACCCTCTTAGGTACCCACCAAAGGCCCACAATCAGGTAGCAATCTCAGAATAAACATGAATATGGTACCTACTATGTGCCAGGTACTGGGTTAAGCACTTAAAAATTAAGCACAGAAACATTTTTATTCTTTTTTTTTCCAGTTACAAATTGTCTTTTTCTCCCTCCCCTCTTTCCTACCCAATGAGAAGGCAGGAAAAGCAAAACCTACAGATATATGTAGCCATGCAAAAATAAATTTTCACATTAACCATGTACTAAGTGTTTTTTTACAAATATCATCTCATTTGATCTTGTCATCCCTGGGTGACTGGGTCTAGACTCAGCTCCACTGTTCAATTGGGATTAATTATTTTACCTTTCTTCACTTCTACTTTATTTGTGATGAGAACTGTCCCAATTGCCCGGCCCTCTTGGCCTGGCAAAAGAATGGATAAGATGTAGGATTAAATCCTAGCTCTCCTATTTACACAACTTGCATGACTAGGGACTCAGTTTCCCTATCTGTAAAATGAGAAGGCAGAGTAAATGTTCTATAAGATCGCTCCCTGATCCCTTTAAACTTTATTCTCCTATGATCCTAGGGAAGGCTCATGGAAACAAAAGTGAGTTAGTATGGAATCCTAATGAATGCTTCCATGATGCAAATGGAAGGTCACAGAATGGGAGTTATTAGGAGACCTTGTTTCTCATCCCACTGTCTCTGGATCATTGTATCACCCTGGACAAGTTATATTGCCTTAGTTTTTTCCTCCATAAAATGAGAGGATGGGATTACTTGATCTCTGAGGTCTGAAAATTGTTCGTCCAATGAGACTAAATAGAAAATAGGTATTTCAGAGGTCAAGGGATTACCCTGGTGAATATTCTGGACTTAGGTTGCTATTCCTGGCTCTACTTCTGCCTCATTTGGGCAAGTCCCAATTCCCCCCTCTATGTGCCTCAGTTTCCACATCTTCTAAGTGGGGATCATTTCCTCTTCTTGGAAAAGCCATGGAGACTAATTGGATTTAAATGGACATCTGTAAAACATTGTGGGCTCCTGGGAGAGGAAGCATATGTGTCTTAGGGGATCTGGCTCCTGTTATATGTGGTGGGCCAAACCCTCTGCTAGCTATGTAGAACCAAATGGTTGGTGTGTTATCATCTTTGGTTGGGTTGGCAGCTTTGGATCTCAGCAACATGACAGCCCTAATCTATGGACAGTTATTCAGACAAGACAAACAGAAGTTCAGGCTTAGGGGCTCTGCCCAATTTTCTCTGATTCCAGCTAATCTGGCCAAGGGAGCAACTCAATGTTTAAGAAAGATCTCTGGTCAAGAGAGGCAGGTTAGTGGATTGAGAAGCATATTGCAGCATAGTCCACTGGGAAGAGTAGCAGCATTGCAAGGAGAGAACCTGGGTTCAAATCTGACTTCTGACACATTACTTGTGGGACGTTGGACAAGTCTCTTTATGTCTCTGTTTCCTCATTTGTTGAGTAAGAGGATTGGACCAGTGGCTTCTGAGGTCCCTTCTAGTTGTAGATATATGATATGATCTGGTTCTGTGTCAGGCTATATGCATTCCAATACCACTTTTTTCTACTTTGATTTCTCTTTCAGTCTCAATTTCCTTACCTATAAAATTAGAGGGCTGGGATGGGTAATCTCTAAGGTCCCTTTGAGCTGAGACTCTTGCAGTCTCTGAGGTTGTTTGTGAGCTTGGTCACAGATGTGGATAGAAAAGGACATCTCATTGAGAAAGATTCCTGGGGACTCCCTAATGTGGCTCTGGTTTGACACACAGGTGAGGAGCTCTTGGAGTGTGTTTATGTCTTAATTTGATGAAACATAGATGGCAACTGGGATAAGAAACATACACAATCAATTTTTCATCTACCACTCTGCATGATGCATGCTACTCACCTCGATGTTAAGCTATTTTTGCTGTGCTTTGTTTTTCATGTACTATTTTCATTTCATGACCCCCTGGGATCAAAATAGCAAACTCTGCTTAGGCATATTTTGAACAAAGATGCACACACCCTCAGAGAGAAATTGTGTCTCAAGGGGGCAGAGCCAAGATGGTGGAGTAGAAACAGCATTTCCAATATGCTCTGCCCCACACAAATTTTAAATAATGTGAAAGGGGACTCCAAACAACTTCTGGAGCCACAGCACCCACAGAACGGCACAGAGAAGCTAACCTCCTGCTGAGGACAGCCCAGCAGCCCTGCAGGGAGTAGCCAGCACAGTGTTCTGAGAGCAGGCAGCACAGAGCACTGGGAACTGACAGCTCAGTGCTCTGGGAGCCCAGCCCAGGTCCTCAGTTTTAGCCCCAGGGCGGCCGGCCTTCAGCCGGCTGGAGGAACCCCAGAACACCAGCAATTGTGGCGATTCCAGAATTATCAGCACAGGTATGCCTAGGACAAAGTGAGAGGTTAGTGCCCTATGGACTTTGGGACCAATATTTGGGGAACAAGTGGCTTCCTCCCCTGGGGGCAAAAAGCTGCTGAAGAAACTCAGCACAGAAGCCATTTTGCAGCATCATTTGTGGCTCTAGCTCCTGGTCTGAGAACTGTAGGGAGATCCAGCAATCAGTCTGGGGGTTAATTGCTCTCGCTTTAAACTGCCTGGATCTGGATTGTGGTCTGGGGGGGGGAAGTTTGGGGTGGGTATCCAACTTGCCAGAGTGGGTAGAGGCTTTACAGAGGCCACCCAAATGGCGGAAGTTGTGAAGACCCCAAGTTTGGGCGGAAGTTCCCCTGTCTGGTGGCAGAGTCCTACTGTGGCAACAAGCCCCCAAATCAAGTAATTAAGTTGCAACATGCCTAGGCAAATGAAACAAAATAAACAGAAAAGTTCAACATTGGACTCCTATTTTAGGGGCAAAGAGGCTCAAAGCATGGAGGAGGACTGTGAGGTCAGAACTCCTGCACCAAAAGCCCCAAATGAAAATACAAGCTGGCTACAGGCCATAGAGGACCTTAAGAAGCAGATTAGAGAAGTGGGGGAAAATTTGGGAAGAGAAATGAAAAAGATGCAAGAAAAGTATGAAATGACAGTCAACAGCCTGACTGAGGAAAACACCTTAAAAAAAGACTAACTCAAATGGCAAAAGAGGCTCAGAAAGGCAATGAGGAGAAGAATGCCTTAAAAAGTGGAATTTGCCAGGTGGAAAAAGAATCTCAAAAGCTCACTGAGGAGATTCATTCCTTCAGTTAGACTGGAGCAAATGGAAGCTAGTGACTTTATGAGAAATCAAGATACTATTAAACAGATCCAAACAAATGAAAGAATAGAAGGCAATGTGAAATATCTCATGGGAAAAACCATTGACCTGGAAAATAGATCCAGGAGAGATAATTTAAAAATTATTGGACTACCTGAAAGCCATGATCAAAGAAAGAACCTAGAAATCATCCTTAAAGAAATTCTCAAGGAAAATTGCCCTGATGTTTTAGACCCAGAGGGGGAAATAGAGGTTGAAAGAATCCACCGATCACCTCCTGAAAAAGATCCCAAAAAGAAAACTCCTAGGAATATTATAGCCAGGTTCCAGAATTCCCAGATCAAGGAGAAAATACTACAAGCAGCCAGGAAGAAACAATTTCAATATTGTGGAAACACAATCAGAATAGCCCAGGACCTGGCAGGTTCTACACTGAGGGATTGAAGGGCATGGAATATGATATTCCAGAGGGCAAAAGAGCTGGGATTGAAGCCAAGGGTCACCTACCCAGCAAAACTGAGTATCTTGTTTCAGGGGAAAATATGGTCATTCAGTGGAATAGAGGACTTTCAAGCATTCTTGATGAAAAAACCAGAGTTGAATAGAAATTTTGACATTCAGATGCAAGAAGCAAGAGATGCTTGAGAAGGTAATCAAGGAAAAGAAATCAAAAGGAACTTATCAAAGTTGGAATATTTACATTCCTACATGGAAAAACAATAACTATGTTTTATGAAACCTTTTTCATTATGAAAATAATTGAAGAAGGGTACATGGCATATGTTCACAGGTATACATGGATAGAGGGCACAGGTTGAATTTGATGGGAAGGGATGATTCTTTTTTTTTTGGAGGGCAGTTGGGGTTGGGTGACTTGCCCGGGGTCACTTGGCTGGGTTTTTGTTTGTGTGTTGGGTGTCTGGGGCTGGATCTGAGCTCGGGTCCTTCTGACTTCAGGCCCAGCGCTCTGCTCACTGTGCCACCTAGCCGCCCCAAGGAAGGGATGATTCTTAAGGGGTGAAGTTAAGAGGTGAGAGAGGAAAGTGGCAAGAAGAGATGGAGAGAGACAGGGTAGGGTAAACTATCTCATGTAGAAGAGGCATGGGGAAATAGTTGCAGGGGAGGGGAAGAACAGGAAGGCAAAAAGGCAAAAGCATATTCTCATTGAAGTTGGCTCAAGGAGAGAATCACATACATACTAAATGGGATATCTTACCCTCACTCACTCTCCTGAGTAGGGAAAAGGGGGATGAGAGGGGGGATGATGGAGGGGAGGGCATTCTGGGGGGAGGGGAGATTGGAAGTACCCACTATGAAAGAGGGACAGGATCAAAGTAGGGAATGGACCAGGTGGGAAATATAAGCAGTCTTTTACAATATACCTACTATGGTAATGTTTTGCATAGCTATACATGTACAACACATACTGAATTCTATCTTCTCAGAGGGAGTGGGTGACAAGGGAGGAAGGGAATGGATCTGAAAATTGAAGTTTTAAAATTAAATGTTTCATAAGATGTCCAGGCATTGGGGCCCAGAGATTCACCTTGCCCTATGGCAAAGTCGAAGGGGGTATGGGAGAAGATATGGGAGAGAGCAGATTGGATGAGGGGATATCTAGTGGGACTGCTATTCTGGGGTGGTGGGTAGGGAAAAAATGGGGGAAAAATGTAACTCATAATCTGGTGGAAATGAATGATGTAAACCAGAAGTTAATAAAGCATTTGTTTAATTAAAAAAAAGAGAAATTGTGTCTCTCCTCTACACATAAGGTGATACAACAGTAAGGCTGGGAATCTGGAGTCTGGGGCTCTAATAGTCTTAGGTTCTAATGAGAGTATACTGGAAGGCATGTCTATCTTGAAATCCATCCACCCACCCATCCATCCATCCATCCATCCATCCATCCTTCCATTCATCCATCTATCCATCCATCCACCCAGGTTTTAATCTTATCTCTTATATTTACTAGCTCTGTAGCTATGGACAAATCATATACCAGCTCAGAGCTTCAGTTTCCTTTGCTGCAAATTGAAGGTGATGAAACTTGTTGTGATGAGATAATATATGTAAATTACTCCATAAGCCTTAAAGTGTTTCATAAAAGCCAGTTCTTATTAGTCCTGGCTCTACCTCTTGGCCTGCTGCATGACTTGGGTTATAGATAATTTTATCTCTCCAATCCCCCATTTCCTCATTTATTAAATGGGGTTCTGTGCACTGTTTGCTTCTCATGGGAGTAATGAGAATATAGGGAGGATGGATGTGAAAATTCTTTTTGAAAACTGTAAAACACCATGCACAGATGTGGCATTGCTATTAACTCCAGGGACTGCCTCCAGTGATGGGATTTTAGACACCAGGGCAGGCCAGTTTGAAAGCAATTTTTGGAGAGGGTAGTATGGCACTTTCTGTGCCATTCAAATCACACCATGCTTGGCACTTTTAATGGAGAGAATGTTGAAGAGTTTAGAAAAAAAACACAATGGTCAGACCCCACTAGTTCCCTTCATAAGCCCCCTAGTCACTAAAGCACTTTGTAGGAGCACCTGAGGCAGTAGGCTGGCCTCTCTGGTTTAATAAAGCCTCTGTATAAATGAAAACATTGTAGAGGTGGCAGTGAGGTATCTGCCCCAGGCTGTGTTGCCCCAAGGTGTGGAGGCTGTGGCCAGCTGAGGGGCCATCCAGGCCATGAAAAAGGCCCTCCTAGGAGCCAGTCTGCACAGCACGCCCTGAGCTGCTCCATGACTCACTTTCTCCCAGCCCTAGGATTTGAGGTCCCTTGATCTGAAGGACAGGGAAATTGGAAATGAACACTCTTGTCTGGCCCAACAGGGACACCTGCTGCTCTGCAGATATTTTGCTGCAAAACACTGCCTCGTGCTGTTATACTGATTTCTTTTCCAAGATGTGTCCAGTTCCTGCTTTGGACCTAGGTCTCAATGCTGGGCAGTTTGGACTGGTAGCTCTGCCTCCTGTCCTCTTCTCCCTTGACTAGATGGTCTTCTAAGGCAAGGTTCCAGGCCTGTTATGAAGCATCCAACTCAGACCGCTCTCCTCCTTGCTGATTGTGTACCTGTATATTCTTGTATCTCCTTTTAGGGCCCAAGATACATTTTTAGGTTCTGTAGAACCACTGAACTTCTCCAAGACTTGCCCAAGGCATGTGAGAGTAAAAGTATGCAGATCTTGATGCTGAAGTCTAAACCTTTTTCTAGGTACTGGAGAAAGTGCTGAGCTGTCTGAAATCCAAACACAGCTAATGAAGTGGAATAGGGAGCTAAGTTTTAATTACACAGATGAAATACTTGGCAGGAGAAACAGGAAGACATCCCCTTACTAAGGGAATGATGCAGCGGTGTCTACTGCTGAGGTGCTGGCCTGAGGAGGTTGCACTGGAAGGTCCAGGGAGAGATGGATTATCCATTGACCTGCACATCATTCAGATCTACCAACAGCAAAACCTGATTTTTGAGCAGAATGAAAAGGCCAAGTCCTGATCCCAGTGGGGAAATTGAATCCTAGGACATGGAAAAGAGGGTGGACCCTAGGACAAAGGGGTGTAGACATAGAACTTAAGTCTAGAAAAGCCCGTGAAGATTATTTCATTCAAATCCTTCATTTTACACCCAGGGGATCTGAGACCCAAAAGGGAGACATGACTTACCCTAGGTCATACATGTAGTCAGATCTCCTGATCCTAGTCCAGTGCTCCTACTATTCTACACCATTGCCTCAGTTTTTCCTTATGGTCCACAGTCATTCTCCTCCCCAGCCGCTTTCTCAGTAAACCCTCCCTGCAACTCCAGTGAAGTGGAGTCAGTGAAGAAGATGGGATATTTTGATTACAGACTAAGGTAGAAATGGAAGGGGACCTCACTGGGGGGTGGCTTCCAAGATTCCTCAGTGGCTGAGTTGAGTTTACAAGGCAGAATCCTTTCTGTACATCTCTCCACAGGATACTGGTAGGTGTGGTTGCCTATGCTTTAAGAGGTTTGCTGCAGGACATGAGAGCAATGGTCCAGTTACTAGATTCCCCATGTATGAACTCCAAATTCAGAGTCTCTCTCTCTCTCTCTCTCTCTCTCTCTCTCTCTCTCTCTCTCTCTCTCTCTCCCTCCCTCTCCCTCGCTCCCTCCCTCTGTCTCTGTTTCTCTTGCTCCTTTTCCCTGTCTACCCCCTTTTCTAGCTCTGTCTCCCTCCCTCTCCCTCTCCCCGATGTCTGTCTCTTTTCTCTTTCTCTTTCTATCTCTGTCTCTCTTGCCCCTTCCCCCCCATTCCTGTTTCTGTCTCCCTATCCGCACCCTGTGGGTCACCCATTTCCTGAACTTGGCATCAGTTCCTTTGACATAAATTGGAAGGGATTCTTGAAGCACAAAATCAGTCTTCTATTGTTCTATGATTGTCCTGAGTGTTTATATCTTATTTTTCTATCTTGTTGTTCAATCATGTTTTTAGTCATGTCTGACTCTCCATGATCCCTTTTTGGGGTTTTCTTGGCAAAGCTATTAGGCTATTCCCTTTTCCAGCTCATTTTACAGATGAAGAAACTGAGGTAAAAAGGGTCAAGTGACTTGCCCAGGGTGACACAGGTAGTACATGTCTGGGGCCAGGTGCTTTCTGTGGAAAATCTTTATTGTACAATCACCAGGTATATATGAAATACCTACTGTATGCCAGACCCTATGTTAAGCTCTAGGGATACCAAGACAAAAAATAAGAATGAAACAATACCTATAAACTCACGTTATAATAGAAGTCACTAGCTAAATAGCTACATAATATACCTACATATTATATATACTATATCTACATATGTAACATATATATATATATATACAGCATAAATATAAAGTTGATTAAATACAAATCTACACATATTAGTTAAATATCAGGTAGTTTGGAAGAGAAGATCACTGACTGGGGCGGGGGGGGGGCGGGATTGGGGAAAGGGTCAGAAAAGGTTTCATGAAAAAAGCTGGTGCTTGAGCCAAGTCCTAAAAGAAAGACAGGGGTTCTTTGAGGCAGCCTTGGTCCCTCAGATACCCTCCCTTCTGCTCCTTCCCAACTGCAAAACAATGATCTTTAATCATCTGAAGAGAGAGGTGTACAAACCAACTGATAGGAGAGTGAGCCTGAAAGAGAGGGGAGTGTGAGGGAGACTCTGCTCTGAGAACCCTTCAGACTAGATTGAAAATAAACTTCTGATTATCTTTTCATAAGGATTTGAGCTGTAGAGTCAGAAAGGTCACACTACAGAGGAAGAAGCAAAGGAAGGGAGTCTTATATTACTTTAGCACTGCCCTTGCCTGCAGCTCTCTGGGAATGGAATCTTGCCTCTCCACCTGCTCTCTGGGATTTGGTGCTTAGAGTTAGCTCCTCTTCACCTTCCATCCCAGCTTCCTTTCTACTCTCCCCATAATAATTGCTCCTTACTTCTCTCTCTCTCCTTCTCTCTCTTTCTCTCTCTCTCTCTCTCTCTCTCTCTCTCTCTCTCTCTCTCTCTCTCTCTCTCCCTTCTTCCTTCTTCTCAGGCTAAAGAAGACCATTCCTTTGCTTTAACTCAGGGCCTAAGTCTTTGGTGAAGGAGTTGGGGATGAGAATAGATATGGGTGTCCCAGGGCCCTTTCTTCCCATTCCCCTGAGATCACAGATCTTTCATTCTTCCACATCCCTCTAGTAGGAAAGGCAAAAGGCAGTGGGCCCAGAACCAGAAAAGGCTCTCCTCCTATGCTTAGCCATGGGAGAGGCCATAAAAAATCAATTAGTCCAGGAACTAAGTTTTATACAGAGGAAACTGAGGCAGGGAGAGAGGGCGAGTAACTTGTTCCAAGTCACAGAACTAAAGTGTTGGTGAGTCAGACTTAGAACCCAGGTCTCCTGACTGACAGCTCAGTGATCTTTCCCCTATACCACATTTCCTTCTAGGTGTGCGGTTGAGTGGGCTATTGAGCAGTAATAAATATAATTTAATAAGAATATTATAGCTTGCATTTATATACTACTTTTAAGGTTTGGAAAGCACTGTACAGATGCTATCTCTCTTGATCCACATGATAACCCTGGGAAGTGGGATCTATTGTTATCTCCATTTTTATATATGAGAAACTGAAGTTGAGAGAAATTAAATGACTTGACCAGTATCACATAGAAGTTATTTTTTTTATTTACTATATTACAGCAATATGTCATCCTTATACTTATTTTAAATAGTCTAAAACAATATTGATTAATATGGCTGACATATAGTGTGGTTCCATACACACACACACACATAAACACATACATATATATATATATATATATATATATATATATATATATATATATATATATATATATAAATCGTAATTTTCTTTTTTGCTTTTTGGAAGGGGGAAGGCAGGGCAATTGGGATTAAGTGACTTGCCCAAGATCATACAGCTAGTAAGTGTTAAGTGTCTGAGACTGGATTTGAACTCAGGTTCTCCTGACTCCAGAGCCAGTCATTATGTCACCTATCTGCCCCAAGATAATAAATTTTTAAGGCAGGATTTGAGCTTGGGCCCTCCTAAATCCAATATAGGGGTCTGTTCACTCTAGGAAGTTGCCTCTCTAATAGGATTATAGATCTATGGCTAGAAGGGATCTGAGAGGTCATCGAGTTCAACCTCTTTTATTTTAAAGGAAAGGAATAAAGGATAAGGAAATTGAGGCCCAGGGAGATTAATTGACTTGCCTAAGATCACACAAGTAGTAAGGTTTAAAGCTGGTCCTCTTCCTTCCTGGGTTCTTTCCACTGTACTATATTGCCTCTCATGAAGGGAGACCCAACTCATAAAGTCAGTCTACCGGTGTTTGTGGTAAATATCATGGGGAATGTAGAAGTGCAGGACATGGCCTCTGCCCTTACAGAGTTTATAATCTACAATAGAAAGAGAAAAGGCAGCTAGATGGCACAGTGGATAGCACATCAGGCCCAAAGTCCGGAGCACCTGGCCCCAGACATGTACTACCTGTGTCACCCTGGGCAAGTCACTTGACCCTTTTTACCTCAGTTTCTTCATCTGTAAAATGAGCTGAAAAAAGAAATAGTCCAATATCTTTGCCAAGAAAACCCCAAAAAGGGATCATGGAGAGTCAGACATGACTAAAACATGATTGAACAACAAGATAGAAAAATAAGATATAAACACTCAGGACAATCACAGAACAATAGAAGACTGATTTTGTGCTTTAAGAATCCCTTCAATGACAGTGCTCCCGATATTGATATAAGCACAGTGACTCCAGGGATCTACTGCATCCTCTTCAATGTACATCTCTGGGCAGAGCACACACTCCAAATAAATATCTCTTGATGTACCAGTAAAAGGATCCTGGAGCCAGGTAGAGAGAGGCAAAGAACCTATGAACAGAAAATTCCCTGCTGTTTACCCACCTCTCTGCTCCAACAATGGCTTCTCCTTAAACAAGGACAACAGACTAAATTAAATGGAAAGTTAAGCTATTAAACAGTTAGAATTTTACAGATATTTATGAAATAGGCAGCTCGCCATTTTCTCCATCATTGTCTATTTATAGAAACTGATTTCTAATAAATATAGACTTTGAGGCCAAGAAAAGGAAGGTCAATAGTGCATGCTCACACTTTATTGATGCCTTGTCAATCAATCCCTTTTATTTTGTTGTTTAATTTTTTTTTTAAGTACGGGTAAGCACTTTCCCAGTTAATAGTTCATTTATTGAATGACTCAACAAATCAGCTCATCTGGGCCGTGAACAGTGATGGCTGATTATCAACTTTGTGGCTTGGGGTCGGAGGGTAAATTGACCCCTTGCACAGACTTCTCCTTTCAGGGGAATTGCTGAGGTCTTTGCAAATTCAATCCTTTTCAATAAACCTACCCCTCCCCACCCTCCCCACCATCTAAGCAGTGCTCCAGAGCCTAGCTTGCTGTAGAAAGCAAAGGACACGTTTTGACAAATGAATCCTGCCAACTATATTGTCATCCTCTAACTTCATTAGAACAGTGAAAGGGGAAATGGTTAATCTAATGAGTTCTGGCCTCCAAAAAAATAGCTGGAACCTAATTCCTTTAGTTTCAGATGGATGGTGCAATATTTTGTAACTTGGAAGCCCTGGTGCCTTTGAGCTCTTACAGTGCCCAAGGGTCCCCACTGGCTTGGGAAGAGAGGATCATCATTCCGGAGCTGGTTGGGCCATTTAGTTCAACTCTTTTGTTTTACAGATGACAAAACTGAGGACAAAACAGATGACAAAAAAGAGCTAAGTGAGAAGGGATTCCAAGCTAATGGATACCGTGGGATCCATATGGGTTGTGACTAAACATGAGCAATAGAACTCTGAAACAATTGTTTTCTCAAAATAAATTGTGCTAGAACACTTAGAGGGCACTGAGTCTACTTCCCTCATTTTACAGATGAAGTCCAGAGAAATTAAATGACTTATCCAGGGTCACATAGCTAATAGATGTCTGAGGCCAAACCTGAATTTAGGTCTTCCTGACTCCAAGTGTGATGCTCTATCCATTACACCATGCTTCCTTTCTCTTTCTCTCTTTTTTTAGTATTCTTTTTTATTTGCTAAGGTTTTCAAACTCCTGTTACAAATCATAGTCTCAGTGATAGAAGGAACCTCAGTGACCTTTGAACTGTACCCATGCTTGAACTACAATGTACTCTGTACCATGTTCTGTGTAGTACATAGAACTCTGTACTACAATGCTATTAAAAAGTAGTCTTCCAAAAAGAATTGGACATTGCAGGCATGGCTGTCAACTGGGTAATGGCTGAATGAGTTGTGGTATATGATTGTGATTGTGATGGATACCACTGTGCTATAAGAAATGATGCTCTCAATGATCTTAGAAAAACATGGATAGACTTGCATGAAATAATGAACAGTGAAATGAGCAGAACCAAGAGAACACTGTGGATATTAATAGCAATCTTGTTTTAAGAACAACATTGAGCAAATAAGTCACTTTAACTATTATAAATACTCAAATTAACTACAAAGGACCTATGAAGGAAGATGCTAGCTGCAGCCAGAAAAAAGAACTGGTAAGTAGAAGTATGTATAGAATGACTTTACAAGAACATCACAGATTCCCATTCCAATAGCACCTAATGATAGCCATCTCTAAGTTAGAGATGGCGGGGTGGGGGGGAGGGAAGAAAAAGAAATTCACATGATAACTTTATTATACATTTAAAAGGAATAACAAGTTGTATATAATAGATTTGCAGTTTCATGTGCAGTGATCTTTTTATTATGCTATATTATAGAAATGTTTGTTTTATTCCATATATTAAAAATAAAATAAATAAATATTTTAAAGTGACTTTTTTTTTGTAACCTCCAGTGAGGAGGAACCAGTCTCCTGAAGCAGCCCATTTTTAAAAATAGCTTAATTATTAAGGAGTTTTTCCTTATATCTAGTTTAAATCTAACTGTCTGAAACTGCCTCCCATGGGTCCTAGTTCTGCTCTTTGGGTCCAAACAGAACAAGTATCATTTCTTTCCCACAGGATAACCCTTCAAATACTTGAATTCAGTTGTCATGTTCGCCACACCACTCCCTACCCCAACCCAATCTCTTCTCCAAGTCAAACATTTCCATTTCCTTCAACCAATCCATATGACAGGTTCTCAAGACCTTCACCATATTGGTTACCTTCCTCTAGATGTTTTTTAGTTTATCAATGTCACATAGATATGTTGCTGTCACAACATAAAGGACAATGTTTCCAGGCTAGTAAACATTAAATCTACTGATAAAGCTATAATAGAAACACTGTTTACAATCCTTGAATGAGAAATGAAGTAGGAGAAAAGGGCAGGGACAGAAAAATAATGAGAATCAGAGTGAGAGAAAGAGAGAGAGGAAGGGAGGGAGGGAGGGAGGGAGGGAGAGAGAGAGAGAGAGAGGGAGAGAGAGAGGGAGAGAGAGAGAGAGAGAGAGAGAGAGAGAGAGAGAGAGAGAGAGAGAGAGAATTCTTTCCTTCTTCCTTCCTTTCTTCCTTACTTTTTTCTCCATAGTCATGCAACCAGTAAGTGTCAGGGGCCAGGATTAAAATCAAGGGCTTCCTGACCCAAGCTCTAACATTCTTTCAACTATGCCATTCTGTCTCTAAATAAAGTAGGGAATATATGTAAAGGCCTTGCTGATTTAATTTCCAATGTTTTAAGGAGCAAAAGCCACCAGGCCATTGAATCAGAAAATTTATAAGCATACTTTCTAAAGTGACAGCAATAGGCATCCATACAAGTTATTTTGACCAAACCCACAGAAGAACCCATTTTTATAGCTACAAGTTAACCATCCCTCAAGGGCAGCTTTGAGGGGACCCTCTCATTTGTACACATTACTAAGCCTTTGGTTCCAGGAAATGTTGCGGCTAGGAGAGTCCCTCTTGGTCCATTGTCTTGCATCTGCCATTCCTCTTTTGGTCAGCCAAAAGATGCCAGAAAAGATGAAAATATTTAAAAATACATCATCATCCCAGATCTGGAGGCTTCACTAGGAAACGTGCGATCAATATTCCCTCCCTTCACATGAATACTTCCTCCAACTTGCCATCAGAACCAGTGGGCTGTTTAATCTCAGAACAGACTAGAAAGAAGGGGAATCGAGGGAAGGGGATAACTGTAAAGGATGAAAATGTTGTAACACCAAAGAGCAAGTCTTGCTGAGATTGATTCACTCTATTCTTAGCCCCATCACACAAATGGAATAACTATATTTTCAAGGACAGAGATCTTTGGTTGCCTATGAACTGCTGTGTAGAGCACCTGGCATCTGGGTAAGAGAGGGTTACAGGACCCTGGGCAACATGGTGGGGTCTGCGCTCCTTCTTCATCTGAACATAAGGCTATTAAAAATTAATCGAGTCACCATGGGACTGAGGGGAAGGATTACTTTGGTTTGTTTAAGCTGGCTTAAACAAAGGAAACAAAAGGTAAGGCTAAATAGACACTTCTCAATACTTTCCCTTTTCTCTGCAGAAGTGGAAGACTAGGGGCATAGGACACCGTATAGAATGTCACATATTTTTGATATGTTGGTTAATTTTGCTCACCTTTTTAAAATTTCTACAATCTCTTGTTGAGGGAGGAGGGATACATTGGGAAATGTAGATGTTGTAAAAACAAAAGATATCAATAAAATTATTAAAAATTAAATTGGCATTTCTCTGGATGAAGAAGTGTTCCTAATGGGGTTTGCCAGGGATTTATATTAGAGTGGTCTTACTTAATATTTTTATTAATGATATGAGAGTCAGAGTGCATTGACAATGAATTTTGCTGGGTGGTGAAATACTAAGCTACTGGGACTCAGTTTTTTTCACTTATCTCTTTCTATCCTAGGAATGAATTTATGTGGTCATTGCCTCCCCTTTCATTACTGGAGATTGTAGGGGTGAGTCTCAATTCTTTTTGTTGCTTTTGTGTGTTTCTTTGCTTTTGCTATTCCTGCCACCTCCATTCTCTGAAGGTTAGTAAGCCCATTCTCCCAAGGGAATAAATCCCCCAGTCATTATTAACATAATTCATGTCCCCCTCCAAAAAGCTCTAACATTCTATTTGGGGAGACTAGACTAACCCCCCCCCCAACAAAACAATTAGAGAAGGATACAAAATAGTACATGGTCAAGTGCAAAATTCTAGAAGAGAGATTGTAGGTCCTGTAAAAATTCAGAGAAAAGTTTGACCAGTAGTGGAATATAGAAGAATAAGAGGATGGGGATTCAAATCCTGACTCTGATGCTTACTTCCTTTGGTGACCTTGGATAAGTCACTTAACCTCTCCCTGGGTTTAACTTTCCTCATCTGTAAAATGAAGGGATCAGATTAAATGGTGTGTGAGGTAGGACCTTTCCAGCTATACATTTCTGATTTTGTGAAGAAGTATGGACTAGAGAAGACTTTAAAGAGAAGTTGGGACAAACTGGTCTTTGAAGGATGGATGGGATTTGGATAGATGGAGACTTGGGTTCAAATCATGTTAAATAACTCTGTGACCTTGAGCAAATCATTTGATTTTTCTGGCTCTCAACTTCTGTTCTGTAAAGTGTGTGTGTGTGTGTGTGTGTGTGTGTGTGTGTGTGTGTGTGTGTGTGTGTGTGTATTGGGAGTGAGGTGGGAGAAGGAATATAAACTCAGGCAATAACGAGCATAGCACGGGTATATAGTTCCATAAGCAACCAGTCTGACTGCAGTGGAAGTTGATTTTGGATAGCACTGGGAAATAAGATGACATTGATCTGCCTAAAGCCTTGAAAACCAGGCAGAAGGGTTTGAACTTTATGAAATAGACAACAGGGAGTCATTTTAGGCTCTTGAGTTATGCAAGTGACCTGAGGTTTCCTTAATTCATGGTGATAATTATGGTAAGACAAGATTGGGGCCTACTGACAAATGCTTCTTCACTTTCATCTCCTGGCCCTTCAGAATCTGGCTAGAAGATGCCCACCCTTACTTTAGTCTAAGGCTCCTAGAAGCTGGGACAGCGAGATAGGTGGGATTTTCAGAAGCACACTGTCCTAGTCCTGGAAGGAGACAGGACTGGGATTTACTTTATCCCTCCTGGGCTCCTCATATCTCCCTCTCTGAAAAGAGCTTTCAGGGCAAAAGAATGTCTCTGAAGGCAATGGTGCCTTTCATTTTACTAACACTGCATTATGATTTTGACAATCCAGGAGAGCCAAAAAAGAGTGTGCATTAAGGAGATGATTTAGGAGAATTTCTCATGAAATGGAGGGAGAAGTCCAGGGGAAAAAAAGCATTTCAAAAAAAATCAGGAGATTTGGGGAATTGAACACTTGTAAAAGAACCTGCCAGCCTGGGATATAGGGGAAAAAATTGATATTAATGAAACATCATGAGCAAATTAAGACAGCCAAAGTGCTCTCAGATGTCTGTGGGGACCGTTCCTCAGATTAGCTTTTGGAAAAAGCTAACGTGTAAAACTTCCCTATAAACAAAAGTATTTTAAGAATTCCAACTCAGAGACATTCCTGGCTGACATTGCTCATACTGTTTGGAATACACTTTATTAATTCCTGATGGTGATTGGGCTGGGGAACATTTGCACTAGTACTGGGGGTAGGGAGGGTAGAGGGGTTGATGCAAGCAATGGGGACAGAGCACTCTCGGGGTGAATTCACCCCCTCTCAACTTCCTGTCCATGGGGTACTGGTCCTTCTTTTGGGGACTTATTATTGTAAATGAGGAGGAATTCTTTCAGCCACAGTGGAGTGAGCATTCACTTTCTCCATCCAAATGAGGCTTAAAACCCTCGGGCTGGATTGATGTTATCATCTGAGTAAATAAATAAATAAATGAACCAACCCTACACTCTACTGAATTGTGAGCTATTGGCTTCACCATTGCAGAAGATGTCCTGTTTCAAGAAGCAGTTGTATGGCATGGATAGAACACTGGGTTAGAGTCAGGAAAACCTGGGTTTGAATGCTGCTTCAGATATTTGCTGCAGGCAAAAAATTGTGACTGCAGGAAAGTCATTTAATTTCTTTCAGCCTCAGTTTCGTCATTTGTAAAATGGGGTAAATTATGAATAATTGGAGTGCTACTTCACAGGATTGTTATAAGGAGCAAATAACAACTCTGTGAGGTAGTTGCTATAATCATCCCTATTTTACACTTAAGGAAACTGAGGCAAACAGAGGTTAAGTGACTTCCCCAGGGTCACATAGCTAGGACGTGTCTGAGGATGGATTTGAACTCAGATCTTCCTGCCTCCAAGCCCAGAGTTCTATCCAATATATCATTTAGCTGTCCTAGCTCTCTGAAAGAGAGGGCATGAAATATATATTATAGTCCCACAGGTTCAGGGAAGTACACCCTGGGGTCCCCAGAAGCATGCTGCTATGGGGAAAAAAAAGTTCTAGATTTAGAGTCAGAGGATCTGAATTAAAATCGTGTCTCTGCCATTTACTACCTACATGCCTTGGGCAAGTCTCTCTACCTCTTTGGGTCTTAGTTTCTTTCTGTGCAAAATGAGGGGCTGGACTAGACACATTCTAAGATTCTTTCCTGCTCTAAATCTGTCACAAAGACGCTATGAACTTCCTGGCTCTGGGAAGCACTAGTTGAAAGTTTTTTCCTCTCCCAATGAGTTGTGAGACTATTTTGCCATGTGCTCCTTCTGTCCTGGTACTCTCCACAGCTTTTAAGGGGACAGGGGAGGCAAATGGGCTGCACAAAGGGATACCAAGGAAGTGATTTCCTGAGCAGCAGTGGCCACATATCCTCTTCCAGTTTCCTTCCTCAGTTCTTGTGCTTGTGAGAACCTCAGCAATAAGAGAAACATCTCTTGTATCAAAACTAAGGCCCATGGGACTGGAACAGTGTGTGGCTCCACCAGATGGATCACCCCCTTGGTAGTGCTCAGCATCAGGCTCCACCTACTTTCTGCCTCCAAGGTTTCATTTTCCTTCTGCCTCCAAGGGCCTAAATGATTGTTGGGAGTCTAGGATCCAAGGCTCAGTAAAGGGTACAGAGGAAAGTGTGCTGGAATCAAAGGACCAGGATTCAATGTCACTGTGACAATGGTTTGTCACTCGACCTCTCTGGAAATTCAGTTTTTTTTTTTATCTGTAAAGCAGAGTTTGGGCGAGTTCTCTTCTGAGGCTCCTTCTAGCTCTAAATTTATGATCCTATGAAATTTAAGCATAGACTGAGTCTTAGGGAGTAAAGGGGAATGTCAGAGAAGGTTGAGAGCATAGGGATGCCATCACTAGGCAGAACAAGGGCACTAGGGTCCTGAGATGATTAAAGGAAAGGTTCAGGACACTAATGACACCCTGTGTCTCTGCCCCCATTTTTTCACAACTCTTCGATACTGATACTGTCAGTGCATGGGGGGAGGACAGTGCTGGACAAATTACTGTGGGAGAGGTTTCTATGCTTTTGAATCAAGAGGTGATAAGTGACAGGTGAGATTGGAGGTGACCATGAAGACTTAAAAAAAAACAGCTGTACTTGGGCTTCTGCCTGTAGCACCTACACAATATTCACAGTGCCAACGACCACAGTAAATATACTGGCGTAATGCTCAATTACAAAATATAACAGATTCTCCATATAGAAGACAGAAACAAAACATTTATTCAGACACCAGAAAACTGAATCCCAAAACCAGTAAGCCAATTCTGTCATAGTAGCAAAGAAGTGAATAAGCCATAACAGCACAGAGAGCCTCACAATCCTTTAACTTTCCCACAAACCAACATTTACACACAAGCCTGTCTCTCCCTGGGTGCATCCTCTCCTCCCTCCAGTCTCTAACAGCTCTGACTCCCAACTTCCTGTGGGCTCTGATCCACTCTTAAGCAAACTCCTCCCACAACAGTCTCCATGTGGTTACATTCAGCCTATTAGGGGACAGGGTATATCTTTAATGCAGGGAAGGTCTTCAAATTCCCTTAAGCTTATTAAGGGGTGGGGAAAATCTTCAAATTCCCATTATCATTACGCTGCCACACCTAGTTCTAGATGTAGCTACCTGATATAGTGAATAGAACTCTGGGCCTGGATCCAGGAACACCTGAGTTCAAATTTGATCTCAGATACTTACTAGCTAGATAAGAGGGAACAAGGTTGTGAGGACTTTGAAGGGCAAATATGGACTTTTATTTTTGACTTTTAAGGCATTAGGGAGAGAGCCACTAGAGTTGATTGAATTAAGGCCAAGACATGGACAGGCTTGAATATTTTATTTTTTATTATTTTGCTTTTTATTTTTGTAGGGGAGAAGGCAAGGCAATTGGGGTTTAGTGACTTGCCCAAGGTCACATGGCTAGTAAGTGTTAAGTGTCTGAGGCTGGATTTGAACTCTGGTCCTCCTGACTCCAGGGCTGATTCTCTATTCACTGCACCATTTAACTGCCCCAAGATGAGTATTTGAGAAAAATCCGATCGATAGTTGAGTAAAGGATGAACTGCAGTGGAGAGAAACTGAGGCAGGGTATCAACCAGTAGGCTATTGAGATAGTCCATGTACAGATGATATGGTTGCCAAATAAAGGTAATAAAGAAGATATCAATTACTACTGACTCATGCATCTATTTTCTCATAACAATATTAATTGCTAGCATTTAGGTAGCCCTTTAAGATTTGTAAAGTACTTTACAGTTATTATCTTATTTGATCCTCACAACAACTTTAGGAGGTAGATAGTTATTATTTTAAAAATGAGGCAACTGAGGCAGACAGAGGCTAAGTGATTTGTCCAGGATCAAACAGCTAATAAGGTTGGATTTGAATTCAGGTCTTTCTTATTCTAAGCCCAGCACTCTGTCCACTCACTACACCATCTAACTGCCTCTATCCCTATGTAATTTTTGTGAGAATTATCTACATATATATTGAGGGTATCCTTGATTAGAGTCTGAGAAGGGAACAGGAGAAAAGGTGAAGAGGACATATGATTCCCACTGATTGTTTATTATAAAGAAACATTTGACTCTGTAGAACAAAGCAACAGCCTAGAAAGTTTTCCTTGAACTAGGTGATGAGGATGGGAAGGGAACAGGATACCATTCCTGCAGGCGACTCTAATTGCAGATCTGATGCTGATCTGCATTGATAGAGGGAGTTTCCTCACAGGCTGTTCTTTATACCAGTGAAATCATAGGTTTGGACCAACAAAGCAAGGAGAAAGAGAGACAGAGAAAAACAGAGAGATGGAAATATAGAGACAGAGATACAGGGTTACAGAGACAGGGACAAAGAGACAGAAAGACAGAGACAGACATACACACGGACAGAGAAAGAGCTATCTTATAACAAAATAGGCTGCCTCAGGAGAGAGTGGGTTCCATCTAGAAGTTGGATGATCATTTATTCGGGATGTTGTAGAAATAAATCTTGGTGAGATACAAGTTGAACTAGATGACCCCTGAGGCTCCTCCCACCTCTAAAGTTCTGTTCTCTTATGCATGCGTTGGGATCATGCAAAATTTTTTGATAGCTGAAATTGCAAAGATAATAATTTTGTGGTCCTTTGATCCTGACTGTTAATATCAAGTGAGGCATAAAACAGGTGTTCAGCACTGTCATGGAGAATGTCCTTCACAGAATCCAAATGAAAGAGAGGTTCCCTTTAGGAAATGAAGGTCTCCAGATGCTTCTGATCGCAGATGATATTGTACTGATTGCCCCAGAATACTACAAGGCCTCCTTAGTGAGATATATATGAATCAAAAGAGATTGTTCCAACAGTCCACACGGGAAAACACATACACACAAATAGACAATGCCTATTGTTCACATCATGTAACATATTTGGGCATGTAGCCCATCAAATTAATGCATTAGAACCTGTTATTTGCACAGGCTCTCCAGAGGGACAATGAACTGTTCCAGAATTAAATAGGAGGAAGAAAATAAGCTGGATTGCATTTGTGGAAAAAAGCAATGTTTTTAACAACTCCAAGCCCCACCCCCTACACACAATCTTAACAACACTAATATTTTCACAGCAATGCTATCTGGTTGAAAGTCATGGAACACTATAATCTCAGAAGAATTAACACTGTGGCTAACACAAAGGGTGATAGAGGACTGAATGGTGGACCTTTGTTGGACTTAGCAGAGCAGAGGCATAATAGGAATAGATAACTTTTATACAGAACTTTAATGGGACCATGGAGCCAAGATGACAGAGTAGAGGCAGGAACTTGGCATGAGCCCCCCCCCCCAAACCAACTCCAATACCTGCAAAATATGACTCTAAACAAATTTTAGAGCTATATAACCCACAAAGTGAGAGAGAGAAAAATCTCCTGCTGAAGGCAGCTTGGAAAGTGGGTAAGAAGGGTCTATCACACTAAGCTGGGAGCCCTGCACAGTCCAATGTGAGCCCAGCCCTGGGACGGCCAGACTGGCAGCCCACCAGAGCAGACTTCAGGAGAGTGAATCACCTGTAGCTGTGCCAGTTTCTAGACTTTTCAACCCATAATCACCATAGAGAAAGTAAAAGGTCAGTAGAGAACTATGTTGGAACAAGGTGACTAAAGAGCATGGTCCAGACCCTTCCCCCAGGGAGAAAAGTTGCAGAGGTATGGCAGCTGTAGCTGTTGCCCCATGGCTGCCTCCAGAGCTCCTGGCCTGCAGACTGTAGAGGGACCAAGTGACCATTCAGAGGGTAATCACTCTTGCTTTGACCTGCTTGGATCTAGATCATCTTGGGTGATGGTCCTGGGCTGTGTGGCCAGTGTGCCAGAGCTTGGGGTATTTGTAGAGAGGGCACCCTCCTCAGACTTCTGACAACATTTGTGAAAACCCCAACAATTTGGGACATAGCTCCCTCCACTCTGGAAGCAGAGTTCTACTGTGGCAAAGAGCTCAAAAGCCAAATAATTGGCTGGCAAGATGAGTAAGCAGAGGAAGCACAATTAGACCATAGAATGCTTTTTTTGGGGACAAAAAGGATCAAAATATGGAACCAGAAGAAGACACAAAGTCAAAACTCCTGCATCAAAAGCTTCTTAGGAAAATATGGATTGGTTATAGGCCATGGAGGAACTCAAGAAGGATTTTGAAACTCAAGTAAGAGAAGTGGAGGAAAAATTGGGAAGAGAAATGAAAAGGATGCAAGAAAATCATGAATAGAGAGTCAACAGCCTGCTAAAAGAGACCCCCCAAAACACTGAAGAAAATAGCTTAAAAATAGACTAACTCAAAGGGTAAAAGAGGCTCAAAAAGCCAATGAGGAGGATACCTTAAAAAGACAAATTGGCCAGATGGAAAAGGAATTTCAAAAACTCATTGAAGAGAATAATTTCTTCAAAATTAGATTGGAGCAAATGGAAGCTAATGACTTTATGGGAAAACAAGATACTATAAAATAGATCCAAACAAATGAAAAAATAAAAGTCAATGTGAAATATTTCATTGGAAAAACCACTGACCTAGAAAATAGATCCATGAGAGATAATTTTAAAATTACTGGATTACCTGAAAGCCATGATCAAAAATAGAGCCTAGGGGTGGCTAGGTGGTGAGTGAGTAAAAGTGCCAGTCCTGAAGTCGGGAGGACCCAGGATCAGTTCTGGCCTGAGAAAATTAGCACCCACACATAAAAAAATAACTAGCCATGTAACCTTGAAAAAGTTACTTAATCCCAATTGCTTTATTAAAAAAATAGAGCCTAGAAATCATCCTTCAAGAAATGTTCAATGAAAATTGCCCTTATATTCTCAAACTGGAGTGCAAAATAGAAATTGAAAGAATTCACCAATCACCTTTTGAAAAAGATACCAAAAAGAAAACTCCTAGGAATATCATAGCCAAATTCCAGAGTTCCCAGGTCAAGGAGAAAATATTACAAGCTATCAGGAAGAAACAATTTGAGTATTATGGAAACACAATCAAGATAACACAAGATCTAGCAGCTTCTACATTGGGGACTGAAGGGCTTGGGATATGATATTCTGGATGTCAAAGGAGCTAGGGTTAAAACCAAGAATCACCTACCCATCAAAACTGAGTATAATGCTTCGGGGGAAATATGGTCATTCAATGAAATAGAGGACTTTCAAGTATTCTTGATGAAAAAAAAAACAGAGCTGAACAGAAAATTTGACTTTCAAATACAAGAAGCAAGAGAAGCATGAGAAGGTAAATAGGAAAAAGAAATCATAAGGAACTTATTAAAGTTGAACTATCTACATTCCTACATGGAAAAATGATAATTGTAACTCATGAGACTTTTCTTAGTATGGGGATAGTTGAAGGGAATATATATGTATGTATACATATATATAGGAGAGTATATATGTGTATAAATGCATATGTGATTCTGTGTATATGTGTGTACATGTATACATAGACAGAGAGCACAGGGTCAGTTGAATAGGAAGGGATATTATCTAAAAAATAAAATTAAGAGGTGAGAAAGGACTATAAGGATAGAAGGAGGAAGGGAAAGATAGAATAGGGTAAATTATCTCATATAAAAGAGGCAAGAGAAAACTGTTACAATGGAGGGGAAGAGCAGAAAGGTGAAAGGGAATGAGTCAACCTTACTCTCATTGGCTTAAGGAGGGAATAATATACACACTCATTTGGGTATCTTACCCTACAGGGAAGTAGGGGGGAAGGGGATAAGAGGGGGATGATAGAAGGGAGGGCAGATTGGGGGAGAAGGTAATTAGAAACACACACTTTTTTGTGTTTTTGTTTTGTTTTGCCTGCTTTTTGGAGGACAGGGCAATTGGGGTTAAGTGGCTTGCCCAAGGTCACAGGGCTAGTAAGTGTTAAGTGTCTGAGTTCATATTTGAACTCAGGTCCTCCTGTCTCCAAGGCTGGTGCTCTACTCACTGCTCCACCTATCTGCCCCAAAGCGCACACTTTTGAAAAGGGACAGGGTCAAAGTAGAAAACAGATTAAGTTGGGAGGGGGATAGGATGGAGGGAAATATAGTTAGCCTTTCATAATATATCTACTATGGAAATATTTTGCATAACTACACATGTACAGCCTATATTGAATACTTGTGGGTGAGGAGGGAAGTAGGGAAAGAATCTAGAAATCAAAGTTTTAAAAACAAATGTTTAAAAAATTGTTTTTTATATGCAACTGGGAAATAAACAGGCACTGGGGTATAGAGGTCCATCTTGCCCTACTAAAAGTTAGAGGGATATTGGGGAGGATATAAGGGAGAACAGATTGGGGGAAGGGATATTCAGTATGCTTTCTATCTTGGGGTGGGTGGTAGGAGAAAGATGGGGAGAAAATTTGTAACTCAAAATCTTGTGGTAATGAATATTGATAACTAAAAATAAATTTAGAAATGCCTACTTAAAAAATAAAAATATGTAGAACCTTAATGTTTGCAAAGTGCTTACAGATAGCATTTCATTCAATCTTTACAATAACTCTGAGAAGTAGGTGCTAGCTAAGTAGTGCAATCCAGAGAATGCTTGACTTGGAGTCAGACAGAGCTGAATTTGAATCCTGCTTCAGATACTTGCTAGCTATGTGACTCTGGGCAAGTACCTTAATCTCTATCAGCCTCACTTTCCTCCTCTGTAAAGTGGATATAATAATATCATCTGTGTCACAGGATTATTGTGAGGATCAAATAAGAAAACATGTAAAGGCCTTTGCAAACCTTGAAATGCTATATAAATCATAATGATTATACAAATGCTAGAGAAAGTTGCCCAAGGCCTGAAAATTAGTTAGTATATGAGGTAGGGTTTGAGTTTCAGGACTTTCTGTATTCTAGTCACCATGGCAAGCTGCATCTCAGGAAATGTTATGATGGGAAAAGGAAGTGGGAATGTCATAGAATGAGGATCAGAGATAAGAAATGGGCAGTTTGAACACAACATTGATATTTAGAGAATTTTTAAAGAACAGATGAAGGTTTCAAATGGGTTGGGCCTATCATCATTGGAAAAGGAATGGGAGGGCTTAGACAAGAATTATCCAGTATTAGAAAGCACAGATGAATGTGTACTACCTGAATATACCACCTGATGAGAAATGTCATTAAGGATAACTTGAAATATCATGAGAGGCATTATAGAGAAACTGAAACCAGTTTCCTCTTGGAAGCTTTCTATAAGTAGTCCTTTCATTTGTAGTCCAAAAGCACAAATGCTGATCCACTCCTCTCCCTTCATGCACTCATAATTGCTGTGTTAATCTGTACATAGGTATATGGAATGGATTGGATAGGTCTTATTTTCTGTATCAAATAATACACATAATATAAATATTTATCTATTGTTTACTCTTGATAATGTACTCTGCTAGGCAATAGGGATAGATATAATGTTTAAGTAATATCTAGAATCCTTCTTCTCAATGAGTTTACAACCTAGACGGATTTTTAATAATGTGGAATGGATATGTGTGATCTTGGACAAGTTACCTGACCTCTCAGCCTCAGTCTCCTCATCTGTAAAATGAGAAGGTTTTATTAGATGACTTTTAAGGTCTCTTCTAGCTCTTCATCTATGAACTAATGATGCCCAAACAAAAGGCTAACTCACAGAGTAAACATCTTGGATGAAATAAAATTTTGGGAGATATTTTTGACCACTAGGAGGAAGAGAAGGTGATGGCCTAGAAAATGGATGAATGCTTGGGTATGTGTATACACCATACAGGTGTTGGGATGCAGGCAGAGGAGCCAAGGTTTGGAGGTCAAGTCAACAAGCATTCATTAAGCACTTACTACGTGCCGAACACTATGCTAAGCACTGGGGATACAAAGATTCAAAACAAAGATAATTGCTGCCTTCAAAGGAACTTACATTCTAATGAGAAAGACAACATACAAATAGCTGTGCACAAACAAGAGATATGCAGAATCTATCAAGGGTGATTTGATAGTGAAAGAAATTGGAAGCTGATGGAACTGGGAAAGAGTAAGTGAGATTGAGATGAGCCTTAAAGGAAATTAGAGAAAGGGGCAGAGGGGCAGAGGCAGAACATTCCAGGTCTGGAGGCTTGCCAGTGCAAAGACACTGAGTTGGAGTGCTGTGTAAGTAAGAAACCACTAGAACATAGAATATATGAGGGAGAATAGGGTATAAGAAGGCTGGGACAGTAGGAAGGGTTCAGGTTATAAAATGCATTAAATGAAAAACATAAGGAGTTTCTATTGAGTCCTTAATAGGAAGCCAATGGAGCTCCTTTAGTTTATTCATTCATTCAATAAACATTGATTAAGCACCTAATATATGCAACAGGGTTGATACGGTAATGAAAATGGCAATTTGAAGATCTTCCCTGCCCCTTAATAGGCCTGGGGGGGGGGTGGATTTGAAGATCTTCTGGACTTTGAAAGTAAACTCTGTCCCCTAATAGGCTGAATGTAGTCACATGGAGCCTGTGGAGGAGTTTGCTGAAGGATAGAGCAGAGCCACAGGAAGCTGGGAGTCAGAGCTAGAGAGATAGTGGGAAAGAGAGGTCCTCAGGCAAAGAGTTAGAGAGGTTTGTGAGTAAACATTGATCTTATATTGGTTTGTGGGAAGGCTAAAGGATGCTGTGGCTCTCTGTGTTGTTAGGTTTTGTTAACTTCTTTATTACTATGATGGAATCAGCTTCCTGGTTTGGGATTCAGTTTTCTTGTGTCTAAATAAATGTTTCGGTTCTATCCTCTATATGGAGAGTTTGTTATATTTTGTGATTGAATGTCATGTGATATTTATAGTCACAGTCTTTATCATGATCATGGGCACTGTAAATATTGCACTGGCACTACATGTGGTGAGACCTATGCTTTTAAAAATATCATCTTGGCTGCTCAGTGGAGGCTGGTTTGGACTGGGGAGAGACTCAGGGCAGGAAGACCAGTTCAAAGACCACTGCAATAGTACAGACAAGAGGCAGTAAGGGTCAGAATTAGGGCAGTGATTGTGTGAGTGGATAGGAGGGAAAGTGTAGAGAGAGAATGCCAAGGTTGAAGTGACAAGATTTGGCAATTGATTGGATAAGTGGAGTGAGGGAAAGTAAGGAGTCCAAGATGGCCCCAAGGTAAGATGTATGCACAAAGTGCTCGTGGACAAAATCAGCCTTAGGGACATTAGAGAGAATATAGTTAGGGAGGCTAAGGAGTATCCAGTGCTTTGGTGAAACCACCATTAGGTAAGGGAAAGAATGTTGGGTTTGAGGTTGAGAGGATTGGTGATTACCTATAAAATGAGGAACTTGACTAGATCAGGGATTCTTAATCTGGGGTTCCATGGATAGACTTCATGGGGTCCATGAACTTTGAATGAGGAAAAATGACATTTTTATTTTTACTAATCTCTAATTAAAATTTAGTCTTTCAATCCATTTTGAACGTAGGCAACAAAACATTCTGAGAATATTGAGGAGTCCATAGGTTTCACCCAGTTGCCAAAGGCCTCCATGACAAGAAAGGATAATAACCCTTGTACCAGATAATCTCTAAAGTGTCTTCCAGGCTTGTCAATGTGTATTTTTAGGGTTTTATTTGTTTTTTCTTTTTAAATGAGGGAGAAGAGAAATGCGAGGTAAATAAGGTACATTTTCATTAGCTAAAAAAAATAGAACACATTAAGTTAGAAAAACAAACTAAATCCCTTCCATCTTAATATCCTATGATGGGATAAGACTTGTGATTTGTTGATATAGGGCACTCTCAATAAGAAAACTCCCTGACTAATACAGATCAGTACCTTCTTTGAATTTTTTATTTCTTTATTTTATAGAGTTACCTCAGGTACTGAAAGGTTATGGCTTACCCAAGGTTGCACATTCAGTATGTGAGAGAGGCAATTTAAACTCAGGTCTGACCAACTCCAGGTCAGGTTTTCCATCCATTAAACCATCCTGACTATGTGATGTCATGATGATATTCTTTAAAATAAGACCTGACCTAAAAGAGGCAAGGGCAATTACCTATGCAGTAGGACTTGAGTGTCATCTGAAGGGGTCCTGCCTTCTGCCATTGGCCTGCTGATTCTGATCTGATCTGACCATTTAAGGATGATAGATGTGCTCTATATGGGCTCTTTGAGGTCATTAACCCCAACCCTCTCATTTTACAAGGGAGGAAACTAAGATAGGCCCAGAGAAGTTAAATGACTTTCCCAGTGTCAGGGAGCAAGAATCAGGGGCAGGATTCAAGTCCAGGTCTCCTTGGCTCTAAGTTCAGAGTTCTAAATAGTACAATATCTTTCCTTTGGAGGTAAAAAAATTGAAGGCCTTTGCTAAACTGCAAATGTTGTCTGGAAAGACAAATGCCCTTACATTTGATGACATCCACTGGCATTTGTCAGATCAGCTCACTCATCACCTGGCAGAGATATAAGAGATAGAATATAAACTTTTGGGGAAGAAATTCAGAAGAATGAATAGAATGGCACAGGCAGGGAAAGAGAGAAGACATATACTTTGATTATATAGTCACGGGATTACAAAATATTAATGCTGGAAGAGGCCTTAAAGATCATTTAATCCAAGTGGTCTTGCTTCTTTCTATATTCCCTATGAGGAACTAAGTACCAGAGACATGAATGCCATAACTCCAGTTAGTGACAGATCCAGGACTGGAAATTGGGTCTTCATATTCCCATCAACATTGCAGTTCCACCCAAAGACCAATGCCTCATGATTTCTAGTCTCTGGCAGCATCTCCTGCCCCTTCTCTTGATGGGAATGTACCAGGGAATCAATTTCCCATGTTTTTCCTGAGAAATGGTGCATTCCAGCAGTCCCTAGGGCAGAGCCACGATGGAAGTGGGGGGAAGGAGGGGAGGCACTGGGCACAGAAGGAACTTTCCTCCTTGAAAATTACATTTTGGTTCACACCCGGATAGCAGGCACCATAACAAACAAAAAGCATAGAGGGGGAAGGAAGGGAGGAGGAGTGGGGTGTCAGACTAATGACTAGGAAAAATGTGCCAGGAAACACACATGATACACATCACCATAAGTTAACAATTTACCTTTGAACACCCAGCCTGATGGCTTTCTTGTGGCTGGGAGTGTTCATCCGATTACATCTCAAGGCTGCTGTCAAAGGCATGCTGCAGCTCTGGCCTCATGGTTAGGCTGAAGCTGAGATTGTCTGGCCCATGTGCCAAGCAGCTGACATAAGGTTATCATGACCCAGGCAAATGTCTTCCCTGGTTGGAAAAGGTTAAGAGGAGGTAAGAAATAGAGGTTATTGGGACAGATCTAGCCTCCTTTTTGAATGCAGCATAATGGCTGTCCAACACTTGATTGATCAACACTCTCTCTCCTTTTGACTTCTCTTCCCCTCCAAAGTTCTCATTTACCCTTTACATTATTGGAAATTAGGAATGCATTCCCCCAGGATGTATGACTTTGGTGAATGCAAAGAATGCTATATTTGGAGAAAACTTTTATTCACAGTTCAGTTTTGCCATTTACTAGCTGTGAGATCTTCCATGTTCTGTACCTCAGGGTCCCCATCTGTAAAATGGAAGAGTTGGACTGATAATCTCAAAGATTCCGTCTAGTGCAAATATTCTGTGATTATGAATAATTAAATGTATTTGAATACTGAGAGAGAGAGAAATTTTCCCACACCATATCCTCTCAACGTCAGGCTGCCAAAGGCTTGGATGCCATCTAATTACATGGCTTAGAGGGGAATTCCCAAGATAAGGTTAATTAATTATATCATTAACAGATGTAGGAGCAGGGTCAAAATCAGACCTGGACATCCATGCTTGTTAAGGTTACTATAATAAGGAACTTACAATCTGGTCAAAGACTGGAGGATAATGGTGATAGACAACGAGGGTGAGGAGAGTCAGCTAGGGGGCACAGTGGATGGAGTGCTGTACTTGGACTCAGGAAGACTTGAGTTCATAATCCTGATCTGGACACTTACTAGCTATGTGATCATGAGATCATTTAGGCTCAGTTTACTTATTGATGAAATGGGGATAATAATAGCACCTACTTCTCAGGGCTGTTGTAATGGTAGAATGAATAATATTGTTGTTGAATTGTTTTTGGTCATGTCTGAGTCTTCATGCCCTCATTTGGGGTTTTTTTCTGGCAACGATACTGGAATAGTTTGCCATATGACAGATGAGGAAACCAAGGCAAACAGAGTTAAGTGACTTGTCCAGGGTCATACAGCTAGTAAGTATCTGACTGCAGGCTGGTGTTGTCACTGCACCACCTAGTTGCCTTTATTGTGATTATAATAATAGGTAACTTTGACATAGCACTTACTATGTGCCAGGCACTGTGCTAAGCACTTGACAAATATTATCTCATCTGATCCTCACAACAACCCTGGGGGTGGGGGTTAGGTGGTTAGATTCTCTTATGGGAACTCAGGTCTTCCTGACTCCATAGCTAGCCCTCTGTCCACTGTGCCACCCAGCTCCCCCTATAAACATATGACACTTATTATAATTAAATAATGTTTATACGGTTTGCTTTGCGGACATTAAAGTACTAGGTAAAAATTAGTTATTAATCACAGGACTGCATTCAATGCCATATTTGAGGATCAGTTAAGAAAGGGAAGATTTTTAGCCTGGAGAAGAGAAGGTTTGGAGAGGACAAGATGCTCTCTTTACGTATTTGATGGGTTATCACATGGAAGAAGGTTTAGAGCCGTTCTATAATATTTGGCCCCAAGACCAGAATTAGGATGGAGAAACCGATCAAGGCTCAACAGGAGGACAAAACTTTGTAATAATTAGAGTTCTTCCAAAGTAGAATAGTAAAGTGCACTAACTTGAGGGGCATGGAGTTAGGATTTTTCTTGTTGGAGGTCTTTAATTGGAGGTTTGATGACTGACTAATTGGCAGTTGCTGCAAAGAGAAATTCTTGATTAATACGGAAGGGAAAATCAGTCAGTCAATAAACAATTATTAAGTGCCTAGTATGTGCCAGCACTATGCTCAGGGCTGGGGATACAAATACAAATTAAAAACACTGATAGTCTTTGCCCTCAAGGAGCTTATAGTCTAATGAGGAAAGAAAACATAAAAAAGGAAGCTGAAAGGGGAAGGGAAGAGAGGGTTGGAGGTAGGGAAGGTGCTCTGTGAGGGAGGCATGGTAGAAAGTTCCAAAGAACTCCAGAAACAATGTATTTTGTGGGAAACTCTGCTGAGCCCCCTCCTTAAATAGAGGACTTGAGTTCGAATCCTACCTTTGACCTGTATGACCTTGGAAAAGTCACAACCATCCTAGGCCATAGTTTCCTCATATCTAAAATGAGAGGGTTAGACAAGCTGACTTCTGAGGCCTTTTCCAGCTCTAGAGCTAGGATTCTATGAGCCAAGGGAGTTTGATACAGTAGAATGAACATTGGTCTTGGCATCGTGAACCCTGGGTTCAAACTTCCTGACTCTGATACTAATCTGCTACGTGTCCACTTCTTTCAGCCTCAGTTTCCTCATTTACAACTTGAGAAGTATGGAGGTAGAGCCAAGACACTGGAGTAAAGGCAGGGACTAGCTTGATTTCTACCCCAAATCCAAATACCTTTAAAAATAACTCTAAACACATTTTAAAGCATCAGAACCCACAAAAAGATGGAGTGAAACAAATTTCCAGTCCAAGACAACTTGAAAGGTCTACAGGAAAGGTCTGCTGCTCTAGGGTGAGAGAGCAGCACGGTTCAGCACAGGTCATGCCGATGCAGACTAGCCCCAGCAAATTTGGAATAGGCCTTGTGGCAACTGAATCCCTGGCAGCAGTGGTGGTTTCTGGACCTCTTAACTCACAGACACCAAAGAAAACTTGGAAGGTCAGCTGGAAGGGTCTGTCTCACCTAGGTGAGAGAGGAGCATAATCCAGCATAGGCCATGCCTTCACAGACCCAGCCCCAGCAAACCAGGAGTAGGCCTTGGGAGTTAATGAATCAGCAGTAGAAGCTGGCAATGGCAGCAGCAGTGGCTGCTTCTGGAGCTCTTAGCCCACAGATGGTAAGGTGGTCAAATGGAGATTACAGGGGTCTCTTTGCTAGCACTGAGGCAGCACTCTGTTGCTTTGCCCATACTTGGATCCAAATCATAGTACTGAGTGGTAGTACCAGGTTGAGGAGGATCAGTAGCACACCAGAACTTGTAGCCACAGGAAAGCAGGGACCCTGTTCACAGTTCTAGCACAGAAAAGAGTGCTTGTGTTCACTTACAGATCAGAGTACAGGCCAGGAGAGTAATAAATACACCTGACCTTAAATCATACAACCTTGGAAGAGCTGGACACTTACAGGTCCTTAGAGGTGTCTCTGAAAACAATTGCACAAAGCCCCTGAATCTTAGGACAGTGTACCCTCCTACCTGGAAGAAGAGTCCCACTTTAACAAAGAGTTAAAAGTCAACTAATAGTTCTCTATATATTCATTTCTCAAATATATAAAGAACTAAATAAAATTTATAAGAATACAAGTCAGTACTCAATTGATAAATGGTCAAAGGATATGAAAAGGCAGTTTTCAGATGGAGAAATCAAAGCTATCTATGGTCAAGTGAAAAAGTGCTCTAAAACGCTATTGACTAAAGAAATGCAAATTAAAACAACTCTCACACCACACCACCTCACACCTATTAGTTTGGCTAAAAGGAAAGAAAAGGAAAATGAAGAATGGTAGAGAGGAAGTGGGAAAAATGAGACATTAATGCCCTGTTGGTGGAGTTGTGAACTGATCAAACCATTGTGGAGAGCAATTTGGAACTATGCCCAAAAGGCTATAAAACCATGCATACCCTTTGACCGAGCAATACCACTATAAGTCTATATCCCAAAGAGAACATAAAAAGGGGGAAGGACCCACATATACACAAATATTTATAGCAGCTCTTTTTGTGATGGCAAAGAATTGGAAATTGAGGGGATACCCACCAATTGGGGAACAGATGAACAAATTGCGGTATGTGATTGTAATGGATTACTATTATGCTATAAGAAATGATGAGCAGGCAAATTTCAGAAAAACGTGGAAAGACTTACATGAACTGATGCTGAGTGAAATGTACTGTATACAAAGTAACAACAATATTGTAAGATGGTCAGCTGTGAATGACAGCTATTTTCAGCAATACGATGATCTAAGACAACTTTGAAGGACTTAGGATGAAAAATGCTATCCATCCGCAGAGAACTGATGTTGTCTGAATGTAGATTGAAGCATACATTTCTTACTTTGTTTATTTTTCTTGAAGTTTTTGGTTGGTTTCTTTGGTTTTTGGTCTATGTTTTCTTTCCCAACATGATTATTATAGAAATGTTTTGCATGACTACACATGTATAATCTATATCCAATTGCTTGTCTTCTCAATGAGGGTGGGTGAGGAGGAAGGAAGGGAGAGAATTTGGAACTCAAAATTTTAAAAACAAATGTTAAAAGTTGTTTTTACATGTAACTTGGGGAAAATAAAATAGTAAAAAAAAAGGAAAAAAAATAACTTGAGAAGTTTGGATTAGCAAATGTCTAAGATAAATTCCTGCTCTAACATATATTAATTCTAGGGAGGTATTGCTTTTGGGATTGTAAGAAAAGCACTCGATTTGGAGTCTCTCTGCTGATAATTCTCAAACTCCTATTCTGCTCTAACCTCTTTGCTGACCTCCAGTCTCACATCTTCAACTGCCTACTAGACCTCTTAAACTCAAAATGTCCAAAGTCAGACTCCTTATTTTCTTCCCCAAACCTTACTCCCTTTCAAACTTTCCTTTTTTTGTCTTCTAATATTTTAATGTGAAAATTTTTATATTGTATTAATTCCAATTACATGTAAAAACATCCTTCCAAATGTTCCTGTTAATGTCAAGGATACTGCCATCTTTCAAGTCCTCCAGGTTCACAAATCAGGTGTCATCTTAGATTACACACTATCCCTCCCATCTCTCCCCTATCCCATTTAATTTGTTGCCAAAGCTGGGTGATTTCACCTTTACAATATCTCTTAGATGTCTCTTTTGATACTGCTACCGCTAGTAGCTCATCTAGTAGCTCATCATAACTAGGCCTCATCTCCTCACATACAGCAATAGCCTCTTGGTTGTAACACAATGTGTATTATTTATCTAACAGGCATTCTTGAAATAAACATTTATTGTTAAAAATTTTGAATCTTATGTTCTGCTATGCACATGACACACTTTTTTCTTTCTTACTTTGTATTTAAGTTCCAATATTTAAGTTTATGATATGTTTTTGTTTCTTTTCCCTATTTTGTATTTGTCTAAAATTGAATCTAAAATAATTTTTTTCAAAATAATAGCCTCTTGGTTGGTCTTCAACCCATCCTCTATTCACTCAACAATGTGATTTACCTAAAATGCATTGGTCTACTTAATAAACTCCAATGGTTCTCTACTACCTCTTGGACTGATATATGAAATCCCCTGGCATTCAAAGATCTTCATAACCTAGCACCCCACCAACTTTCCAGTCTTCTTATACCTTGTACTCCTCCATGACATAATCTTCAGCCCAGTGACGCTGGCCTCCTAGCTGTTCTTTGAACAAGACTATCTCTTAGCTTTGGGCGTTTTCCTTGGCTGTCTACCATAGATGGAATGCTCCCCTTCTCATTTCCACTTACTGCCTCCCCTGGTTTCCTTCAAATCTCAAGTAAGATCCCACCTTCTACAAGAATCTTTTCCCAAATCCCTCTTAATTTTAGTGTCTTCCCCCTTTTGATTACTTCTAGCTTATCCTGTATATAACTTATTTGTACATAATTGTTTGCATGTTGTTTCCCCCATTAAATTGTAAGCTCTTTGAGGGAAAGGACTTGTTTTTGCCTTTCTTTGCATCTCCAATATTTAGTATAGTGCCCAGCACATAGTAGTAAATAAACATTGATTGAATGCCTGACATGGGTTTAAATTCCAGCTCTGTTATTTACTATCTACATAAGTTCAGTCAAGTTACTTTACTTTCCTGGTCTCCAATTTTTGCACCTGTGAAATAAGGGAGTTGTATTAGTCAACCTCTGTAGCTCCTTCTTTCTCTACATTTACAATCCTATGAGAAAAGACAATGGAGTACAATGGATTGACCACTGGACTTGGCATTAGGGACCTTGGCTTTGTATCCTGCCTCTGACTTGTGTGGCCTTGGACAAGTCACTGAATTTCCTCATCTGCCAAAGAACAAGATTCTCTCACATATCTAAATTTGCCTGCTCTTAAATCTTACAATTTCATAAAAATGCATTTTCCCATGGCCCTCCTTATCCCTCCATTTAAGGAGAGATTTGGCTCTGGCTCATCATCATAGTTATCTTTCACTGCTTGTATCTTCCCTTGTTATTTCCCTATTAAACACTCACTTGTCGGGGCGGCTAGGTGGCGCAGTGAGTAAGAGCGCCGGCCTCAGAGTTGGGATGACCCGAGATCGAAACCGGCCTCAGAAAATGAGCACCCACACATACATAATGACTAGCTGTGTAACCTTGAGCAAGTTACTTAACCCCAATTGCTTTAAAAAAACAAAACAAAACAAAACACTCACTTGTCTAACTGAATAAATCTGAAAAATTCAACACCAGTCCTTGACCAGCAAGCTAATTATGCCAATGTCAACAAATCCTTCCAAAGACTGCTCTGGATGCTAAAGAAGAAAATGTTTGTTTGTAGATAATGCGATAGTATATATTTTCCACTATTCTCAAAGAGATTTACTCATAGAATTATTAAAGGTTAGAGCTTGAAAGATCTTAGACATTATCTGGGTATAGGCATTGTGTTTTAGCTAGAAAAGCATCATCATGTCATGGAAAGAGATTGGATTTGAAATTAGGGGGCCAGGGTTTGAATCATGGAATCATACATAAATCTAGAGCTATGAGTTCTCAGAGGCTATCTAGTCCAACCATATTATTTTATAGGTGAGGAAACTGAGGTACAAATAAGATTAAGTGATTTTCCAAGGTTACACAGCTAGCATCAGAAATTATATTTGAACCTAGGTCCTACAACTCTGGAGATAGTACTTGAGTACCCTTACCACACTGTCTTGATACATATAAGTTGTGTGATCATGGATAAGTCATTTAATCTCCCTGAGTTTTAATTATTTCATTTCTAAAATGGGGGAGGAATAACACAATAATATAATAGGTTCATTATAAGGAAAGAGCTTTATAAAATATATAGCTCTATAAAAATGTGAACTAGTATTACTTTTGTGAAGAAAATCAAGGGATTCCTTTTTTGTAGTTGATTTTGCAGATTATAAAAGACAGCTAACCAGGAGCAGAGCTATAACTACGGAAATGTGTGCCTGGAGCAAGCAGCATGAAACCCATTCTTCTAGTTGAGGAAAAAGGGACATAAGAAAAGCAAGTACACCCGAGGAAAAGGGAGACATTCACCTCAGATCCACAATGGGAAGCATCCCATTTTAATTACTTTTAGAACTTGGCAACTAAGCTCTACTGTTTCTGCGTTCTGAAGGATTGTAAATGCTATCAGTCCCTTCAATATTTGGCACCTAGGGACAAAGCCTTGGTGCATATTCTTGGTTATAATTCTGCTTAGGGTTCAGGTAACTCAGTGACCTTTCTGCTTAATGATATTTCTCTTTGGGCATCTGGGGTCACACTTTTATGCAACATTTATATGTAACATTTGCATGCAACACTTCATTCAATATATTTTTCCCACTAGAGTATTGAATGGAGCACTTTTTTCAGTTTTCAAATCTTCTTGTGGTACAAAGACCAAAAAAAATTGAGTTCTTGTCTAGTGAAAATATGGAAATTTAGTCTGTGCAGGAATACAAATGCAATGTGCATGCTAAGACTTTTTCTTGGATGTCTCATATATCTCATTTTTTGGATCTATTAAGAAATTAATCTTTCCTTCTGGCAAATCTAGGCCTTTTTGTGGTAATTATAAATGTTTGTTTCACAAGGAGAGATAACTAGAAACTCCTTCCTTTGGCCAACTGTATACACAGAAAGACTCCTGGTTGGGAATTACAGGGTAAAGAGCACAACCCAACAGCCTTGGGTGTGATGCTCTTAGAACTAGTAATTTCTTTTGTATGAGTTTTATCGATAATTCTTATTTTTACATTATCTTACTTCCCAAGATATCTTCCCCCATCCACTAAGAGAATCATCTCTTATAACCAAGAGAAAAAGTGGGGGGAGTACAAGAAGTTCATCAAAAGTAACCAACACAACAACTAAGTTCAATAGCATTTGTAATATCCTCTGTAGTCCCTCACCTTTGCAAAGAAGGGAGCGAGGTACATTCTTATACTTCTTCTTTGGGGCCAATCTCGGTTATTAAAATTATTCAGAATTTAATTTTGATTTAACTGTTGCTTTTTCATTTACATTGTTGTAGTAAATGTGTATAGTGTTTTTTCAATTTTGCTTACTTTGTTTTGCATCATTTCACTCATGTCTTCTAATGCTTCTCTGAATTCTTTATATTTATTAGATCCAATATATTCACATACCACAATTTGTTTAGCCACTACCTATTTGTTTTCAATTCTTTTCTTCTATATAAAAGGAAAGTGAGTCATTTGTAATATGGAAGTATCAACAGAGAATCATTACTCCCTTAAAATTAATGTTTTCAAGAAAAAAGGATGATGACTAGAATTGTGGAAAGGCTGTAATTGGGACATACAATTGGATATCTAGTGAGAAAAAATTATTGGACTTAGGTATAAGAAGACAAAGGTGGAATATGGGGGTATGCTGGAACCAGCTCGCATCTGCCTAAAAGAGACTGTCAAATTTTCAATGTGAGCAGTTATACTTGGGATATCAGCAGATGCCATAAATCTGGGATTCTTTTATCATTTTTTCTATTGTCTAAACTTAAAAAAGTGAAAATCTTAATAAAATAGATTTAACTTAGAACTATGTAGTGGATACATTGCTTTTTTTTCTTTTTCTTTTTTTTATTTTGAGAGAGAAAGAGAGTTGTTCAATATTTTCCAGCATGTTCTTGGTGATTTCTAGTTCTGTGACACTGGGTAAAATTTTTGAAAGAACTCAGTTTCCTCCTCAGTAAACTTAGGTAGTTAAACTTATAGGGTCTAGTATTCTGTAATTTTACAGTCTTAACATTAACTGAATCCAGACTTTGACCATCATTACAGCAAATGAGTTGAGAACACCAATGCCTAAATTTGAACTTGATAGAAACTGCGACACTTGACATTTTATTTTTTTTAAAATAAAAGTTGGGTCTCATTTCTAATAACTAAAACTATGAGTGAGAGAAGCACATTATTATGATGGTAAGGTTGTTAAGAGCCACCTGAAGGGGCAGCTAGTGGTACAGTGAATAGAGCACTGGCCCTGGAGTCAGGAAGCCCTGAGTTCAAATCTGGCCTCAGATACTTAACACAAAACTAGCTCTGTGACCTTGGGCAAGTCACTTAATCCCAATTGCCCTACCTTCCCTCCTCCAAAAAGTAAAAAAAGAAAGGGGGGGCACCTGGAATGAGCCTCTATTGGGTCCTAACACTACTTAGTATTGATGTATGGAGCAGCTGAGCTTTACTCAAGAGCACTAACTTTGGAGACAGAGGACCTGTGTTTAAATCTTCTTTCTGCCACTTACTACTTATATAACTTTGGGTAAGAAAAAAAAATCCTCTTTGTGCCTCAGTTTCCCTCACTGTATAATGAGGGGGTTGGACCTAAGATACCTTCCATATCTAAATCAATTACCTTATGATGCTATGATATGAAAGAAGCCAGAGTGGTATAATGGGAAAAGCCCTGACTAACTCCTGAGAAGCTATGTCCAAATTCTGGCTTTGCTCTTTACTGACTGCATGGCCTTGTGTAAGATGCATCACCTCTTTGAGAGAAGTTCTTTTATCTATAAAATGAACAGCTTGTCCTCCAGGATCTTTATGATTTTTACTATCTCTCTCAATTCTAAATCCCATGAAACAGCTTTGACTTTAGCTACTGAGTCTACTCTGGCTTATAGTCTTGAGTTCCAGAATGAAAATAGAAATTCCTAGACAGAGTTAAACTGAGAATGACCTGTCCATTTGTAAATATAACTCTAAGATGTTTTTAGGCTTCATTTTGTTTTATATAATTTTTCTTTTCAGTGTTCTAGTACAGTTTTAAAACCTGACAAGAGAGACAAGCCAAGTTATTTAGATATCCCAGGACAGATCTGAAACTCATAGACCACTAGGGCCTCCAAAGAAACATGTAACTACTGATCACAAAATAAATTCCCACATACCACAGGGAGCAGTATTTTCAGCATTAAGATGGGTTTTTATAAAGAATCATATTATAAAGTATTTCTCATTGTGCTATCCCCAGCTCCATTTGTTGTCCCCAACAGAGCTCCCTATCTTGTCTGTTCCTAGTTCCAGTTCCGTCTGATGGTGCCTTGGGAAGAACACAAGATTTAGAATAAGAGGACCTGGTTCAAATTCCATCTCTATCACTTACTACCCAGATGACCTAGGTCAAGCCATTTTATTTCTTTGCTCATTTTCTTCATCTGTAAAAAATGGGGTTGGAGGGTCAGAGCCAAGATGACAGAGTAAAAGCCAGAACTTGCTTAAGCTCCCACACCAACCACCTTCAATACCTGTAAAATATGATTCTGAACAAATTGAAGAGCTACAGAACCTACAAAGCGACAGAGAACAACAAATCTTCCACTGAAGGCAGGCTGGCAGGCAGACAAGAAGGGTCTATCACACTGAGCTAGGAGCAGAGCACAGGGCTGCATGAGCTACCTGGGCCCAAACCTGGGGTAGCCATGACCAGTGGCACAGACTGGCCAGAGCAGACTTCAGGAGAGTGAATCACCCATAGCTGTGGCGATTTCCCAAACTTCTCAACCCACAAATGCCAAAGAGAAAGTAAAAGGTCAGTAGGGAACTCTGTTGGAACAGGGAGACAGAAGAGCATGGTCCAGCCCCTGCCCCCAGTGTGAGAGGTATAAGAGGCATAGTGTCTGCAGATGTTGCCACATGGCTGCCTCAGGAGCTTCTGGCCTGCACATAGTAGGGGGATCAAGCAATCATTTAGAGGGTATTCACTTTTGCTTTGACCTGCTAGGATCTGTGTCCAAGTCTTGGGTGGTGGTCTTGGGGTGGGTGGCCAGTGTACTAGAGCCTATGGGGGCTGTAGAGAGTGCACCCTCCTCATAGCTCTGACAACTGTGAAAATCTCAGAAGTTTGGGACACAGATCCCTCCACTCTGGAAGCAGAGTTCTACTATGGCAAAGAGCTCAAAAGTCAAGTAATTGGCTTGCAAGATGAGCAACTAGAGGAAGCACAGTCAGACCATATAATTTAATTAAATATTTAATTACATTTAAATTAAATTAATTAAATTTATATTAAAATAAATTAAATTTAATAATAAAATAAATTAAAATTAAATTAAATTTAAACACTATTACACAATTAGACCTTTTGGGGGAAAAAAAGGATCAAGACATGGAACCTGAAAAAGACAACAAAGTCAAAACTCCTGCATCAAAAGCTTCTAAGAAAAATATGAACTGGTTATAGGCCATGGAGGGGCTCAAGAAGGATTTTGAAAATCAAAGAAGAAAAGTGGAAGAAAAATTGGGAAGAGAAATTAGAATGATGCAAGAAAATCATGAAAAGCAAATGAACAGCTTGCTAAAGGAGACCCAAAAAAATACTTAAGAAAATAACAGCTTAGGGGGCGGAGCCAAGATGGTGGAGTAGAAACAGCATTTCCAATGTGCTCTGCCCCACACAAATTTCAAACAATGTGAAAGGGGGCTCTGAACAATTTCTGGAGCCATAGCACCCACAGAACAGCAAAGAGAAGCTAACCTCCTGCTGAGGACAGCCCAGCAGCCCTGCAGGGAGTGGCCAGCACAGTGTTCTGAGAGCAGGCAGCACAGAGCACTGGGAACTGACAGCTCAGTGCTCTGGGAGCCCAGCCCAGGTCCTCGGTTTTAGCCCCAGGGTGGCCGGCCTTCAGCCGGCTGGAGGAACCCCAGAACACCAGCAATTGTGGCGATTCCAGAATTATCAGCACAGGTATGCCTAGGACAAAGTGAGAGGTTAGTGCCCTATGGACTTTGGGACCAGTATTTGGGGAATGCGTGGCTTCCTCCCCTGGGGGCGAAAAGCTGCTGGAGAAACAGCTGCACAGAAGCCATTTTGCAGCATCATTTGTGGCTCTAGCTCCTGGTCTGCGAACTGTATGGAGATCCAGCAATCAGTCTGGGGGTTAATCGCTCTTGCTTTAAACTGCCTGGATCTGGATTGTGGTCTGGCGGGGGGGGGGGGGGGGCCGAGGGGAGGGGACTTTGGTGTGAGTATCCAACTTGCCAGAGTGGGTAGAGGCTTTACAGAGGCCACCCAACTGGCAGAAGTTGTGAAGACCCCATGTTTGGGCAGAAGTTCCCCTGTCTGGTGGCAGAGTCCTACTGTGGCAACAAGCCCAAAAATCAAGTAATTAAGTGGCAATATGCCTAGGCAAACGAAACAAAATAAACAGAAAAGTTCAACATTGGACTCCTATTTTAGGGGCAAAGAGGCTCAAAGCATGGAGGAGGACTGTGAGGTCAGAACTCCTGCACCAAAAGCCCCAAATGAAAATACAAACTGGCTACAGGCCATAGAGGACCTTAAGAAGCAGATAAGAGAAGTGGGGGGAAATTTGGGAAGAGAAATGAAAAAGATGCAAGAAAAGTATGAAATGACAGTCAACAGCCTGACTGAGGAAAATAACACCTTAAAAAATAGACTAACTCAAATGGCAAAAGAGGCTCAGAAAGGCAATGAGGAGAAAAATGCCTTAAAAAGTCGAATTTGCCAGATAGAAAAAGAATCTCAAAAGCTCACTGAGGAGATTCATTCCTTCAGAGTTAGAATGGAGCAAATGGAAGCTAGTGACTTTATGAGAAATCAAGATACTATTAAACAGATCAAACAAATGAAAGAATAGAAGGCAATGTGAAATATCTCATGGGAAAAACCACTGACCTGGAAAATAGATCCAGGAGAGATAATTTAAAAATTATTGGATTACCTGAAAGCCATGATCAAAGAAAGAACCTAGAAATCATCCTTAAAGAAATTCTCAAGGAAAATTGCCCTGATGTTTTAGACCCAGTGGGGGAAATAGAGGTTGAAAGAATTCAGAAATCACCTCCTGAAAAAGATCCCCAAAGAAAACACCTAGGAATATTATAGCCGGGCTCCAGAACTCCCAGATCAAGGAGAAAATACTACAAGCAGCTAGGAAGAAACAATTTCAATATTGTGGAAACACAATCAGAATGGCACAGGACCTAGCAGCTTCTACACTGAGGGATTGAAGAGCATGGAATATGATATTCCAGAGGGCAAAAGAGCTGGGATTGAAGCCAATGGTCACCTACCCAGCAAAACTGAGTATCCTGTTTCAGGGGAAAATATGGTCATTCAGTGGAATAGAGGACTTTCAAGCATTCTTGATGAAAAAACCAGAGTTGAATAGAAATTTTGACATTCAGATGCAAGAAGCAAGAGATGCTTGAGAAGGTAATCAAGGAAAAGAAATCAAAAGGAACTTATCAAAGTTGGAATATTTACATTCCTACATGGAAAAACAATAACTATGTTTGATGAAACCTTTCTCATTATAAAAATAATTGAAGAAGGGTACATGGCATATGTTCACAGGTATACATGGATAGAGGGCACAGGTTGAATTTGATGGGAAGGGATGATTCTTTTTTTTTTTTTGGAGGGCAATTGGGGTTGGGTGACTTGCCCGGGGTCACTTAGCTGGGTTTTTGTTTGTGTGTTGGGTGTCTGGGGCTGGATCCGGGCTCAGGTCCTTCTGGCTCCGGGGCTGGCACTCTGCTGTGCCACCTAGCCGCCCCAAGGAAGGGATGATTCTTAAGGGGTGAAGTCAAGAGGTGAGAGAGGAAAGTGGTAAGAGGAGATGGAGAGAGACAGAGTAGGGTAAACTATCTCATATAGAAGAGGCATGGGGAAATAGTTGCAGGGGAGGGGAAGAACAGGAAGGCAAAAAGGCAAAAGCATATTCTCATTGAAGTTGGCTCAAGGAGAGAATCACATACGTACTAAATGGAATATCTTACCCTCACTCACTCTCCTGAGTAGGGAAAAGGGGGATGAGAGGGGGGATGATGGAGGGGAGGGCATTCTGGGGGGAGGGGAGATTGGAAGTACCCACTATGAAAGAGGGACAGGATCAAAGTACAGAATGGACCAGGTGGGAGGTGAGACAGGTGGGAGGGAAATATAAGCAGTCTTTTACAATATATCTACTATGGTAATGTTTTGCATAGCTATACATGTACAACACATACTGAATTGCTTATCTTCTCAGAGGGAGTGGGTGACAAGGGAGGAAGGGAATGGATCTGAAAATCGAAGTTTTAACATTAAATGTTTCATAAGAGGTCCAGGCAGTGGGGCTCAGAGATTCACCTTGCCCTAATGGCAAAGTTGATGGGGGTATGGGAGAAGATATGGGAGAGAGCAGATTGGATGAGGGGATATCTAGTGGGACTGCTATTCTGGGGTGGTGGGTAGGGAAAAAATGGGGGGAAAATGTAACTCAAAATTTGGTGGAAATGAGTTATGTAAACCTGAAGTTAATAAAGCATTTGTTTAATTTAAAAAAAAAGAATCCAGATCCCCCACAGATGTTAAATATTTTGAAAGTTAGAATATTTAGAAAGCAAAATTATTTTTTAATGTTTGGATATATTTAAATTGCCTTCATTTTTAGAAAGATGGTTTAGAAGGTCTTGTATGATATTTTCTAAAATCTATGTATGGAGTGTTAAGGAAAGCAGATAAGATTTGGGGAGAGGTGGGTTTATCGAAGCCCCTCCTGTTCCCAACTAGATGATGTCAGTTTTCAATGGTTAAGTATGTTGAGAAAAGTATGAGGAAGTTCTGCAGAGGCAGAGAGAGTATGAGGAAGTAAAGGGAAGGAATTAAGAAAAATTATTATCAACTGATAAAATGATTGAAATGGCATCTTAAAGGAAAATTAACATAAATTGATTAAATTGATTGTTAGGATAGCCATAAAGGAAATAGGGAAATATGGCAACTAATTATAAATTTGTTAAAATAGTTAAAGAAGATTAAAATTATAAAAGCAGTTAGGTTAATTATTGAAAATTATCACTTATGATTTATGGGACTATTGATGAGCTATTTCTCTGAGTCTACCTCCAGGTATAAATATCAAGAAAAGCTGCCCCAGCCACTGATCCATGGAGCTAAACCGTGTAACATATAGGTGTAAAGTGAGCTGCCCCATGGTGCCAGACCTAAAGATACAGACATGAAGTGTAATGGAGGGTCAGGGGAACGACTGTTCAGCATATGCTGAAGTAGGATTCTTCTTACTCAATTTACCTGAAAGCACCTTGCACATTAAAACTCGACTTTACAGATTGCAGCTTGGTATATGTCTTGCCTGGAATTGATCTCCTAAAGTTAGGGAACTATATTTCCCTCATTATAGTTTTGTCCCTTATTCTTGGTGACAAGTTTCAATAATTAAACTCAATAATTAAAATAGAATGATACTAATTTTTAAAATTTCTTTAATAGGATAGTTGTTTAATTGAAGCTTTAGAGAGGGAAATAGAATTAGATGTTTAATTAGAATTTTTCTAAATTAAAAAATAATATGCTGTTTAAATTTTGGTTTTATGAATTTTTATAATTTTTAATTTTAAGTCTGTTTAAGATAAAGCAGAGGTTTGAATTTTAGTTCTAGGAGTGTATAAGGGTATGGTAGTTCTAGGAGTGTATAAGGGTATGGTCAGGGTTAAACTATTGTGTACTTGCCTTACCATGTCATGTCCCTTTGTAACATCATAAAAGATCACTTATTGTTTTCCTTGGGCCTAGCCCTATGTGGCCAGAGAAAACTTATTTGCTTGTCTGTGCTGTTCAGCTTATATGTTATTAAGAACTCTTGTTAAAGCTGACTGGCTAAACACCTTGTACACATGGACTTGAGTCATCTAGAGTCTGCCCCTCTCCTGAGACACAGGATCCTCACAAGACAGCATCAGAGGCAGACCACAGTCCCAAGAACCCAGACCTGAACCTAGCTGAGATACCTCCCTTCCTGGACATTGTCAACCCTGCAGGAGCTACAACTCTGTTTCCAGTGCCACCCCTCTATCATGTGGCCACATGAACTCTTAGTTTTGTTTATACATTATTGTCTTATTGTGTGGCCCAGATTCTTGTCAATGGTTTGACATTTTCCTGAAAAGAAGTGGGGAATGTTGTAAGGTAACCCAAATCACATGCCACCTGATTTGGAGCCCACCATTAAGTCCCTTTATATTTGTCTGTTTTTATCATAAACCCTGTAACTGCTTGTAACAGCTTAAAGATGTAATCCTGGATAAGAGTTACCCAAGGCATAGTTCTGGCCCCTATCTTTTCTTTAGTTAGAATTTCCCTAAATCAGTAAGCCTTGAAACAGCAGCATGTATAAGGATTATGGTACAAGCCTATATAGAGATCATGGGGCAAGTCCATGCTGATGAAGCAAGGTCCTCCACCCAAGATGTTGACCAAGCAGGGTCCCCCATACCCTTCACCCAAAACATGACCCTGACCTGTTCCATGACCCCAGCCTGTTTGGGGAATTCCACTGCCCCTGGGCCCTCTACCCTGTTCTAGGAAGGCCCCAGATCATGTCATTGTATTCTTGTGCCATGTTTTCCTAATTAACTCTGAGCTATAGATCCAATCAATAGCTGTTCTTGGCTTCTGTATGTCACTGCTTATGCTAGCTCATCTCCCCAATTGTGGTTTTTGTGGTCTTTACCTTTATAAACTCAGTCTGTACCCCAATACAGGGCTGTCTGATTTGAATATATACTCTGGGCAGTCGAGTACTTGATCAATAAATCCACATCCAAATTTACTCTGCAAAGAAAAAAAAAGAAAATAACAGCTTATAAAATAGACTAACTCAAATAGCAAAAGAGGCCCAAAGAGCCAATGAGGAAAAGAATGCCTTAAAGAGTCAAATTGGTCATATGGAAAAGGAATTTCAAAAGCTGTCAGGAAGAAACAATTTTAATATTGTGGAAGCACAATCAGGATAACTCAAGAACTAGCAACTTCTACATTAAGGGATTGAAAGGCTTGGGATATGATATTCTAGAGGTCAAAGGAGCTAAGATTAAAACCAAGAATCACCTACCCATCAAAACTGAGTATAATACTTCAGGGGAAAATATGGTCATTCAGTGAAATAGAGGACTTTCAAGCATTCTTTTTTTTTTTTTGGCTTTTTGGAGGGCAATTGGGGTTAAGTAACTTGCCCAAGGTCACATGGCTAGGTTTTTGTTTGTGTGTGTTAAATGTCTGAGGCCAGATCCAAACTCAGGTCCTTCTGACTCCAGGGCTGGTGCTCTACTCACTGCACCACCTAGCTGCCCCTATCAAGCATTCTTGATGAAAAAAACAGAACTGAACAGAAAATTTGACTTTCAAATACAAAAAGCAAGAGAAGTATGAGAAGGTAATCACGAAAAAGAAGTCATAAGAAATGTATTAAAGTTGAACTATTTACATTCCTACATGGAAAAATGATAATAATAACTCATGAAACTTTTCTCAGTATGAGGATAGTTGAAGGGAATATATGTGTGTATGTATGTATACATACATATATATGTATATGTAGGAAGGTGTATGTGTGTATAAATACATATGTGAGTGTGTATATGTGTGTACATGTATATATAGACAGAGGGCACAGGATGAATTGAATATGAAGGGATGATATCTAAAAAATAAAATTAAGAGGTGAGAGAGGAATGTAATGGGAAGAGAAAGGAATAGAATAGGGTAAATGATCTCATATAAAAGAGGCAAGAGAAAACTGTTACAATGGAGAGGGAGAGCAGGAAGGTGAAAGGGAATGGGTCAGTTTTACTCTCATTGAATTTGGCTTAAGGAGGAAATAACATACATACTCAATTGGGTACCTTACCCTACAGAAAAATAGGGGGGAAGGGGATAAAAGGGAGGATGACAGAAGGGAGGGTAGACTGGGGGAGAGGGTAGTTAGAAACAAACACTTTTGAAGAGGGACGAGGTCAAAGGAGAAAACAGAATAAGTGGGAGGCAGGATAGAATGGAGGGAAATTTAGAAATTTAGTTCCACAATATAACTACTGTGGACACGTTTTGTGTAACTGCACGTGTACAACCTATGTTGAATTGCTTGTCTTCCCAGTGGGGGTGGGTGAGGAGGGAAGAAGGGAAAGAACCTAGAAATCAAAGTTTTAAAAACAAATGTTTAAAAAAATTCTCTTCACATGCAACTGGGAAATAAGATATACAGGCACTGGGATGTAGAAATCATCTCACCCTACTAAAAATTTGGGGGGGTATGGGGGAGGATATGAGAGAGAAGATTTCCAGTATAAATAAAGTTTTGGGACAGTAGTCCCAGAGGCACTATTACATTTATGTAAATAAATTCAATTTCAATTGTAAATACTAATTTTTTAAAAATTTGAAATGCTTATGCATGTTGACTTTTATTAAGTTTATAATAAAAAGGATGTATTTTAAAAAGAGAGGGAGCAGATAGGGGAAGGGGTATTCAGTAGGTTCACTATTTGGGGTGGGGGTAGGGGAAAGATGGGGAGAAAATTTGCAACTCAAAATTTTGTAGAAATTAATGTTGAAAACTAAAATAAATTAAAGATAAAAAAATTTTTAAATAGGGGTTGGAATAGATTACTTGGAATAGATTGTTTCTAGCTCTGAATCTATGATTCCATCATGATGCCTTGTAAAATCAAGAAAAGGAAAGTTTGCAGACACCTGGTCCATAAAATTAGGTTGGTATAGAGGAGGTTGGTAGTAAGGAATAAGGAGAGATTTAAACTCCCCCAGTGGTTGGGATTAGGTCAGTGACAAGAAGAGAAGCAAAAAGGGTTGGGGGATCATCTTACAAGAGCTGTCCCAAGTGTCCCAGGGTCACTTTTTCATACTCCTCTGCCAGTATATAAGACTTGATCGTGACTTTGACTTTGTCATTAGCTTGTCCCACTGATAGTGGTTATAAATAGACCTCTTCACCAGAGTTTATGCACTCACAGGGACCTTAGAAATCTAGGCCAACTCTGGCACAAAGTAGGCATTTCATAAATGCTTGTAGATATTTTTTGTTCAAGTTATTTAAGTACTGTCTGACTCTTCATAACCCCATTTGGGGTTTTCTTGGTAAAGATACTGGAGTGTTTTGCCAATTCTTTCTCCAGCTCATTTCACAGATGAGGAAACTGAGACAAATGGGTTTCAGTAACTTTCCCAGGGTCACACAGCTAATAAGTGTCTGATACTAGATTTGAAGGTAGGAAGATGAGTCTTCCTGACTTCAGGTTCAGCACTCTATCCACTGTGCTGCTTAGCTGCTCTTGTTGCCTTAATTCCCTCATTTTACAGGTGGAGAAACTGAAGGCTTGAGAGGGTAAGGGCCTTGTCCAAAGTCACATAGGTAATAAATTTAAGAAAACCATGATTGGAACCCAGTTCTTCTGATATCAAATCCAGTGTTCTTTCCATTATATATGCCACACTGTCTCCTAAAAGGTTGTGTCTAACCATAGTTGTTGTGATATCTATACACAAGGCAAAGTCTCTTCTGAAACTAATTCAGCTTGGCCTTCCTCTGGGAATTAGGTGTCAGGTTCTGCACCTGTGCCTTCTTTCTCCCTCAATCCCAGAAAAGCAAAATTAGTCTCATTCAAGTTGACTCTCTTCCCCTCACCCCTCCATGCTCCTGATTGTTTCATATTGGTTCTGGAATAATGTCTGGCTGACAGCCAGTGAGAAATTTGAAATGACCTCCTCACAACTGTGCTCTAAAAAGAGTGCTTTACGGAGCAAAGCAAGCATTTTCAATTATTCATGGGCCCCTCTTCAAATGTGAACACCAGTCTTCTTGGTGTCAGAGATTTTGCACCATTAGCCACATGATTATTAAGAGTCAATTCCAGGAGCTGCTACCTCTGTGATGCCCCAGCCTTGCCAAGATGCCAGTGGGGAATACTATAAGGTTACCCACTGGGAATTGGGGATGATCCCACGAGCCACATGGCCCAGTTCTGGGGCCAAGGGCAATGGAGAGACTGCTCAGTTATTAAGCTTCTTCATCCTTAAACTTCTGTGCTAACAAGCTGAGACCTAAATACTGTAATGTTTATTTTAGCGAACGTACAAATCTGGTCTCTGAAGGATGAACATTAATAAAATATGCGCTCTAACTTTATGCAACAAGGAAAATATAGAATACATTTTCTATTCCCATTGATCCTCAGGCCACTGGCATCCCACCAACAATTGATTTAGCCATTTGATTAGTTTGGGGGAAAACATTATATTTTAATGGGGTATATATAATTCTAAGTTACTGCTTTGAAGTCAAACCAAATATTAAAATTACCTCTTTTTATGGATACTGCATAGCCATGAAGCTTTGTAATTACAGCCTGGGTTTTAAGTGATTTGAATAGGCGAGGTGATTTCTGCAAAGCATGCCAAGCTAGGGTGGTAACCTATATTCGAATTCACTCCTTTATCAGGATGAATCTAGTCCATATCCCTAATACCTCATCATATATAAACTCTCAGGTGCTCTGGATCCACTTTCGCCCTCCCAGGATTCAAGCTTGGGTTAAGCTTAGCAAAGACAGAGGGAAACATGAATAGAATCTGTTCTATTCAAAGGCAAATATGCCCTCTGGACCACCAGGCCTTGCCAAAACCCTATCTCACCCCCCTGCCCCCCCCCCCCCCGCTAAGAATCTTTATTTCTTTCCATCTATCTTGTAGTTATATCCTTCTACATATGCTGTCTCCCCCTAGTAAACACCTTAAATTCAGGCACTATCTTATTTCTTTGTCTGTATCCATAACACTTAGCACAGTACTTGGAACATAGTGCTTAATAAATACTTTTCCAATCATGAATCTGAAAGAGGAAGGGATATATTATGATTGGCTAGCCAGACTCATAGATGCAGAGATTCTAGGATCCTACCATTTATAACTGCAAAGAATCAGAGTTCATCTTATCCCCTCATATTGTAGAGGAGAAAAAATTAGATCTAGCTAGATGAAGTAATTTGTCCAACACTACAGAGTTGGACAAGACTAGGTCCAGAACCCTGGCCTCCTAATGCTTAATTCATGCACTAAGCCACTATATAATATCCTAAATATCCCCGCTCTGGTATTCCATAGTGATTGATTTATTAGTCTCCTGAAGATGTCTAATATTATCAGATAGTACTGTTTCCACTAACCCTTGCTACTTCTCACCTGTTAGCTTGTAAAGGAAAAATACTAGCCACTAGATATGACTGTTAACTGGTATGTATTATTAAGAATCATTGAATGCTATTTCAATCAAACAATTATTCACTGAGCACCAACTGCCTACCCAGCCTTCTGTTGGATCTCTCCTTCTATATCTCAGTGATTTGTAATCTCATCTCTACTGATAGAGATTCCAGCCTTTTTATGACTTTAGGAGTTGTCATGAAAAATTTATCTCAATCAGGTATAGAACTTCTATAAAAGTTAACTAGCCTTGAGTAACAGATGTAGAGCTTGCCATCAGGTCTAGCCTTGAATCCTTGTCAATCTGGTAGAACCTAATAGAGTTTGAGTTCTTTTGGTAAAAACTGTCAAAAACCCAGAGTCAAAGCCATACTGTATTGAATAACCACATCAGAGGAAAACTTCTATGGGAAATGGGACTTTGGAACTAGGGAAGTAGAAGCCACAGTCCTTGTTTATTTTTGAGAAACTAGGGAGATCAGAGATAGTCCCTGAAGGCTAGTGAGAGTAAATAGTGCTTATGTTTGAGAAAAGAAGAATTACCCAAACTATTCCCAACCAGTTTACCTTTCTTATTCAGTAAAATGTAAACTCCTTGAGAGCAGTGCCTTTTTGTTTTTCATTTAATGATTATATCTTCAACACCAAATTTTTATTTGAATCAGCTCTTGGGATAGAATGTTGTATTTGGAGTCATAAAAGCCTGAGTTCAACAAAAGCCTGACTTGGATACTTACTAGCCATGTGTCCCTGAGAAAATCACTAAGTTTAAATTGGGGCCTCAGTTTTCTCTTCTATAAAATGGGGATAATAATTAGACCTACCCCACCAGGTTGTTGTGAGGATCAAATAAGATAAGAGATGTAAAGTACTTTGCAAAAGTTATAGTGTTATATAAATGATACCCTTTATTATTCATTGAATTTCATGCCTGGTATGATACTAGTTTGACAGCCATTTCTCAGTTTTAGCCATTGGGTTTAGTAAACTTGCTTTGGTCTATCAATTTGCTTGTCTTTCAATTACATATCCTTGTGACTAGCTCTTGTATTATTGTCTTCAACTGGCATTTAAATTTTATTTTCTTTAACATTTCTCCATTAACATACTTTGTAGAACTAGATAGATTATAACAAATTCTTTCGGAGGAAGAAAAGTTCTAGAATCGTAAGGGAAAGCATGGAAAAAAGTAGGAATGAGAGAGAAAAGCACTTTAAGATCTCATATACTACAGTATTTTAAAGCATTATTCATTAAAATTATTTGGTATTACCTTAAAAATTAGAAATGTAGGGGCGGCTAGGTGGCGCAGTAAGTAGAGAGTCGGCCCTGGAGTCAGAGGGACCTGAGTTCGGATCTGGCCTCAGACACTTAATGCACACACAAATAAAAACCTAGCCATGTGACCTTGGGCAAGTTACTTAACCCCAATTGCCCTCCAAAAAAAAAAAGCAAAAAAAAAAAAAAAAAAATTAGAAATGTAGAACAGTAGAGCAGGTTGGATAGTGAAGGATTTAAAATAACTGAACTTGTGAATTCAGTTTGACAAACGCGAGAACATTAATAAGTTGATAGTTCCCTGTGTGGCAAGGACTTCTGCAACAACTAGAAAGCAAAATGGCAGAACTTAAGTTTAGATTAACAATTTACATCACAAATCATAATAATCTCAGAGTGGAGGTACCATCTTCACCTCAGTCTGTGAAGCCTGCAGAGGAATAACCAGGGCAGGAATCCCAGAGCAAAGGGGAGCCTCTTTCTGTCACAGAAGCAACAGAGGTTTCCAGATGGCTGATGGGTTCTGCAACCACAGCACTGTCTTGAAACTTTTAACAAGTCATCCAAAAAGGTCAGACCCAAACCCACATCGGGAACTGGCTGAGCTCAGACCAGGTAAGCAGTAAAACTTTGCTCTGTATCAGACTACTTTGGGAACACATAAAGAATACAGGTACCTCACCCAAGTTGTTGCTGAGATTTTGCACACAACATTCAATGCATGAAAAAAAAAAGCATGACTAGTACAGAAATTCTCCTTAGAATTATGTAGATCCTCAGCCTAATATCAAGTCCAAAGTCAGGAAATAGGATGAAAGAATGAGTAAACAAGTTTCCCCCAAGATGGCGCCGAAGATGAAGAAGGACGCCGTTGTCCCCCCCAAGACAGAAGCCAAGTCCAAGGCTTTGAAGGCCAAGAAGGCGGTGTTGAAGGGTGTCCACAGCCACAAAAAGAAGATCAGAACATCCCCTACCTTCAGGAGACCCAAGACCCTGAGGCTCCGAAGGCAGCCCAAATACCCTCAGAAGAGTGCCCCTCGCCGATCAAAAGCTCGATCATTATGCCATCATTAAGTTTCCTTTGACCACTGAGTCTGCTATGAAGAAGACTGAGGACAACAACACCCTAGTCTTCATTGTGGATGTCAAGGCCAATAAGCATCAGATAAAACAGGCTGTAAAGAAGCTGTATGACATCGACGTGGCCAAGGTCAACACACTGATCTGGCCTGATGGAGAGAAGAAGGCCTATGTCCGTCTTGCTCCAGACTACGATGCTTTAGATGTTGCCAACAAAATTGGAATCATTTAACTTCTTGTGTTTAGCTGTGTCCTGTTCTACCTACAATAAAAAGTTTTCCAGAAAAAAAAAGAATGAGTAAACAAAAATATCATCATATAAAACTATTATGATCATAAGGACACTTAAGACACAAACCCAGAAAAAGAGAATAACTGCCAAACATCTGAAAGCAAAACCTCTGGGAAAATACAGGTTGGGCACAAATTCAATTAGAATTCCTGAAAGAGATGAAGCAAGAGTTTTTGAAAGAGTTTAAATTTTTTAATTTATGAAATGAGCATGTTAAAGGAAAAAAAATGAGAACATGTATGAGCTCCACAGAAGGAAGAATTGGAAAGGAAATTAACAACTTGGCACAAGAAATACAAAACCTTGGGGGCGGAGCCAAGATGGCGGAAAGGAAGCAGTAACCTCGCTGAGCCCCTCTGTCACTAAGTCTCAAAGGGTAAATCTGAGCGGATTCTGGAGTGACGAAGCCCAGTGGAAGACAGAGTGTGGCAGAATCCAGCCCAGGAGGTTGCCCAGTGTGTCCGCACAGGTCGAGCGCAGAGCGCGTGGGGTCTGCACAGCTCAGACCTGAGAGCAGACAAGCAGACTACACCAGAGAGAGAAAAAGTCCCAGCCTGCAGACTTACCAAAGAAGAATCGCAGTCATCTCGCAGAGGGAACGGATCATTGGAGCCAGGTAGGAGAGTCGGGCCCCCAGTGGAGAGAGTGGCTTCTCAGGCTGCATTCAGCCCCCAGCCTGGAAGTTTAGAAACTGCCTGACTGTATAATACAGGGGCTGGAATGGCAAAGTAAATTCTAGCTGCTCAGATCCTCCCATCCCTCCTTCATGAAGCAGAAAACCCAAAGATAAGTCTCCCACCCAGATTGAAATCCCAAGTTAAAGGAAATAGCCTCAGGCTTGAGAATCTCCAAGAAGGGGTGTAACTGAGACAGCCAGGAATCTGAAGAGAAGAGAGGGAGGGGACCCAACAAGCCCCACCTCACCTCACCAACAAAAGCCTACTTACAGCCCAGGGGTATAGAGGCAGAAATCTGAAGTGGTCAGACTCATCCCCACCTACACATCTACATTCCTCACTGACTTCCCTGACTTAGCCATAAACTAGCCACCCAGAGGTATTCAAAGTCAAGGATCAGGCCCCAAACTCATAGCCAGAGACACTAAGAAACAGGAAGTCACAATGGGAAGGAAGGAAGCTGAAAAGGAGAAGGGGAAGGCAAGAAAGTCTATTCGAGCATACTATGCAGGGCAAGAAGAACAAAACACACAGGACAATATAGACTCTCTGCCCACACCAGAGACCACAGAAGGAAACATGATCTGGTCTCAAGCCCAAATAACATTCCTGGAGGAGCTTAAGAAAAATTTTAAAGACCAAATCAGGGAGGCAGTGACCAACTTGGAAAAAGAAAATACCTCCCTAAAAAAGGAACTTCAAAAACTAACTGAAGACCATAATTCACTAAAAATTAGATACAATCAAAGTGAAACTCAGAACTCTATGATGCAGCAGGAGTCAATCAAAAAAAACAAAACGATTGAAAAATTGGAAGAAAAAGTAAAATATCTCACTGGAAAAATAACTGACCTAGAGAACAGATCCAGGAGAGACAACCTAAGAATTATTGGTCTACCAGAAAGCCATGATGAGAAAAACAGTCTAGACAACATCCTCCAAGTGATTGTCAAAGAAAACTGTCCTGAGGTCCTGGAATCAGAAGATAAAATAGCTATTGATAGAATTCACCGGACTCCTCCTGAAAGAGATCCCAAACTGAAAACTCCAAGAAATATAGTAGCCAAATTCCAGAATTATAAGATTAAAAAAAAATTCTACAAGCAGCCAAAAAGAAACAATTCAAATATCGAGGAACTACAGTTAGGATCACACAGGACCTAGCAGCTTCTACATTAAAAGAGCGGAGGGACTGGAATTTGATATTTCGTAGGGCAAGAGAGCTAGGACTACAACTAAGGATTAACTACCTGGCAAAACTGAGCATAATCTTTCAGGCAAGGAGATGGACATTTAATGAAGTAAGGGACTTCCAGACTTTCCTAATGAAAAAGCCAGAGCTCAATGGAAAATTTGATCTCCAATTACAAGACTCCAGAAGGACATAAAAAGGTAAACAAGGGTAACATAGACTCACACATGCAGAAGTGTACACACCCACACCCACAAACACATGCTCATTACTTGGGATGCAACAAGAGCAAAATGTTCACATCCCTATATGTGGAGCTGATAACTGTCAATATTTGAAATCTTTATGATTATCATGACCTGCAAAAGGGTTATACTTAGAGGGTGTGGGTATGAATGCACTAACATGGAGTCTAAAAAAAAAAAGACTATTAACGGGATCAAAGGTACTGTAATGGGAAAAAGGAAAGGATGAGCTAGGAAAAGGTAAAATATGCCATCTGAAGAGGCATCAAAACACACTACAGAAGAAGGGAAAGTAAGAGGGAGAGGAACATCATTTAAACACTATTCTTACTGGTTCTGGTTCAAAGAAGGATCAAATTAATCAGTGAAGTTTAAGAATCTAACATGAATAGACACATACATTCATTAAATAGAGGAATTGGAGGGAGGGAGAGGAGCACTGCTTGAAATTTACTCTCATTGGTTTGGAATCAAACGGGGAGTAATTTACTCTGATAAGTATAAAAATTTATTGTGTCCTATAGATAGTGGGAGGGTAAGGGGGGGGTGAAAAGGAGGAGACTAAAGGGAGAGATTATAAGGGAGGGAAATAGTAGTAAGGGGAGAGGGTAGGTTAAGAAGGGGGGTCACTGGGTGGGAACACTGAGGGAGGGGGCGGTCAAAAGGGAAAACTTCAAGGAGGGGAAGGGAGAAGGAATAAACAAAAACATAATCAGGGGAGGGAATAGGATGGAAGGGAAGAGACAGATAGTCATCATTACTGTGAATGTGAATGGGATGAACTCTCCCATAAAACAGTGGCGGATAGCAGAATGGATTAAAAACCATAATCCTACAATATACTGTCTTCAAGAAACACATTTGAAACAAAGGGATACCCACAGGGTAAAGGTAAAAGGTTGGAGTAAAATTTATTATGCCTCAGCTAAAGTAAAAAAAGCAGGGGTAGCAATCCTTATCCTTGCTCATGGCTGGGTCGAGCTAATATAATAAAAATGACAATTTTACCCAAACTAAACTATATATTTAGTGCCATTCCAATCAATTTACCAAAAAACTACTTTGTAGAGTTAGACAAAATAATAACAAAATTTATTTGGAAAAACAAATGGTCTAGAATATCAAGGGACTTAATGAAAAGAAATGCTAGGGAAGGTGGACTAGCTATGCCAGATCTTAATCTGTATTATACAGCAGCAGTCATCAAAACTGCTTGGTACTGGCAGAGGTGTAGAGGAGTGGATCAATGGAATAGATTAGGTGCAGGAGACCCAGCAGTTAATGAATATAGCAATCTATTGTTTGATAAACCCAAAGACCCCAGTTTTGGGGATAAGAATGCACTATTTGACAAAAATTGCTGGGAAAACTGGAATACAGCATGGCAGAAACTGGGCATAGACCATTATCTAACACCATTTACCAAAATCAAGTCCAAATGGGTGCATGATGTAGGTGTAAAGGATGATACTGTAAGCAATTTGGGAAAGCAAGGAATAGTTTACCTGACAGATCTGTGGAGAGGGGAAGACTTTAGGACCAAACAAGAATTAGAGAGCATTATAAAATGCAAAATGGATACTTTTGATTACATTAAATTGAAAAGCTTCTGTACAAACAAAGCCAATGTAACCAAGATCAAGAGGGAGGTGGGAAATTGGGAAAGAATTTTTACAATTTGTGTCTCTGATAAAGGACTCATTTCTAAAATTTATAGAGAATTGAGCCAAATCTATATGAATACAAGTCATTCCCCAATTGAGAAATGGTCAAAGGATATGAATAAGAAGTTTTCAGAGAAAGAAATTAAAGATATCTATAAGCATATGAAGAAATTCTCTAAATCACTATTAATTAGAGAAATGCAAATCAAAACAACTCTGAGATACCACATCTCTCCAGTCAGATTGGCTAAGATGACAAAACAAGGAAGTGACAAATGCTGGAGAGGATGTGGGCAAATTGGAACGCTAATACATTGCTGGTGGAGTTGTGAACTTATCCAACCATTCTGGAGAGCAATCTGGAATTATGCCCAAAGGATTATAAATAATTTCATACCCTTTGACCCAGCCATGCCACTTCTAGGGTTATATCCCAAAGAGATCATAGAAGTGGGAGGAAGACCCATATGCACAAAAATATTTTTAGCAGCCTTTTTTGTGGTTGCAAAGAATTGGAAACTAAAGGCGTGCCCATCAATTGGGGAATGGCTAAACAAGTTGTGGTATATGAATGTAATGGAATTTTATTGTGCTATAAGAAACGAGGAGGTGATGGATTTCATAATTACCTGGAGAGACTTATACAAACTGATGCTGAGCGAGAAGAGTAGAATCAGAAGAAATCTGTATACAGTCACAGACATACCATATCTGTGATGACCAACTATGACAGACTGGACTCTTTTCAGCAATGCAGTGATATAAGTTAATCCTGAATGACTCAAGAAAGTGAGAAATGCACCATCCAGAGATATAACTAGAAAGAACTGAGCCTGAATCCTGATGGAAGTAAACTAAATGATCTTGTTCTTCTCATTGTTTGGTTTTATTTCTTCCTTACCATCTTTCATCCCACCTAGTACAATATGCCTTTGTAATTGGAGTAATGTCTAATATGAATGCATTTGCAGACCCTATACTGTACTATATGCTGTCATGAGGGGAGGGGGGAGGGAAGTAAAGGAAATTTGAAAATCGAGGAACTATGGAATTGAATCTTATTAACTGAAACTAAACTAATAAATTAATTAAAAAAAAAAAGAAATACAAAACCTTGCCCAAACAACGAACTACCTGAAGATTATTAGATTGGCCAAAATAGAAGCTAATGACTCCATGAGACAAGAAATATTAAAAGACAGTTAAAAGATTAAAAAAAGAAGAGACTGTAAAGTGTCTCATAGCAAAAGCAACTGACCAGAAAAATATATCTAGGAAAGAGAATTTAAGAATATTTGGATAACCTGAAATCCATGACCCCAAAACCCCAAAAAACAAAAACAAGGGTCTGAACATTATAGTTCAAGGAATCATAAAAGGAATTTGCCCAGATCTCTTAGAGCCTGGTGGAAATATAATTTACTGGTAACTCTCCTGAAAGAAACCCCCAAATAAAAGTTCTCATGAACATCACAGTCAGGACCACAGCTTTCAGGCCAAAGAAAAAATAGTCCAATTAGTCAAAAAGAAAGAATTAAATTATCAGGGGGCCACAATCAGGATTATACAGAAGGCAAAAAATATAGGCTTACAATTAATAATAACTTACATAAGAAAAAGCTGAATATAATCCTACAGGGGAGGGAGGGAAATGGCACTTTAATGAAATAGAGGACTTTCAAGCATTCCTAATGAAAAGTCAGAGATATGTAGAGATTCTGAAGTGCAAACACAGGAGTCAGGAGAAAAATAAAAAGGTAAACATGAACAAACAATCATAATGGATTAAACAAGGATAAATTGTTTATATCCTAATATGGGGAGATGATACATATATTCTCTCTGAACCTTACCATCTACAAGGGTTAGAGTGGTATTCTAAATAAATGGAAGGTCTGAGAATAATTTTGTTATTTTTTGTTGAGCTTAAAAGAAAAATAAGAAAGAATTAGAAGAGGAATACACTTGCGGGGAGGGAAAGGAAGTCTAGGGGAAATGCTCTCAGGTAAGGGAAAGAGTTATGGATGCTTGAACCTAACTCATCTAAACTGGAGGGAAGAATTCACAAATGCGTAATTAAGTACATAAATACATTTCACACAACAGGGAAATAGGAGAGAAAGGAGAAAAGGGAAGTGAATGTTAGAGGAAGGGTAGCCTAAGGGATTAGCCCTAAGCAAAATCAACTCTAAGCAAGAGGTGGGGAACTGTGGCCTTGAGGCCACATATAGTCCTCTAGGTCTCAAGTATAGCCCTTTGACTGAATCCAAACTTCAAAGGATTTGTCCTGTAAAACTTGAACTCAGTCAAAAGGCTGTACCCAAGGACCTAGAAGGTCACATACAGCTTCAAGGTAAAGGTTCCCCACCCCGGCTCTAAATAATAATATATAAAAATATTTATAAGTATTTTTATAGTGGCAAAGGATAGGAAACTGAGGGGAAGTCCATTAATTGGGAAATGGAAGAACAAGTCATGGTATATAAATGTGTTATAAGAAATGATGAAGGGAAGAGTTTCAGAAAAACTTGGGAAAACTGATTCAGAGTGAGCAGAACCTAGAGATCAATGTAAATAATAGTAATAGTATTATGAAAAAAAACAACTTTGAAAGACTTAGGAACTCTAATATGCATAGTAACCAGCATGATTTTAGAAGATTAATAACAAAATATGCTACTTTTCTGATAGAGAGGTGAAAGACTTTAGTGCAAAAATGTGATTTAAAAAATGGTTAATGAGGAAAAATAAAATGTTTTTGCCTTACTTTACATGTTTGTAGTAGGCATTTTATTTTTTTTTCTTTTTCAATTGGGAGTGATGGACCGGAAATAATGTGGATTTTGACTGAAAATAGGAGGGGTGGAGCCGAGATGGCAGAGTAGAAACAGGACTTCTCTGTAGCTCTGGCTTCTACCTCCTCCAATACAGGTAAAAAATGACTCTAAACAAACTTTAGAGCTACAGAACACACAAGGTGACAGAGAGAAACAAATCTCCTGCTGAAGGAAGCCTGGCAGGCCAGCAGGAAGGGTCCATTGCAGCAGGCTGGGAGCTGAGTACAGTCCTGACTTAATTCGGTTTTATCCCCAGGGTGGCCCTTACCAGCTGGCTTGGTGCAGACTTCACAAGAGTAAATCACCAGGAACTGTAGCAGTTTCCAGACTTCTCAAACCATAAACACCAAAGACAAAGTAAAAGGTCAGTGTGGAATTTTTTTGGGAACAGGGAGAGCTGTTTGGTCCAGCTGCTGACCCTGGGGCAAGAAGCAGAGAAGGACCAGTGGCTGCAGCTGCTGCCAAATGGCAGTTTCCAGTGCTCATGGCTTGCAGATTGTAAGGGGACCAAGCAACCATTCAGAGGGTAATTGATTTTGCTTTGACCTGCTTGGATCCATATCTTGGGTGGTGGGCCTAGGGTGTGTGACCAGTGAGCCAGAGAGTGTGGGGATTGTAGAGAGGGTGCCCATCTAATAGCTTGAGCAGCTACAAAAGCCCCAGAAATTTGGGACATAGCTCTCTCCATTCTGAAAGCAGAGTTCTCATGGCAAAGAGCTCAAAAGTCAAGTAATTGGCTTGGAAGATGAGAAAGCAGAGGAAACACAATCAGATCATATAATCTTTTTGGGGTACAAAAAGGATCTAGGCATGGAGTGGGAGGAAGACAGTGAAGTCAGAACTCCTGCATCAAAAGCCTCCAAGAAAAATATGAACTGATTACAGGCCATGGAGGAGCTCAAGAAGGATTTTTAAAATCAAGTAAGAGAAGTGGAAGAAAAAATGGAAAGAGAAATTAGAATGATGCAACAAAATAATGAAAAGCAAGTGAACAGCCTGCTAAAGGAGACCCAAAAATACACTGAAGAAAATAACAGCTTAAAAAATAGACTAACTCAAATGGCAAAAGAGGCCCAAAAAACCAGTGAGGAGAAGAATGTCTTAAAAAGCCAAATTGGCCAGATGGAAAAGGAATATCAAAAGCTCACTGAAGAGAATAACTCCTTCAAAATTAGATTGGAGCAATTGGAAGCCAATGACTTTATGAGAAATCGAGATGCTATAAAATAGATCCAAACAAATGAAAAAAAAAATAGAAGGCAATGTGAAATATCTCATTGGAAAAACCGCTGACCTGGAAAAGAGATCCAGGAGAGATCGTTTAAGAATTATTGGTCTACCTGAAAGCCATGATCAAAAAAAGAGCCTAGAAATCCTCCTTCAAGAAATTCTCAATGAAAATCGCCCTGATATTCTCAAACTGGAACACAAAATAGAAATGGAAAAAATTCTCTGATCACCTCTTGAAAAAGATCCCCAAAAGAAAACTCCTACAAATACTATAGCCAAATCCCAGAGTTCCCAGGTTAAGGAGAAAATACTACAAGCAGTCAGGAAGAAGCAATTTGAGTATTGTGGAAACAATCAGGATAACACAAGACCTAGCAGCTTCTCATTAAGGCATCAAGAGGCTTGGAATATGATATTCTGGAGGTCAAAGGAGATAGGACTAAAACCAAGAATCACCTACCCAACAAAACTGAGTATAATGCTACAAGGAAAAATATGGTCATTCAAAGAAATAGAGGACTTTCAAGAATTCTTGATGAAAAAGCCTGAGCTCAACAGAAAATTTGACTTTCTACTACAAGAAACAAGAGAAGTATGAGAAGGTGAAAAGGAAATCATAAGGAACTTATTAAAGTTGAACTATTTACATTCCTACATGGAAAAATTATAATTGTAACTCATAAGACTTTTCTCAGTATGAGGATAGCTGAAGGGAATGTGTGTGTGTGTGTGTGTGTATACACATACATACATATGTATGTATGTATGTATAGGAGGATATGTATATGTATGTAAGTGTGGGCATTTGTATGTTCATGTATACATAGACAGAGAGCACAGGATGAGTTGAATATGAAGAGATGATATCTAAAAAATATAATTAAGAGGTGCGAGGAATTTATTGGGAGAAGAAGAAAGGGAGAAATGGATTAGGGTAAATTATCTCATATAAAAGTGGCAAGAGAAAAATGTTATAATGGAGGGGAAGGGCAGGAAGGTGAAAGGGAATGGGACAACAAATTTGGCCTAAGGAGGGAATAACATACACGCTCAAGTGGGTATCTTACCCTACAGGAAAATAGGGGGGTAGGAGATAAGAGGGGGGTTAGAAGGGAGGGCAGATTGGGGGAGAGGATAGCAAACAATTTTGAAAAGGTATAGGGTCAAGGGAGAAATAGAATAAGTGGGGGGCAGGATAGGATGGAGGGGAATATAGTTAGTCTTTCACAATATAACTACTGTGGAAATGATTTGGGTAACTACACATGTACAACCTATATTGAACTGCTTATTTTCCCAATGGGGGCTGGTGAGGAGGGAAGAAGGGAAGAAATCTGGAACTCAAAATTTTAAAAACAAATGTTTAAAAATTGTTTTTTTACATGCAACTGGTAAATAAGATATACAGGTACTAGGGTATGAAAACCCATCTTGCCCTACTATAAATTTAGTGGGGGGGGTGAAGGGGGAAGATATAAGAGAGAACAGAAGGGGGGAGGGGTATCCAGTAGGCTTGCTATTTTGGGGTGGGGTAGGGGAAAGATGGGGAGAGAAAAAATTGTAACTCAAAATCTTGTGGAAATTAATGTTGAAAACTAAAAATAAATAAATTAAAAATTAAAAAAATAATTTAAATAGATCAGGAATATTGGATTTATACATTTTATTGATATCAGTAATTCTTAGTTAAGGAAATTCCATCTCATCAATAAAAGTCTCTCATACAGAAAAAAATAGAAGAGAAACATATCAGATGTTGTTAGGGGGGGAATTCTTAGCATTCAATGTATATAGGGAAACGAGAAAAGATAAAAGTATTTATAATTGCATGAAATTGAAAAGAAATTTTTACTAACAAAATCAGCATCATTGGGGAAATTATTAACAGAAAATTTTTTGCATTAGATATCTCTGATAATAATCTGATATCCAAGATATATAGAGAACTAACATGATATTTCCCCAAAGCTATTTCCCAGTGGACAAATAGTAAAATGAACAAACAGTTATTAAAATAAATACAAACTATTAACAAACACATGAATGATAGCTCCAAATCACTAAAAATTAACAAACTAAAAATCAAAACAATTTTGAGGCTTTACCTTAGGATACTGTCCAAAATGACAAAAGACAGGAATAATCAATGTTGGAAGTGTTGTAGAAAGACAGGAATGCTAATATACTTTTGGCGGTACTGTGAATTAGTACAATGATCCTGAAAAGCAACGGCATGATACTAAGAAAGTGACTAAAATTTCCCCATCCTTTGATTTAGAGATTCCAGTGCTTTTGTCATTGTTCAGTTGTTTCGGTCATGTCTGACCCTTCATGAACCCATTTTAAGATTTTCCTGGCAAAGACACTGGAGTGTTTTGCCATTTCTTTCTCCAGCTCATTTTACAGATAAGGAAAGTGAGGCAAATAAGGTTAAGTGACTTGTCCAGGGTCACATAGCTAGTCAGTGTCTGAGGCCAGAATTTTACTCAGGAAGAGGAGTCTTCCTGACTACAGGCCCAGGACTCTGCTGTGCCACCAGCTGCCCCATCCCAATTCTAGGCATATGCCACAAAGATGTCAAGGTCCAATATACAATGACATTTATAGAAGCACTTTTTGTAGAAGGAACTGGAAATAAAATATATTTACTTGTCAGTCAGGGAATGGTTAAATTGTGCTGGTATATGAATGTAAAGATATTATTTTGCTGCAAGAAACAAACTGAAAACTATAGGAAGGCATGGGAAGATCTATGTGAACCTACGCAAAATGAAGTAAGGAAAACCAGGAAAGTAATATACACAATATCTAGAGCAATGTGAAATAAAATAACAGCAACAACAAGTGAAATAGGATGCTGTTTAATTATGATAACCAAGCTACACTCTAAGGAAGAGATATAAGAATGCACCTCAGTCCCTTCTTTTCAGAGGTGGGTGACTATGAGTGTGTAATACTACATATATTGTGTCTGACTCAGTTGATACATTGGTCAGTTTTGCTTAACTACCCTCCCCCTTTTTTCCTGTTTAATTCTTTGTTTTAGATATCTGCTGGTGGGAGTGCATATATTAGGAAATGGAAGTGATATAAAAACAATCAATAAACTATTGTTGAAAGAGAAAAACCCACTTCTTTCCCCTTTAGATTCCTGTTCCATGTTAGCCCTAAACACAGAGCCTTGAACATGATGTATAATCAGTAAAATATTTTTGATTCACTTATTTTTATAAAAGATAAACTTCATCTGATCAATTTAATTAATAAAATAACAGTTAATGGAGACAATAAAGGAAGCAATGGAGGTTTTCTCTGTACTTCAATAATGCTTTTGATTCTATCTCAGGGACCATCTCACACCTAAGTCAGATAGATGTTAATCCAGGCCAAACTATTATTTGGGGGTGGAGCAATTGTCTCAAAAGCTGAATTTAAAGGATAAAGTCATCAACCCTAGGCAGTTTACCTATCAAGTTTAATCTACTGGGGTCAGTCTTGAATCCTATGCTATTATTTAATATCTTTATCTGTTTAACACGGTGTAATTTAGAACATATATGTCAAGTTTGTAAACCCTAAGGTAGGTGAAGTTAGTATTGCATTGGGAAATGAAGAGGAGTATTCAAGGGGCTATCACTTTATATTAGATAGCCATTTCTCTCATTTGTTCAAATTCTAAAGGGATGAAATGGGCACCAGAGGAAAAGGCTAGGTATAAGGAAAGTGAAAACTCTCTGCTATAGTATTCAGAGTAGGTCATGAGTTAGATCTAATAAAAACAGGTAAACAGGTCTATTATTAAAAGAGCTAACAGGATTTTAGCGTCAATTTGTAGTAGGGTGATATATATGCTGAGAAATATTACTTCCTACTTTGTATTGTTAATTTTATTGCTACATTGTCCACTTTCACTCTCTGTTTTAAGAAGAGAGCAGAAAACGGATTATTTTTTAATTTGAGGTAGAGAAGGAGGAGGTTATTGAATATCCAATAACATCTCTCAATAAAAGACCATATCTGATTGGCTTAACAATCCATACATGGAAAAGTAACTGGATGAAAAATACATATTATATAGATATGAAGATGCAAGGTCAATACACTGTATTCACACACCTGTGGGCAAATCTAGGACAGGCACTAAAGATGGATAAGGAGTCCAGCACAAAATTGAATAGGAGGGAGAGAGTGAGCTGGATTTCATTTGGAAAAAACTGCACAGTGTTTTTTTAAAAATCCCAAGCTGCTTCTCAGAACAAAACTCCATATTCAAACACACACACACACACACACACACACACACACACACACACACACACACACACACACATGAATATTGGTTCCATTATATGAATGATTGTGAATCTTAGAACACCACAATTTTCAAAGAATCAAAGTGGTAGGTGACCTTAAGGTCAACAGAGTCACATGATAAATATAAGGCAGCTGCATGGGTGAACTGAATACTATAGCACCAGTTAGTTGGTGGTGGCAGGCCAATGATAAGTGCTACATAAGATGTGGCATGGGGATATCAGTCAGAAAGTATAGTGTCAGAAAAGGCAGTGAGCCATTCATTCATGATGTTGTATTAAGGAATAGACAAAAAATCTAAATGTTATATTAATACCCACAAAACAAACAAACAAAAAAAAAACCTAGAGGAAGACTTCACGATATTGACAAGATATTCTGTGGAGGATTTGTGGGAGAATATGGACAAGGATTGCATGTATGGATATATGTAGGCATAGCTTGAGATCTGTACCAAGGGAGAGAATACCAACTTCCATGAGATTACATTTCCCTAATAAAATAAGGCTTGTCAGTGTTCTGCTTCCACAAACGAGTTGTGGCATAGTATTCACTCCATTCGTGACTTTAGCCAGCTATCTGTGGTCCATTTCTTCACCCTGACTCTACACACCTGATTTTTACCTTTTGCTCTGGGAATGGTAATTTAATAAACTTCCCTTTGGCTCACCCTTGTTACTCCCTAGACCAAAAATCTTTTTTCCACACCACATTCATATGTTTTGCCTTCACTTTTTGAAATTAAGCTCCTTGAAGGCAGGTACTCTTTTATTTTTGTATTTCACACCCAGTGATTAGCATAGGGACTGGCACATAATAAGTGCTTAATAAATGCTTTTTCATTCAATCAAAGTGTAGTACATGTAACCTCTGAGGATCCCTATCCCAACACCAACCCTTCACAAATGATTCTTATGGTCCAAAAGCAAGGCTATATCTCCTTCTGAGTTCTATGGGTACCCATGAGGGTCAGTAATGACTCTTTAGTACTATCAGTTTAAACCTAAACCAGTGTGCTTCCCCACTAAGGTTATCAACTGAGAATCAATTTAGTCAATCTTAAGTAGTTTTTAGAAAGGAATATTTATTAATGATGGCATGGCAAGAATAACTGGTAAAAAAACAAAACAAAACCAAAAAAAAATTTCCCCTAAAAGTCTATGACACAATCTCCCACAAGTAAATCCAGAGTTCAGGGGAAATTTAGGTCAAGCTTAGAGAGCATATGTGATAAACAGCTTCTGACTGTTAGAAGTCCATTTTCCCTATTTATGGGGTTTTCAAGGAGCTCCCTTTAAGTACAGGGAATCTGCAACAATTGGTCCTTAACTCTAGATGTATTTACTGCTGCCAGGTTCTGCTGTCCCAGGGGATGATGCTAGGATGAAAAGTGAAAACCCAGGATTATTTGAAACTTAAAAGAGCCTCCTCTGGCCAAAGGAAGGTGTGAGGAAGGGCACCTAGTCTGAATCAGAGCTGAAGTCGCTCCTTCAACCCTTTTTCAAGGGGGAAGCTGGAATACCACACTGGCTCCAATGACTAGAATTCCATAATTCCATCTGTCTTAAGCTGAGACACAGAAAGTGTGATGAAATCCCTCAGCCAGTTGGAACAGACTTTTGCCTAGACTTTTGCTCTTTGGCATGATTTCACTTCATCAAATATCTGTCAAAGACTTTTTATACTTAGCCTAGAGCCTGTGAGTGAGATTGATTGATCTGTCATTTTATCATTTACTCTAAGTCTAAATGAGATGGGGTTGAGAATATTAATCAACCACGCCCTTATAATAAGATTGCAGGAACATTAATTTAGATCTGGAAAATCCACCTAGAAGCCACCCTGTCCAACTCTCTCGTTTTACAGATGAGGAAACTGAGGCACAGAGATATTCAATGCCTTGGCCATAGACACTCTAGTAGTCAATGATAGAGCCAGGATTCAAACCCAGGTTATTTGACTGCAGACTCAGCTCTTCCCCCATTATATTATATTGCCTTACAATTCATTCATTATTTATTCATCATCCCTTACATAGCATCATGGAATCTTGGATTTGGAAGTAATCTCAGGATGAGTCTAACCCCTTCAGTTTACAGATGAGGTATTTGAAGTACAGAGGCTGAGTGCCCACAGTGACACAGCCAATTAATGGTAAAGACAGAGAATAAACCTGAAATTTTTTGACATTATGTCTACTGCTCTTTGTATTGTAATATGATTTCTCTCATACAGCACATCTCCCTATTGTCTCCAAATAGGATGAGAACTATTATTCTGACTGCTCAGTATATGCAGGAGAGTCTCAAGCCATTGTGTTTCTATGGAGTTAGGTAAGCTAATGAGTGATGGCAAACTCAACTGCACCTCCTCTGAACTGCTCTGTTCCTGGGGCCTCTGATGGAGAATCATCTGGACTCTGCATCCCATGCCCTCTTCTCTCTTAAGCTTCTGAGTTGTCAAGGGGAACAGATGATTAATTGCCCTTTCCTATCTCCTCCCTCTCAAGGAAATGGCTCCATTAACCCTCTTAGGTCCCAAAGGTGTCATTAAACACCTTGTAGTTATGATTTACTGGATGGTGCATGCCCTAAAGGCTGAAACGGGTTAATGCCCTTGGCAAAGTGCTTCACTTACCCCAGAGGGCTCCCTGGGGTGGGTCTGGTCAGTCTTTCTCCCAGAGGGTTGAGAATCTCAGAGAGCAAGTTAGGAACTACTCAGAGGTGTCACTTTGACCTCAGCATGAGCTGAGGGAGAGGCAAAGGACAGGAAGGTCCAGTGGCTGGCTATTAAGAAGACTAGCCTGACCCAAGTGTCAGGGTTGAGCTCTGCCTAGATGTCTCTGATTTAGCTGCTAGAACTGACCCTCTCTTTTATTTCACTGCCCCTGTTTCCTTTAAGGAAAGCTGCCGTCCACAGCTTCATGACTTGGATGATATACCTTTTAACAGAATGACTTTTATCCTCATTCAGATACATATTGTATTGGCTGAGAAACATCAAAGGGGCCATGTCGTTACATATTCTATTTCTGAGAGGAGAAAAGCAGCTTCTTTCTTTATTAACATGGCAAATGTTGACTCTTGTAATGAAAAATGCACAAACGCGAGGCCATTTTTGATGAATAGGTAATAGAACAGCCCTGAATGAGTGAGAATTAATTTCCCTTCGGTGCGTCTGCCATGCAGGAGGCTTGGGAGTCCTGACCAAAGCACAAAACACAGGCTTGTAGTGGCCAGTTTCCTAATGGAAAATTGGTCACTCACAGTGACTTGACCCCTCAAGAGGTTAACACAGTCTGAGAAGCTGTAGTGAGAGAGGTAGGGAAACTGTCATCACTCCATTACTGATAAATGGGGGCAGAGAAATAACACAGGTTTAGAGTCAGGTCGCTGGTATTTAAATTTCGACCCTTCTTACTACCACTGAGCCCTCAGGGCTGGTTTATCCCTAGTGGAGGACATTGTTAACATTTGCTTACTTAAAACTCACTTTGTACTTCTAGATGTTGAGACCACAGGATTGTAGATTTAAAGGTAGAATGGGGCTACTTAGTCCATTCCCATCATTTAAGGGGAGGAAAATGAGGCCCAAAGCAATCAGCTTGCCTAGGGTGCACTGGCAATAGAATATAGGACCAAGATTTGAAGTCAGTTTTCTCGACTCCAAACCCAGCACCTTTTGTATTGCACTATTTCAGTCCTACTCTACCTCTCTAGCTTTTCTTCCCCCATTCATATCCTCAGCTTCTCAGCGTCCCCTTAACATGAGATACACGTATTTATTTCCCACAGTCATGCAAAACATATGTCCATATTAGGCATGTTGTAAAAGCAACCAGAGACCCAAAAAAAGAAAAACCAAAATAAGAGAAGTGAAGAAAGTTTAAAAAAATATGCATTAATCTTCATTCAGACTTTGCTATTTCTTTCTCTGGAGGTTGATAGCATTTTTCATCATAAGTCTTTTGGAATTGGCTTGGATCGTTGTATTGCTGAGAAAAGCTAAGTCATTAACAGTTGCTCATTGTGCAATATTGCTGTTACTGTGTATACTGTTCTCTTAGTTCTGCTCATTCCACTTTACATCAGTAAGTTTATGTCTTTCTAGGCTTTTCTAAAAGCATCCTGTTCATCATTTCTTAAAGCATGATAGTATTCCATCTACCATATAACATACGATTTGTTCAGTTATTCCCCAGTTTTAATGAGCATACCTTCAATTTCCAATACTATGCTACCCTAAATATTTTTGTATTTCTAGATCATTTTCCTTTTTTAAAAAATCTCTTTGGGATATAGACCTAGTAGTGAAATTTCTGGGTCAAAGGATATGCACAGTTTTACATCTGCTTGCAATATTTTTCTCTTTGACCTGGGAGCTCTGGAATTTGACTATAATATTCCTGGGAGTTTTCATTTCAGATCTCTTTCAGGAGAAGATTGGTTTATTCTTTTGATTTCTATTTTACCTCATGATTACAGGATATAAGGACACTTTTTCTTGATAATGTCTTGAAATAGGATGTCTAGGCTTTTTTTAATCACAGATTTCAGGTAGTCCAATAATTCTTATTATCCCTCCTTAGTCTATGTTCCAGGTCAGTTGTTTTCCCAGATATTTCACATTTTATTCTTTTTTTCATTCTTTTGATTTTGTTTTATTGTTTCTTGATGTTTCATGTAATCATTAGCTTTTACTTGCCCAATTCTATTTTTTAAGGAATTATTTTCTTCAGTGATCTTTTGTATTTACTTTTCCATTAGGCCAATTCTGTTTTTTTTTAAAGTTGTCTTCTTTAGTGAATTTTTCAACATCTTTTTCGATTTGTTCAATTCTGCTTTTTATGGCATTCTTTATTCATTGGATTTTGTGCCTCTTTTACCACTGGTCTATTCTCTCTTTTTTTTTAAAGTGTTATCATCTTTGGTGTGTGTGTGTGTGTGTGTGTGTGTGTGTGTGTGTGTCCTTACCAAGCTGGTGATTCTTTTTTCATTATTTTCCTACATTTTTCGAATTTCTTTTCTCTATTTTCTTCTGTATCACTTATTTCATTTAAAAAATCCCTTTTGAACTTTTATAGGAATTCTTTTTGGGTCTGAGACCAATTCACATTTTTCTTTGAGTCTCTGAACATACCTGTTTTGACTTTGTTGTCTTCTTCTGAGTTTGTGTTTTTATCTTCCCTGTCATCATAGTAACTTTCTGTGGTCAGGCTCTTTTTCTGTTTGTCAATTTTTCTAGCCTATTTCTTGGCTTTTAATTTCATGTTGGGCCCTGCTCCTGAGGTGGAGTGGGCATAGTCCCAAGCTTCAAGTTTTTGTTTGTTTGTTTGCTTGCTTGTTTGTTTTTTGGCAGCTGTTTACAGAACTAGTTCTAAGGGATTGAAAGTTTCAGTTCTTCCAATGATAGGTCCCTGTTCTCCTCACTTATAATCTGGTCTGTGAGTGACCACAAGTTATCTTTTCTGCCTTGGAACTGTGATTAGGATTATCCCTCCCCAGTGGCCACACTCTAGTGTGCTAGAACTTCTCATTCTGGGACTGTGCTCCAGAAGAGTTTATGAGCAACACAATAGAGTCCTGCCCCCAAGGCCAGCAGAGTCCCTTATGATATCCTTCTTACCAGTTGTTTGATCCCCTTGCCAATTGTGGCCTGAGAACTCTGGAAGGCACTGCTGATTCAGTTGCCCTCAAGGTCTGCTGCTGGCTTGAACTGGGCATGGTCTGATACTGGCTACCTGTTGTAGAGGCTGGGGCCTTGCTCCTGATTTGCCAGGATGGTTTGCACTAGACTGTGATCCACTCTCATCCCAGTGAGACAGACCTTTCTTGTTGACTTTTTTAATTGTTCTGGGCTAGAAAATTGTTTTACCCCATCCATTCATTGATTTTCTGCTGCTCCAGAATTCATTTTGAGAGTAATTTCAGAGAATTCAGGTGAGTCTCTGGCTTTACACTGCCATCTTGGCTCTGCCTATCAACATGCTCATCTTTGACTTATGTTGTTTCTTCTTCCTAAAGTGCCAACCACCCTATTTCTACACTTAAACAAATCCTACTAATTCTTGAGAGACCCACTCAAGTTCTGGCTCTTCCATAAAACTTTCCTTTATATGCAGGTCAGGGTTTAGACCCAGTTCTGAACTCCTGTAATAATTAAAATGTTTTCCCCACAATCCAGAGCTAACACTGCTAAGGACATACCCCCCAAAGAGGTCATCAACAAAAACAAAGGCTCCCTATCTGCCAGCATATTTATAGCAGCATGTTTTTTCATGGTAGTGAAAAAATTGGAAACAAAGAAGATGCCCAGTAATTACAGAATGGTTAAACAAATTGTGGACTGTGACTGTAATGGAATATTCCTGTGCTGTAAGAAATGATGAATATCATGAATACTGAGAAACATGGAAAGTCTTCATGAATTAATGTAAAGTATGCAAAGGCAAGAAAACAATAAACAAAATGACTGAAGCGATGCAAAACTGTAAAGGAAATGACCAACCATTACAAAATATTATTTAGAGAATGAATGTTGCAAATTTACAAAGAATAAGCTGGTCCCCAAAGTAGAAATATGAGAAGACACTTTCCTCCCACTCCTCTGTAAAGAGGGGTGTGGAGGAGTGGTCCATGAGTGTGAAACAATGCATATCATGCCAGATTTTTTTGTTTTAATTTTTCTGAATTTCTTTTACTTCATCTTTTTCTTCCTTTCTTATCTCTCTCTCTTCTTTAAAATTTTGCTACAAGGAATGATTCCTTTGAAGAAAGGAAGAGGAAATATTGGTGATTTTAAAACAAAATAAATAAACAAGGAAATATTTTAAAAATCTTTACCCCATAGTGTAGCACTGCCTTATGGAGTTCTCATATGGATTAATTTATTTTCATCTTATCACCCCAAATATACTGTAACCACAGACATTCATTGACTATATCTTTTTTTTAAGAAGTATTTTATTGGGGGCGGAGCCAAGATGGTGGAGTAGAAACAGCTCATCCAAGCCACTCTGCCCCCAGATTCCCCCCAAACTATGTAAAAGGGGACTCTGAACAACTTCTGGAGCCCCAGCACCCACAGAACAACACAGAGAAGCTAACCTCCCTCTGAGGACAGCCCAGCAGCCCTGCAGGAAGGACCAGCGCAGCGGTCTGGGAGCTGGCAGCGCGCAAAGCACAGAGCACAGGAAGCGGAGCCGAGCAGAGCCCAGGTCCGCCTGAGCTGAGGTTTTAGCCCCAGGGTGGCAGGGCCAGCAGCCAGCTGGAGGAACCCCAGAACACCAGCAGCCTTGGCGACTCCAGAATCATCAACATAGACATGCCTAGGACAAAGTAAGAGGTTAGTGTCCTATGGACTTTGGGACTGGTATTTGGGAGAATGCGTCGGCTCCCTCCCCTGGGGGCTAGAAGCCACTGAGGAGACACTCCATTTTGTAGTTTTCAGACGCAGCTCAGGCTCCCGGCCTGCAATTAATTGTAGGGAGATCCAGCGATCACTCTTGGGGGGGGGGGGTAATCGCTCTTGCTTTAACCTCCCTGGATCTGGATTGTTATCTAGGGTGGAAGTTGTGGGTGGGTTTACAGCTTGCCAGAAATGGAAGTTGCCCCCCACACGTTCGGGACGAAAATTCCTCTATCTGGCCTTAAAGCCATAGTGTGGCAACAAGCCCAAAAGTCAAGTAATTAAGTGGCAACATGCCAAGGCAAAGGAAACAGAAAATGCAACCCTAGACTCCTATTTTGGGGGCATAGAGCAGGAAAAGGACTGTGAGGTCAGAAGTCCTGCTCCAAAAGCCCCAGGGGAAAACATGAGTGGGTTGCAGGCCATAGAGGACCTTAAGAAGGACTTTAAAAATCAAATAAGAGAAGTGGAGGAAAAATTAGAAAGAGAAATGAGAAGGATGCAGGAAAAGTATGAAGTGAGGGTCAACAGCCTGACTGAGGAAAACAACACCTTAAAAAATAGACTGACTCAAATGGCAAAGGAGGCCCAAAAGGGCAATGAGGAGAAGAATGCCTTAAAAAGTCGAATTTGCCAGATGGAAAAAGAATCTCAAAAGTTCACTGAGGAGATTCATTCCTTCAGAGTTAGACTAGAGCAAATGGAAGCTAATGACTTTATGAGAAATCAAGATGCTGTTAAGCAGATCCAAACAAATGAAAGATTAGAAGGCAATGTGAAATATCTCATGGGAAAAACCACTGACCTGGAAAATAGATCCAGGAGAGACAATTTAAAAATTATTGGACTACCTGAAAGCCATGACCAAAGAAAGAACCTAGAAATCAACCTTCAAGAAATTCTCAAGGAAAACTGCCCTGATGTTTTAGATCTAGAGGGCAAAATAGTGGTTGAAAGAAGCCACCGATCACCTCCTGAAAAAGATCCCAAAAAGAAAACGCCCAGCAATATTATAGCCAGGTTCCAGAATCCCCAGATCAAGGAGAAAATACTCCAAGCAGCCAGGAAGAAACAATTTCAATATTGTGGAAACACAATCAGAATAGCCCAGGACCTGGCAGCTTCTACACTGAGGGATCGAAGGGCATGGAATATGATATTCCAGAGGGCAAAAGAACTGGGAATGAACCCAAGGGTCACCTACCCAGCAAAACTGAGTATTTTGTTTCAGGGGAAAATATGGTCATTCAGTGGAATAGAGGACTTTCAAGCATTCTTGAGGAAAAAACCAAAATTGAATAGAAAATTTGACATCCAGACACAAGAAGGAAGAGATGCCTGAGAAGGTAATCAGGGAAAAGAAATCAAAAGGAACTTATCAAAGTTGAACTATTTACATTCCTATATGGAAAAGCAATAACTGTGACTGATGATATCTTTCTCACTATGAAAATAATGGAAGAAGGGTGTGTGGTCATATGAATACATATGTGAATGTGTGTGTATATGGTTACAGTTATATATGGATAGAGGGCATAGGCTGAATTTGTTGGGAAGGGAGAATACTCAAGGGATGAAATTATGAGGTGAGAGAGGAAAGTGGCAAGAGGAGATGGGGAAAGACAGGGTAGGGTAAACTATCTCATGTAGAAGAAGCAAGGGGAAGTGGTTGCAAGGGAGGGGGAAAATAGGAAGGGGGAAAAAAAGGCAAATCCACATTCTCATTGAATTTGGTTCAGGGAGAGAATGACATACATACTAAATGGGATACCTCAACCTGCAGCAGAATAGGGGGAAGGGGGATGAGAGGAGGGATGATTGATGGGGGGGGGGTATCCTTGGGGGGAGGGGAGGTTAGAAGTACCCACTATAGAAGAGGGACAGGATCATGTAGGGAATGGACCAGGTGGGGGGTGGGACGAGAGGGAGGGAATTATAAGCAGCCTTGTACAATATATCTACTATGATAATGTTTTGCATAGCTAGACATGTACAACATATACTGAATTACTTATCTCCCCAGAGGGAATGGGTGACAAGGAGGAAGGAAATGGATCTGAAATTCGAGGTCTTAACATTAAATGTTTCAAATATATATAGATACTATTATTAATACTCTTTTGCTTATAATTGGGAGATAAGATGTGCAGGCATTGGGACACAAAGATTCATCTTCCTCTAATGGAAAAGTCGAAGGGGGTATGGGAGGAGGTATGGGAGAGAGCAGATTGGAGGAAGCGATATCTTGTGGGACTGCTATTCTGGGAGGTTGGGTAGGGGAATAACGGGGGAAAATTATTGTAACTCAAAATCTGGCGGAAATGAATGATGTAAAACAGAAGTTAATAAAGCATTTGTTTAAAAAAAGAAGAAGTATTTTATTTTTCCCCATTTACATGTCAAGAAAAATTTTAGCATTTATTTTTACAAGACTTCTAAGGACCTAGAAGGTCACATTTGACCTCAGGCCACACATTCCCCACCCCTAACTATTTCCCTCCATCCTATTTCTTCTCCTGTCTGTCCTCTCTTTTTCACCCTTTCCCTCCTCACCAGTATTTTGTTTCTCTCTACCACCTCCCCTGATCTGCCATCCCTTCTGTCAGTTCCCACCACCCCCTTTACTTGATCTCCTCCCCTCCTACTTCCCTCTCAGGTAAGACAGATTTCTATACTCAACTGTTTGTGTATATGATGAGAGTAAGGTCCAAGAAATGCTTGGCTCCCACCATCCCATCTTCCCCTCCACTGTAATAGGTTTTTTGTACCTCTTCATGTGAAATAATTTACCCCATTCTACCTCTTCCTGTATTCTGCACTCATTGTACTACTCTTTCTCATCTAATTTTCATGTCATTCCCTCAAATTCATCTTATGCTCATACCCTCTGTCTATGGTATATTCATTCTTGCTATTACCGATATAATTTTTAAGAATTACAAGTATCATCTTCCCATGTAGGGATGTAAACAGTTTAGCTCTCTTGAATCCTTTATGTTTTCTTTTCCTTTTTATTCTTTTTACCTGTTTATGCTTTTCTTGTGTCTTGATGTTGGAGGTAAATTTTTTGGGGCTTAGTTCTTGTCTTCTCCTTGTAAAAGCTTGAAATCCTTCTATTTCATTGAATAGCCATTTCCCCCCTTAATGTATTGTACATAATTTTTCCAGTTAAGTGATTCTTGGTTGTAGTCCTAGCTCCTTTACCTTCTGTAATATCATATTCCATGAACCTCTGATCCTTTTTGTGGCAGCTGCCAAGTCCTGTGCAATCCTGATTGTGATTCTCTAATATTTAAAATGTTTCTTTCTGGCCACTTGTAGTATTTTTTACTTGACCTGATAGTTCTGAATTTTGGCTATAATGTTTCTTAGAGTTTTTATTTTGGGATCCCTTTCCTGAGGTGATCAGTGGATTCTTTCAATGCCCATTTTGCCCTCTGCTCTCAGAATATCAGGGCAGTTTCCTTGATAACTTGTTGAAAGATGCTGTACTGGTCTTACTTTTGGCTATAAATTTCAGGTAGTCCAATGATTCTGATAGTCTCCCCTACATATAATTTCTAGGTCACTTGGTTTTTTTTCCCCCATGAAGTATTTTATATTTTCTTCCATTTTTTCATTCTTTCAAATTTGTTTGATTGATTCTTCATGTGTCATAGTTATTACCTTCTGCTTGCCCAATTCTAAATTTTAAAATGTTGTTTTGGTCAATTAGCTTTTGTACTTTCTTTTCCATTTGGTCAACTTTACTCTGTGATGAATTATTTTCGTTAGTAGATTTTTGTATCTCCTCTTCTATTTGGTCAATTTTAATTTTTAAGCATTTTTCCAAACTGTTGATTCTTTTTTTATAATTCTTTTGCATCACTCCCATTTCTTTTCCTATTTTCTTCTACCTCTCATATGGTTTTTAAACTTCTTTTTTAGCTTTTCCATGAATTCTTTCTGGGTTTGAGACCACTTCGCCTTTTTCTTTGGTGTTTTGCTCATAGGTGTTTTTGACATTGTTGTCCTCTTTTAAATTTGTGGTTGGTCTTCCCTGTTACCATAATACATTTCTATGGTCACATTTTTGTTGTTGTTGTTTTTTGCTCAATCTTTTTGGCCTTTTCCCTTTCTTTTAAATTTGAGTTCTTCCCTTAAGGTAGAAGGGGCACAATTTCAGGCTTCTTGTGTCAGGGGATACAGGCCCTGGTTGTGTACAAGGTGTTGCATTGATGTTGCCGTGAAGTCCCCAGGGGAGCCTTGCATCTGGTGCTGTGCTAAAGGGGTGGTGTCGGGGGTGGCTGGTACTGATGGAGTCTGTAGGGGTCTGGCAGCTTACCTGGTGGTGAGCTGGGGTAATAGTGGTGTTGTCTGGCATGTGCTGAGCCGCTGTGGGCTGTTTTTGCATTTTCCCACTGAAGCCCATGGAGGTCTGGCCTCTGGAGGATGTCTGTTTCCCTGGGGCTATACTTTAGCACATAGAAGTCTGGCCTATTTTCTTGTCATGCTGGAGGATGCCTGTGTGTCTAGGCTGAAGGACATGGTGGTCCTTGGAGTTGGAGTCTGCTGGTTTCCCTGGCTGTGCTGAGGCAATGGAGGGTCCTGATGCTGGCGTCTGCCAGCTCCACCACACCAGGGTTCAAGATTTTCCACTGGTTTCCTGAGATGGGGCTTGCTGCTGGTTTACTTAGATGCTTCCTGTCCTGGAATGCACTCGCCTTTTACCAGAGTAAGATGGAACTTTCTTGCCAATCTTCCAAGTTTCTATGGCTAAAAGATTGTTTCACTCTGCCTTTTTGCTACTTCTGCCATTCCAGAATTTGTTTGGGGGGGGGATAAACTATTTTATGGTTGTTTGGAGGTGAATATGGGAGAGTTATGGGGATTTACTGCTTAACTGTTTACTGTGCCATCTTGGATCCTGCTCAAGAAGGCAGTAATGAGGGGGGGCAGAGCCAAGTTGGCGGAGTAGAAACAGCACTTCCACAGCGATCCAGCACACACCACTTCAAAATTATGTAGAAGGGGGACTCTGAACAACCTCTGGAGCTCCAGCATCCACAGAATGACACAGAGAAACTAACCTCCCACTGAGGACAGCCCAGCAGCCTGGCAGGGAGCAGCTAGCCCAGAGCTCTGGGAGTCGAGCCTAAGACCATGTGAGTCAGAGGTTTTAGCCCCAGGGCAGCCGGACCAGCAACCTGGCTGGAGGGATCCCAGAACACCAGCAGCTGTGGCATTTCCAGAATTACCAACACAGATATGCCTAGGACAAAGTGAGAGGTTAGTGCCCTATGGACTTTGGGACCAGTATTTGGGAGCACGTCACCTTTTTACCCTGGGAGTGAGAAGCTGCTGAGGAGCCAAGGCACAGACGCCATTTTAGGGAATCCAGCAATCAGTCTGGGGGGTAATCGGTTTTGCTTTAAATTCCCTGGATCTTGATTGTGGTCTGGCGTAGAGGTCTTGGAGTATGTGTCCAGCTTGTCAGAGTGTGTGGGGGCTTCAGGGAGGGCACCCCACTAATATCTTTTGCAGTTGAGAAGACCCCAACATTTGGGACAAATGCTCCCCTGTCTGGTGGCAGAGTCCTACTGTGGCCACAAGCCCAAAAGTCAAGTAATTAAGTGGCAACATGGCTAGGAAAAGGAAACAAAATAAAAAGAAAAATTGAACATTAGACTCCTACTTTGGGGGCAAAAAGGACAAAAGCATGGAACAGGAGGAGGACTGTGAGGTCAGAAATCCTGCACCAAAAGCCCCAAATGAAAAGACAAGCAGGTTACAGGCCATAGAGGACCTTCAGAAGGATTTTTACAAACCACATAAGAGAAGTAGAGGAAAAATTGGGAAGAGAAATGAGAAGATGCAGGAAAAGGATGAAATGAGAGTCAACAGCCTGACTGAGGAAAATAACACCTTAAAAATAGACTAACTCAAATGGCAAAAGAGGCTCAAAAAGGCAATGAGGAGAAGAATGCCTTAAAAAGCTAACTTTGCCAGATGGAAAAAGAATCTCAAAAGCTCACTGAGGAGATTCATTCCTTCAGAATTAGACTGGAGCAAATGGAAGCTAGTGACTTTATGAGACATCAAGATACTATAAAACAGATCCAAACAAATGAAAAAATAGAAGGCAATGTGAAATATCTCATGGGAAAAACCACTGACCTGGAAAAGAGATACAGGAGAGATAAATTAAAAATTATTGAACTACCTGAAAGCCATGATCAAAGAAAGAACCTAAAAATCATCCTTCAAGAAATCCTCAAGCAAAATTGCCCTGATGTTTTAGACCCAGAGGGGGAAATAGAGGTTGAAAGAATCCAGAGATCACCTCCTGAAAAAGATCCCAAAAAGAAAACTCCCAGGAATATTATGGCCAGGTTCCAGAATTCCCAGAACAAGGAGAAAATACTATAAGCAGCCAGGAAGAAACAATTTCAATATTGTGGAAACACAATCAGAATAGCACAGGACTTGGCAGCTTCTACACTGAGGGACTGAAGGGCATGGAATATGATATTCCACAGGGCAAAAGACCTGGGATTAAAACCAAGAATCACCTACCCAGCAAAACTGAGTATCTTGTTTCAGGGTAAAATATGGTTATTCAGTGGAACAGAGGACTTTCAAGCATTCTTGAGGAAAAGAATCAGAGTTGAATAGAAAATTTGACATTCAGATATAAGAAGCAAGAGATACTTGAGAATGTAAACAGGGAAAAGAAATCAAAAGGAACTTATCAAAGTTGAACTATTTACATTCCTACATGGAAAAACAATAACTGTGACCGATGAAACCTTTCTCAGTATGAAAATAATTGAAGAAGGGTATATGAGCATATGAATTCATATGTGAATATGTGTATATATGTTTACAAGGGCACAGGTCGAATTTGGTGGGAAGGGATGAGACTTAACGGGTGAAGTTAAGAGGTGAGAGAGGAATGTTGCAAGAGGAGATGGCGAGAGATGGGGGGGTGGGGACTATCTCATGTAGAAGAGGCAAGGGGAAGTAGTTGCAGGGGAGGGGAAGAACAGGAAGGCAAAAAGGCAAAACCATATTCTCATTTAATTTGGCTCAGGGAGAGAATCACATACATACTAAATGGGATATTTCACCCTGCAGGAGAGTAGGGGGGGAGGGGTTTGATAGGGGGGGATAATGGAGGGGAGGGCGTGCTGGGGGGAGGGGAGGTTGGAGGGACAGGATCAAAGTAGGGAATGGACCAGGTGGAGGGTGGGATGGGTGGGAGGGAAATATAGCTAGTCTTTTACAATATATCTACTATGGTAATGTTTTGCATAGCTACACATGTATAACATATACTGAATTACTTATCTTCCCAGTGGGAGTGGGTGACAAGGGATGAAGGGTATGGATCTGGAATTCAAAGTTTTAAAATTAAATGTTTCAAATATAAAAAAAGAAGGCAGCAATGACTAGGTTACATTGCTTCCCCCTGCTTATCACAAGCCTGAACACATAGTTAGTATTCTGCAAATGCTTGTTCAATTTAGCAAAGAGCACTAGGCTAAGGGCCATGAGACCTAGGTCTCAGTGCTGCTTCTCTTAGAGAAGTAATGTGACTTTTGTGGTCTCAGAAAATCAGTCTCAGGATTGGAGCATACCCCAGATGCCATCTGGACCAATCTGTACCTAAATAGGAATTTTCTCTACAATATCCCTAACCTCTATTTGAAGACCTTTAATGAGATTCACTCCCTACTGAAGCAACCCATTTTACAGATTGTTCTGGCTGTTGGCCATTCTACTCCTGCTGACTCTTCTTGCTGGGGCCAAGCAGAACAAGATTAATCTTTCTCCCACATGCTGGCCCTTTAAATACTTGAAGACTGCTACCATATTGACAAGGTTCTGAGTCTTCCTTTTCCACATGTGATCTTAGACATAATTATGTGATCTTTCTGGATCTCAGTTTCTCTATCAGTCCAAAGGAAGGAGCTTTGGCATACTCTATGATCTCAGAGGCACATTCTATCTCTAACATTAGATAGCTTCCCACATAATGAAGTTGAGATATTGTATGTAAATAGTCATTCCTCTCATTACTTTTTACCCTTTGGGAGAAGACTGTTGATGTAGCCATTGCTATTAAGTCCAGCCATCGTGACTTTCTCCTGAGATGAACCTGATTAGAACCAGTCCCCATGCTACTTTTCTAGTCTCTCATTTTTCAGCCCTTGTGGTAGGCACATTCTCACTCTATTCAGTCATAACAGGCTTTCTCTCCTTCTTCTAGATTCAGTGAACCCTCCTTTTAACCCTCCAAAGCAAGGGCATGGGAGCTATACAGTTTCTTTCAGTTATATCCTGGTTATAGAAATATACTAAGTCTCTTGACCCTAATCTGCCTCTTTTTCTAGGCATGTAAGCCTGAGTCAAAATCTAAAAATAAAAGAGCATTCTTTAATGGGTTTGTGTATCAGCTCTTCAAAAGCTCTTAGTTGTCTCTGCCAGACACTGTTCTCTTTTGTCACTCCTTGGAAATAGTTTATTCCTATGTCTCCTCTAAGGGTGTGTGATAGCCTTGGGGCTCTCTTCCATTCTGCTGTGACTGGACAAAACTGGTTTTTGATAGGTAGATCTTTGCTCTGGGTTTGACTCCTTTTGTTTTATTTTTTCTTCCTTCCTTCCCCTCCCTCCTCCCATTCTCTGCCAGGTCCTTGGCAACATGATAAAAGTTGTCATCAAAGCCCTTTCTGGTTCAATCCCTTTTCATTTCCTATTGTTCTATGCTCTGAACTTTCTGTCAGGAGGAACACATCTGATAATATCTTTGTTCACACTGAGGTGTCAGGGACTTCATACATTCCCCTTCTACTAGTATTTCCCAAGAGAAGTCTGAAGTAGGTCATGTTTAAACCAAAGAAATGACTCTCTAATGGTAGAATTTTAGATCATTCTGTATGTGAGAGAGAGAGAGAGGAAGAGACGAAAATAAAAAGATAGAGAGAAAGAGAAAGAGACAGAGAGACAAAGAAAAAGAGAGAGAGGTATCAAGAAAGTGTATGGGTGATATGAGGTTTTCCTCAGATTACACATAATCTGCTGGCCATGTACAGGGCCAGTACTTATGGAGCTGACTCTGATTTCCACAGAAAGGGGCAATAAAGCTGTCCCAATTCTTTTCCTGACCTGGTAGTAACATTTGATTTAACTCTGCTTTAACTCTGATTTAATTCTTGAAGAATCTAAGCTTGCCAGCAGGAAGGTAGAGAAATGTATTCTCTAGGGATCCCTAGGAGTTCATGCAGCACCTCAGATTCTGCATGCATCAGATGACTGAGATAATTCTGAGACATCATTTATTCATGACGTTTTTATTTGGGATCCCAATACAAAGGTCCAATTTTTCCTCATCTCTCCCTTTGTGCATATGCCTCTCGCTCTTTCCCTCTTCAATATTTGTTACAGTTGCATTTTTCAAACCATTTACTGTCTGGAGGGTAAGTGGAGTGACACTGATCATAATGGGCAAATAAATGTGAAATAAGCTAGTCAGCTCAAGTGGAATGAATTACTGTCGCTGGTAAAAGAAGGCAGTGGGAACAGCTGCCCTGGGAGCTGGGAGAGACTCAAGCAGGTACTGCTATTGAGTGGCTGGAATAACACTTACTATGATTTATCAAAGACCACTTGAAAGCACTTCTGAGGCATTAAATAGGAATGAAAAGAGGCTTTAGTGGCACCGGGACTCTGCCAGAGCAGAGTGATTAGGAGGTTCAGAAGCTTGACCTTCCTGTGCTGCCTTGGAACAAGGGAAGACAGAAATCTTCTAAGGTAAGAGGTGACTGAGCCGAGAGATTCAACAATTCTGAAGGAGAACTGGGCCAGCCAGAGAGCATCGGTGATTCAGAGGATCCATTGTACCATGGAGAAATGGACATAAGACTCTTTTTATAAAGGCAAAAATGAAATAGGTGGTTTCATGAATGATGATTTGGGGGGATATCACCAAGAAAGACATCCCTGCCATCCAAATACTCACCTCATTAGCTTGGTTTGATGCCACAAGAAGTTCTTCCCTTGGTAGATCATTCTGCTCAGTAACTGTACTCCAAGTATGTTGAGTACAGTGGAGAATTCTGAGAGCAAGAAACAGAAACCCCCAGGTTTCCTTGAAATCCCCAATAGGCGTATTTTTCTACCTCCATGCCACAGGTAAGAAAACTTCCCCAGAATGACTCTGGCAAATAATTCCAGAGTGGTCACCATGCCTAAGAAGACTGTCTCTCTTTGGTTTGTACATTTTTGTATAATTTTTAAAGTTGACCTAAATTTAAATAAAGTTTAAGTTAAATTAGATCAAGTTAAGAGGCAGCTAAGTGGTACAGTGGATAAAATGCAAGCCCTGGAGTCAGGAAGTTGTTGTTTAGTTGTTTTATAGTCATGTCTGACTGTGACCCTTTTTGGAGTTTTCTTGGCAAGGATACTGGGATGGTTGGCCATATCCTTTTCCAGCTCAGTTTATAGATGAAGAAACTGAAGCAACAGGGTTAAGTGACTTGCACAGGGTCACACAGCTTGTAAATACCTGAGGTTGAATTTGAATTAGAGTCTTCCTGACTCCACACCTGGCATTCTATCTACTGCTCTACCTAGTTGCCCACATTTATGTGTGCATGTGTGTATGTGTATGTGTATAATATAAACACACATACATATATATGTGTTCATATGATACTCATATGGCTTGAGATGTCTCCTGGACAAGTGAGTCAAATGAATTACTTGGTTTCCCAGTGCATAAAAAAAGTTATTTTCACACTCAATCCACTGTATCACCTGTAGCCAAGAATTCAAAGCCAGGCCTCAGACATTTACTAGCTATATTACCTTGGGGAACTTACTTTACTTCTGTCTTCCTGAGTTGTGCTCTCAACTATAAAATGAAACTCATAATAGCACCTACCTCCCAGGGTTGTTGTGAGTTTCAAATGAGATAATTGTAAAACATTAAGTACAATACCTGGGACATAGTAAACACTATATAAATGTGAGCTATTAGTATTTAAGTTGAGGGCGCCCTTCCTAAGCTCCTGTGCAAATTAATGAACTTCATTTTCACAAAGCAGTGTACTGCTAGAGGAAAGAACTTAGGGCCTGAGATTGAAGTCTTGTTCCATGGCTAAGTAGTTAGCAGACTTTGGAGAAATCACTACAGGTCACAAGATCTCAGAGTAAGAAGTGACCTCAGGAGGAATCTAGTCCAACTTACACCAAAAATGAATTCTGGCTACAATACCCAACAAAAAGTTATCTAAACTCCATATGAATGACCTCCTCAAGGATGGTGAAATCTGTGCCCTAGCCAAGGATCTATTCCATTGTCAGTTCCATTAGGAACCTTTGCCTTAAACTGATCTGAAATCTGCCTGACTCTTATCAAGTTTCCCTCAGTGCTCCTCCCCATTATTCCTAGTTCTGCTGCCTGAGGCCAATCAGAGCAAGTCCAATTACTCTTCCTTATGACAAGTTCTTCAAAAACTTGAAGGCAGTTCTAAGATCTCCCATAAATGTTTCCTTCCTGTAATAGTAATGAAATTTGACGATCCCTTTGTATTGGAAAGCTGAGAGGTACTTAGCACCTAGTTTCATATTAAGGGAAGAGCTATGCTGTATTTAAGGAAGAGCACAAGCTGGACAGTCAAAACTTCTTGGGACCAGCATCTATCTGGAGAATTTCTCTCAGTGAGTATCTGAAGGCTGGGTTGCTGCTGCTGGCCTGGAACTTCTGTGGAGAAAATGATTTTGATTTTGAGAATGGGAGAGAGTGATTTTGATATTGAGAACAGAGCTGATGAAGACTTCTGAGGGCCAGCTTTAGGTGCTGAGGACTTCCAAGAGCCAGCTGGAGCTTCCAGGAAGCATGAATGTGGTGTCAGTAGTTTCTGTGGCTCTGTTAAGTTTTCTTTTCCCAGGAACAGAGACTGTGAAGGATTTGAGATGGACTGGACTTCAATATGGAGTGGGAACTGTGGGAACCTCAGACTATGAACTTCAACATCAAATGGGAACTGCATGGAGAGCTGGACAAGGAGCTGGGAACTGTCTGCCTTTGAACCCCGGTGACAGTTTGGTAGATTCAGGTAGGAGCTACCCTCCTCAAGTCAAGATGAAAAAACCCCTCCATGGATACTGAGTAGTGACTGATAAAATTGTAACGTACATGTGACCTAGGGGTGGGTGGCCTGTGTATTTTCCACTACCCCTTAAGAGAGTACTGAGTAGTGACTGATATTGTAACTTAATTGCACCCCCGTGGGTGGAGAACCTTGACTATTATACTTTGTATCCCTTAAGGAGGCCTCCTTAAGGATGAGGGAGTTAAGGATTAAGGAGGTTCTCCTCCTTAAAACTGAATGAATTAAGGATGATTGAACAGTTGAGTTAATAAATGATTGTACTTTGCTAAAAACTGTGTGAACACTTTGGTGAAAACTATGTGGCCATTTTAGTGATAAGTTATTGAGTTGTGGCATGGTGAATACTGTATTTTGATTTTCTGTGATAAGTTATAACATTGTGAATGCTGTACCTTGATTTTCTGTGAATGTTTTCCTCTTATTTATTATTGAATAAATAGAGGGTTTGCTATACTATATTATCAGAACCTTGAAACCTGTTCACAGCAGCAGTCATCTGGAAATCTGCTTATGCTTGGCTTTAAACTCCCTTCCTTTTTTCCTTCCTTCCCTTCCTTTCTTTCTTCCTTCCTTTCTTTCCTTTCTCCTTTCCTTCCTTCACTTTCTTTAGTTTTAAATTTTATTTATTTTGTTCTAAACAAGCATTTCCACAACATAGTAGAATATAAAAAAGATGATTATACATGAAGTTGCAAATATTATATATAACTTGCTATATAAATACAAAGTTATCATATAGCTTTTTATTCCTTTTATCCTTCTCCCTTTCCCCTGCCCAAGAGCTATCATATATGTATATGTATATGTATATACATATGTATATCATATCATATCATATATGTATATGTATATACATATGTATGCATTTCTCTAGATACAGATAGCATCTTCTTTCTTATGTCCGGTCAAAATGACTTAGTCATTCAAAGTTGTTCTTAAAGCAATATTATTGTAATTATATATAAAACATTCTTTGGTTCTGTTGCTCTACTATGGTATAAAAAATAATGAGTCTTTTCTTCTTTAGGCTAAATAAACATTTCTAGTTCTTTCATTTAATTCTTTTATAACGTCATCTAGACCTCTCACTCTCCTGGTCTCTTTCTTCTCTACAGGTTCCAGTTTGTAGGTGGCCTTTTTAAAATGAGATTCTTAGGAAAGAACACGGTGTTCCATATATTACCTGACCAGGACTAAATACAGCAGAACTGCAACCTCTATTAGTCTCTATATCATGCTTCTCAATGAAACTAAAAAAGGGATTATGGCTTTTTGTTTATAGCTACTGTGTTATTCAGTAACTCACAATGAATTGACTGACAATGAGTTTGACATCCACTAAAGCCTTTCCAAAAATGTTTACACAAATTATTCACTTGTTCACTTTTACTTGTGCATTTGCTTTTTTTAATCTAATGTAGTACTTTGAATTGTCTATTATTAAATAACATTGCTTTTTTTTCAATTTGACCCTGCATTATATAAAATCAAAATTTAAAAATTCTGTCATACTAAATGTTAGTCATCCCTCAGGCATTTCATCATCTGTAAATTTCATAGGTTTGCCAGGTATGCTCCAATCTCAGTGATTAATAATATGATGAACTAGAAAAGAGACAATAATAGATCTTAGGACAATCTCCTCCAGGCTGACATGAACCCATTAATGGATACTTTTTTTGTTGTTGAGAGAGATGTCATCTAACCCAACTCCTTGATTTTATTTGTTTAAAGCACCTTTTATTGATGCCTGTTGTCTTTACATCAAAGGTGTTTCAAACTTCTCCCTCTCCCCCATTCTCCACTGAACCATTTCTTGTAGCAAATAAAAGCAATTAATCAAAAATATTCAATGCTGTGAAATTTGACAATGGATACATGTAAAGCCAAGCATGAGCAGCTTTCCAGAGGACTGCTGCTATAAACCACTTTCAAGGTTCTGATTACATAGTATAGCAAACTCTCTATTTATTCAATAATAAATCAGAGCAAAACATTCATAGAATATCAAAATACAGCATTCACAATGTTACAACGTATCACAGAAAATCAAAATATAGCATTCACCATGTCACAACTCAACAACTTATCACTAAAATGGCCACATACTTTTCACCAAAGTCATCACATAATTTTAAACAAAGTACATTCATTTAGTCAATCACAAAATCCCTTAATTCAATCACCAAGTACAAAAGTCAAAGCTCTCCACCCCTAGGTCATAGTAAATCATAATCTTCTCAGTCAGTACACAGTATCCAAGCAAAGTCTTCTTTCAACTTGACTTGAGGCTGGCTCTCAGCTTCCATGGTTCTTCTTCCATGGTCCTTACTCCAACTGTCACCTAGGTTCAAAGGAAGGCAGCTCCCAATTCCTTGTCCAGCCCCTTGTCCAGTTTGTTATCCAGTTTCCATTCCATATTGAAGCTCACAGTGTACAGTCCACCTCAAGTCCTTCACAGTTCCTGCCTCTGGGATGACCCAGTTTGATGGAGCCACAATAACATTCATACTCATTGCTGGCACCATCAATTCACTATCTGCCTGTGAAATCAAATCAGACCCACCAACAAGGTCTGAGAATTCAACAGAAATCATCAACATAGAAATCAACACAAACACACAAACAAGGTCCAAGAAGTCAGCACAAATCATTAGTAAAGTCCCAGGCCCTCCAAAACCCTCCTCCAGGATTTCTGTAAACATACAACTAGAAAATCCTTTTCCAGGGCTTCCAGTAAGGTCCCAGGGCTTCTGTACAAAGTATCACAAACAAGCATCAAGACAGACAGAGCAGACAAACAGAGTGCTGGGATACCACATGTTTTCTCCTTTTTGATTCTGCCACCACAAGAGTCTTCAGTTCCGCTGTCTCTAGCCTGGAAATTCTTCTTATATATGGTCATTAGCTCCTCCCCTTCCTGTTGCAGGCATTCATTAGTTCTAGGGTTCACCAGTTGTGGGGTTCACACATTCTGTTTCTTAACAGACTTGGTACAAGGCTCAAAAGAAACTTGAAGTGACTAGGTGTTAATTCAATAGCTTTAACAAAGTGTGAGCTACTTCTGTGCTTGCCATTACAATACAATACTTTCCTAGTGTCCTACTTATTCTGTCTCTCTGCCATAAAGTAGGAATATAGATTTCGTTTTCTCTTGCAAGGAACTTTATTGGTTTTCAAAGTTTAATTTCTTATTTTAGTGATCTTTTCAATTATATTGTTGTAGTCTGTCCTTGGTTTTATCTTTGTGTGCCCAGGATCTAGTATAGTGTCTTATACATAGTAGATATTAATAAATGTTTGTTATTGTTAACTTAAAAATTGTTGTAGTTGTATATATTACCATCTTGGTTCTGATCATTTGACAGGATCGGTGGGTAAAAGTCTATCCAGGTATCTCTGAATTCCTTATATTTCTCATTTCTTCTATATAAAAATACTCCATCACATAACATGCAATATAGTTTTTCATCTATTCTCCCAATCAAACCTTGTTTCTATTCTTTGAAATCACAAAAAACATTGTTATAAATATTTTGGAATGCATTAGACCCTTCTTTTTGTCATTGATTTCCTTAGGGTAATTGTTCAGTGGAGGGATAACTGGGACAGAGGAAAGTGCAAGTTGATCACTTTTCTTGTACAATTCCCAATCAATATTCAAAACAGTTGGACTATTTTATATCTCCACCAATAATGTATTAATATACCTGCCATCCCCTGGTTCCTCCTACATTGTTCCCATCTTTTAGCATCCTTTATCTTTTTGCAAGGTATACTGGGAAAGCCTGATAATTGTTTCAAATGTGCATTTCTTTTACTTAATGATTTGAAGTATGTTTTCATGTGATTATTTATAGTTTGAGATTTTTTTGGTAAACTCTTCATATCCTTTGAATACTTACCTGTCAGGGAATGCCTTGATATTTCTGTCAATTTCCTACATACTTTTGATATCAGATTGTTATCGATAAAACTGACAATCAATATTTCATGCAAATGCTTTCCAACTCTATTATTTCTTTTTTAATTTATAATTTTTCCAATTACATGTAAAAACATTTTTTAATCTTAAAAACAATTTGAGTTTCAAATTTTCTCCTTCCCTCCTCTGTCCCACCCCATCAAGAAGGCAAAGTATTTAATTTAGGTTATACATATGCAGTCATACAAAACACATTCCCACATTAGTCATACTGTGAAAGAAAATGGAGACAAAAAAATCCAAGAAAAATAAAGGAAAAAAATATGCTTTGATGTGCATTCAGACTCTATCAGTTCTTGCTCTAGAGATGGATAGCATTTTTTATCACATCTTTCAGAATTGTCTTGGTTCATTGTATTGTTAAGAAAAGACAAGTTGGGGCGGCCAAGTGGCGCAGTGAATAGAGCGCCGGCCCTGGAATCAGAAGGACCTGAGTTCGGAGCCAGCCTCTGACACTTAATCCACACAAACAAAAAAAAACCTAGCCGTGTAACCTTGGGCAAGTTACTTAACCCCAATTGCCCTAAAGGGGCGGCTAGGTGGCGCAGTGAGTAAGAGTGTTGGCCTCGGAGTTGGGATGACCCGAGATCAGATCTGGCCTCAGAAAATGAGCACCCACGCATAAGTAATGACTAGCCGTGTAACCTTGGGCAAGTTACTTAACCCCAATTGCTTTAAAAAAAAAAAAGAAAAGAAAAGAAAAGACAAGTCATTTTGTACTTACAGATCCTTTTCCTTTTTTAATCTATTTGGGATATAGATCTAAGAGTAGTATTGGTTAGTCAAAAGGTATATATGGTTTTTATAGCCCTTTGAGCATGGTTTTAAATTGCTCTACAGAATGGTTGAATCAGTATACAACTTCAACAGTGCATTAGTGTCTCAATTTTCCCACATCCCCTCCAACATTTGTCATTTTCCTTTTCAATCTTATTAGCCAATCTGATAGGTGTGGATGGCAGCTCAGTTATTTTAATTTGAATTTCTTTAATCAATAGGGATTTAGAGCATTTTTTCATGACTATAAAAAGCTTTGATAACTTTATTCGAAAACTGCCTGCTCATACCCTTTGACTATTTATTAATTGAGGAATGGCTCTTATTTCTATAAATTTGATTCAGTTCTCTGTATATGTGAGAAATGAGGTCTTTATCAGAGAAACTAGCTGTAAACATCTTTTCAGTTATGATTACTATGTGTTTCCTTCTATCCTATTTCTCCCCTGTTTATCCTACTCTCTTTCTCTCTCTCCTTTTACTCAGTCCATTCTAAAAAGTGTTTTGCTTTTGACTTTTACCTTCCCCAATACACCCCCTCTTCTATCAGCTCCCATTCCATTCTCTTGTCCTCTTCTCCTCCTACTTTCCTATAGAGAATAAATTTCTATACCCAACATAGTATATAGATTCCCTCTTTGAGACAATTCCAATGAAAGTTAGGTTCATGAACTCCCCTAAACCTCCCCCATCTTCCCTTCCATAGTAAAAGTGTTTTTGTATCTCTTTTATGTCAGTTAATTTACTCCATTCTACTTCTCTCTTTCCCCTTTTCCCAGTGCATTCCTCTTTCTCATCCCTTAATTTTATTTTTAGATAATAATCCCATCATATTCAACTCTTATCCATGTCCTCTATGTATACTCCTTCTTACTGTCCTAATAATGATAAAGTTCTTAGGAGTTACAAGTACAATCTTCCCATACAGGAATGCAATAGTTTAACCTTATTGAATTCATTGAATTCTCTTTTTGGTTTACCTTTTTATGCTTCTCCTGAGACTTGTATTTGAAAGTCAAATTTTCTATTTAGCTCTGGTCTTTTAATCAGGAATGCTTGAAAATTCTCTATTTCATTGAATATCCTTTTTTCCTTCCTGTACAATGACACTTAGTTTTGCTGAATAGGTGAGTCTTGGCAGTAATCCTAGCTCTTTTGCCCTCCAGAATACCATATTCTAAGTCCTCTGATCCTTTAATATAGAAACTCCTAAATCTTGTGTTATCTTGATTGTGGTTCTGTGATATTTGAATTGTTCTTTTTTGGCTACTTGCAGTGGTTTCTCCTTTTTCTGCTGTTTGTTCATTTTTCCAGCTTTTTTTCTTGATTTTTAGCTCTGTGTTGAGATGATGCTCTGCTTTAGAAGTTGGACAGGGCATTGTCCCAAGCTTCAGGGTTTTTTGTTTTGTTTCATTTTTTTGTGCAGTTGCTTTCAGAGACAATTCTGGGGACCTATACCATTTGGTCCTTCCAAAGTGGCATGAGCTAATAGGAGAGGTGTGTTTGCTAGTCTCCTGGCCTGTGGTATGGTCTGTGAGTGACCACAAATACTCTTTTCCACCATCTAACTGTGACCAGGGGCCCAACTCCCCTGAAACCACAAGTTCTGGTCTGCTAGTGCTCCTCCTCACTCTGGGACTGAGGTGCAGGACTGTGACCCAGATCCAAGTGCGGACAATGCAACAGAGTCCAGTCCCTAGTAACCTTTATAATCTCCTTCTGACCACCCTTCTGACCAACTGTCTGATTCCCTTACTGTCTCTGGGCTGAGAGGTCTGGAAACTGCCATTGCTGTCACTAATTCACTCACCCCCAAAAACCTACTACTGGTTTACTGGGGCATAGCCTACCCTCCATTCTTGCCCTAGTGTAACAGACTGCTTCTTCTAATTTTCTAAGTTGCCTTAGGCTGGAATATTGTTTTACCCCATCTTTCTGTGAGTTAAACTTTTTCATAATTTATTTGGGGGAATTATTTAAAGTTGTTTGGAAGGGTTTGGGGGAAAGCTCTAGGGTGTCCCTGCCTTTTCTCTGCCATCTTGGCTCTGCCCCCACACTCCACTCCCACTTCTCTTATCTACTCTTTATTTTTAAATTGTTTTCATTGATTTATCTCTTACCAAAGCTTTCCAACTTTGTGTAGTTAAAATTATCCATTTTATATTTAAATAATAATAGCACATATCCCAGGGTTGTTGTGAGATTAAATTATATATTTGTAAAGAGTTTTTCAAGACTTAAAGTGCTATATAAATATCAGCTATTAAAATAACTACATACTATTTTATATGCTCCTCTATCCCTTATTTGATTAAGAATCCATCCCCTAGCTATTGTTGTAAAAGACATATAATTTAGTGCTTTCCTGATGTTTTTAATGATGCTACCTTTAACCAGATTTGTTTCACTTATCAATTTTTCTGGTTTTTAAAATTTTTTTACACATTCCAAATAATTTTGATGACCACTGTTTTGTAAGGTAATTTGAGATTTGGCAGTTATGTTCCCTTCACACATACCTATTCTCATTATTTCACTTAAGATTTCAGACCTATTATTCTTCCAAATTAATTTTTGCTATTGTTTTGTGTGAAGTATACCTGTGGTGATTTCATTGGTATAGCATAAATCTGTGGAAGTTAGGTGGCATAGTAGACAGAGTAATGGACCCGGAGTCAAGAAAATATGAGTTAAAATCTGATCTCAGACACTTACTAGCTGTGCTACCCTGGACAAGTCACTTAACCCTGTTTGCCTCAGTTCACTCATCTATAAAATGAGTTGGAGAAGGGAATAGAAAACCATTCTGGTATATTTGCCAAGAAAACCCCAGATGGGGTTATGAAGAGTTGGACACACCTGAAACAGCTGAACAACAAAAAAGCACCAATCTGTACATTAATTTATGTGGTATTATAATTTTATTCTATTGGCATGACCCAATGATATTGAATATTTCTAAAATGAGTGTCTTAATTTCTGTCAAGTGTGTTTTATAATTGTATTTACATAAATCTTGAATGTATCTTGATAAATTGTCTTCTAGATATTTGTACATTTTGTTATTACTTTGAATGGATTTTTCTTATCATTTCTTCCTGGCTTTTTGTTTAGGTCTCTAGAGTAACACTCAGTTATTTTCTTCACTGATTCTTTGGGGTTTTCTAAGTGCATTATAATATCATTTGCAAATAGAAATTATTTTCTTTCCTCTTTTCTGGTGTTTATACCTTTGCTTTTGTTCTCTTGTCTTACTATCATAGATAGCATTTCTAGAATCATTTCAAATAATAGTGGAGAGAAGGAGCATCTTTATTTATATCCATTTGTACTGGGTCTCTCCAGGGAAAAATGTTAGTTATTTGATTAAATTGCTTTATTTGCATATTATATTGCATACAAGAAGCATAGTTGATTAAATATGCTTTTACTCTTATTAAAAAAGGATATTGCATGTCTATATTTTACTGTTGTTGTTTTTTAACACAAATAAGTGCTATATATTTTTCCCAAAACATTTTTCTGCTTCTTTTGGAATAATCATTTAGCATTTGTTGTCTTTGCTGCTTCTGTGATTAACTATGTCAATTGTTTTCCAACATCAAACCACTTTTACATTCTGGAATGAATCCAAATTGCTCCTAGTGAATGATTTTCTGGCTATATTCCTGTAGCCTCCTTGAAAGAATTGTATTGAAAATTTTACATCAATAGTCATTAATATTGGTTTATGGCTTTTTCTTTGCTTTGACTCTTCCTTGTTTGTATATTGCATCCATATTTATCTCATAAAAAGTTATCATTGAATATCTTCTGCCTATTTGTATTTATTATGCACAGATATTGCTTTTTAAATGTTCCCAATAATTTCTTTTTAAATCCACATGGCTCAAGAATTTTCTTTCTTTCTTTCACTTTGATTTTGTGAGGTTAAGTTGCTTAAAATATATTTTTTCTTGTTTTGTCTAGGTATGTTTTAGAACTTAATACACTTATACATTATCTACTTATTTATTATAACAATATATTTGTAATGATTCTTTTGAAAAATATAGGAAAATTCTTCAGAACAAATATATTGAACTTGAAGATAGGATGTAGGGAAATGAGGAATATAGACCATCCTGATAGAAAAATAATGAAAAAGAAAACCTAGATACTATCCTCCAAGAAATCATACAGAAAACGTTTCTCAAGAAATATTGGTTGCTTGCAGTAGCTTCTCCTTGACCTGGGAGCTCTGGAATTTGGCTGGTGTCTTAGTTTTGTTGGTGTCTAAATATGTATAGTAACTTCTGAGAATAGCATTATTTCCTATTTGCTGTGAATTTACCTTGTTCATTTTTAATTTGTGTATTTTGCTGTCCTTCAACTTTTTCTTGATTAGATTAATGAGTGTTTTATCAAGATTGTGATTACTTTCCCCTAAAAAAAGTAGTTCTTAGTTTTGTTTTTTAGTTCTATGGTTTTTTGATTTTCAAGTTTTTTTTTCTCTTTAAATTTCCAAGATTTCTTCTTAAAAGAAAGTACTTCTTAGAATTTCTCATTCTTGGTCTATTTAATTGTTCAATTTCTTATCTTTTCAATTGAATATTCAATTCATTGTACTATTTTTTTTTGTTAATGTAAGCTTTAAGAGATGTAAATTTTCCTCTTAGGATTCTTTCACCTTTGTGCAATAACTTTTACTATATTGTTTAATTATTATCATTATCTGTGACATGATTATTTATTATTTCTGTGATTTATACTTTGAGTTATTCATTATTCAGTGTGTCATTATTTAGCATCAATTTCTTTCTCTGTTTTTAACTTGTATTTCCTGTATAATTATACTCTATTATTGTCTGAAAAAGTTACATTTATTATATCTGCCTTTTCATATTTGGTTATGATTATTTTATGTCCTAGCATATAAGTAATTTTTTCAAAGGTACTATAGGATGCTAAGTAATATTTATGTAAAGAAAGGTGGCAACTGAAGAAACCAATCAAGTTATCTCATTCCACTTAAAATAAGTGATATAATTCTAGATCTTGATACCTTGTGGGAGGTAAGAATTCAACTCAATTGAATCCAATTAATCAAAGATATTCCAACTAAGCATGAAAATGCCTCGATCAATTTAGATGACTCTGAGGAGCCACTGAATATACTGTAGTGAAGCTGCTGATGGACTGAGGAAATTTGGCTATTCCCTGAGGAACATACAAGCAGGAATGAGTTCAGAATCAGAAAGATATTTTCAGGGTCTGGTACTATGCATGTGCGTGTGTGTGTGTGTGTGTGTGTGTGTGTGTGTGTGTGTGTGTGTGTGTTTGAGATGGTGGTGGTGGTGGTTTGGGGGTAAAGAAAACCTTTTCTTGGTACTTCTCTCCTACCTTAGGAAGGTGGGTGCAAAACTGGTGGCAGCAGTACTAATTTTCTGTTCCAAGATGCTAATAAAGCCAACCTCTCTCCTTCCCTGATACCTCCCTTTTCTGCTACAGGTCAGTCCCGTTTTCTCTTTATTCTTTCTTTGTTGCCCATCGACATCCAGTTTTTTAACACTTAATTCTGGAACTCCCCAGTCTTCACCTCTACTACAAACTCTTGAAATCTCTAGTTCTGAACTCAGTCTTGCTTTCATAGAAGTATCTCAGAGTATGGCTGAGTTTCCTTGAGAAACCACAGCAGACTTCTTCAGAGATCCTGGACTTCCCACATTTAGTTGGTATACCTTTGTTTTGTTTTTTGTTTTTTGGAGGGGGGAAAGCAGGGCAATTGGGGTTAAGTGAATTGCCCAAGGTCAAACGGCTAGTAAGTGTCAAGTATCTGAGGTCAGATTTGAACTCACGTCCTCCTGATTCCAGGGCTGGTTGTTAAATTCCAGAATGCTTGTAAAAGCAAGCATTGGTATACCTTTGAATGGTTTGATTCAAAGCAGCTGAGTTCTTATCTCTTTAAGGTATCATAGACTAGCAATTTATAGACTACTTTAAGTTGTATGAGATGATTTGGTTGACTTGCTTAGTTAATTCCCACCCTTACAAATGTATTCAATAATATTCATATTCAGAAACCATCATGGGTCAGTCAAATCTAGTTTTTCCAATGTGTTCACTTACATATTTTTCTTCTTGTTTCTTTCTATTATGCCACCTAATGTAGTCTTAAGATCACATTAACTTTTTTGGCAACCATATCATGCTGTTGACACATGTTGAGTTTGGAGGTCATTAAGATTCCCAGATTTCCTTGGGATAGGTTTTTCAGAAGGCATCTGTAACCACTGGATATATCAGAATCATGTGTTGGTTTTCACAGCCTGTTGTCCTTCCTGACTGGGGACACAATATGATGTGCTGGGAAGAATTTATAGTTAGAGTACATTGTTCCAAATATCAACTCTGCTTCATACTACTAGTGTGACTTTTGTGAGTTGCTGAGGTCTGTAATAATTTATCTGGAAAATGAGGAGTCTAGAATGGACTACATGACTTCTAACATCCCTCCCAACCTTAAGTCTATGGTTCTATGATTTATATGCTAGACTTTTAGAGAGAACTCTTAGAAACATTAAAGTGTCTTGATGTTATTGCTACTAACAAAGTCTTTTTGTTGTTTTAGCTCCTTGTGCATAATTCCTATTTTGGAAAAGTTTGACAGGTCATGAGAACTGGAGAAAACGTCCAGTCTTCCATCTTGATGGTCATGTGACACAGTTCATTTCTTAGTCTTCCATTACTATCCAAGAGTATTTACTTTTTTTTTTTTAAAAGCAATTGGGGTTAAGTAACTTGCTCAAGGTTACACGGCTAGTCATTATTTATGCGTGGGTGCTCATTTTCTGAGGCCGGATCTGATCTCAGGTCATCCCAACTCCGAGGCCGGCGCTCTTACTCACTGCGCCACCTAGCCGCCCCTTTAGGGCAATTGGGGTTAAGTAACTTGCCCAAGGTTACACGGCTAGGTTTTTGTTTTGTGTGGATTAAGTGTCGGAGGCCGGCTCCAAACTCAAGTCCTTCTGACTCCAGGGCCGGCGCTCTATTCACTGAGCCACCTAGCCGCCCCTGAGTATTTACTTTCTACAGTTTGGTCAAAGAGCATTTTGAATACCCTGTTCATTTCTAGTCTCTTCTGAAAGAATTATTTAAATACTTCTTTATTAAAGTCCAACTATTTTCTTTGGTATTTTGGCTTATATTTGTAGGATATGTTACTTCTGCATCTCAATTTATCACTTTTGCTCTTCAAATGATCATACTCTAATTGTTCCTTTGATTTACTATAACCATAGAATAAGCTGTTCTATTTCTGATTATTTCTCATTGTAATGTGGAGATGATTTTGTTCTCTGAAAATTTTTTCTTTGACTTTGTAGTCCAGAAACTTGACTATGATGTTGCTTTATGAGTAAAACATTTTTTGTTGGTGGTGGTGGTTTAAAAAAGTTTCTATGAATATGTATTTTGCCATCTACTTCCAATATTTCAGAATTTTTTCTGTATGATTTCTTGGAGGATAGTACCTGGGTTTCCTTTTTCATTGTTTTTTCTATCAAGGAGGTCTATAATCCTTATTTCCCCACATCCTATCTTCAAGTTTATTATCTTTGTTTCACAGAGTTTTCCTATACTTTTCAAATTTTTTAATAGTGTCATTATTTTTCTTTCAGTATCTATGCTTTTTTTTATTTCAATCCTGAAGTTACTTTTTTTCAGAATATCTACCACTGTGGAGAGTGTCTCTTTTTTTCTGAATTCACTAATCTCAGATCAGAATTGAACATTTCTTTTTCAGTGCTCTAAATTCTGTCTTTATATCTTTTAAATTCTTGATTAATTCCTCAGTTATTCTTCTGAAATATTCTATAGGTACTTGGAATTGCTCCATTGTCATTTCAGGGAACTTTGCAGCAACTGCTGTGATATTTTCATCTCCCTATGGGAATTCTGATTCAGTTCCTTTTGTTGTGAAATTCTTGTCTATTTTGATGGAGTCACTCCATGCCCCTAAAATGCCAAGAGAATAACTCCAAAAATTGCTGCCTAAAATTTTAACACCAAAAAAGGTCATAAGGATGCTCTCAATCTCTGACTGATTTATGTGATTAAGGGAAGAGAACAAGCAGAAATATCCTATTTATAAGATGGATTTATTATTTTATTTTATTTTGGTAGGAACAACCTGGTAGCAACTTTTTTCACTTTTCCTCTCCCTGTCATTACTGAGTTTCCTTTATTTTCTGGCTTTTAATTTGCATTTTTGTTTTTGTGATAAAGGGACAATTGTCTCTAAGATTCTTACTTTGCTATATTCCCAGGATTCTTATGACTATTCTTTGAGTACAGTCATTCAATTAGTTCTAAATCTACCTTACTCTACTACCATCTATCCCACATCTCTCCATCTAACAAAAATGACAGATTATAAAATTCTTTACTGAAATCTAGGTATGATGTATTACTTAGTCAATAAACATTTATTAAGCACCTACTGTGCATCAGGCACTGTGTTAAACATTAGGATACAAAAAGAAGCAAAAAAGTCCACGCATCAAGAAGCTCACAGTCCAGTGGGGGATACAGCAAGCAAGTATGTTGTATACAAGTTATATACAGAATAAAGAGGAAATAATAAAAAGAGGGAAGGCACTGAGATTAAAAGGGATTGGGAAAGGCCTCCTATAGAAGGTAAAATTTTAGTTGGGACTTGAAGGAAGCCAAGGAAAGCAGTAAGTAAGATGAAGAGGGAGAGCATTCCAGGTATAAGAGCCAGTCAAAGAAAATGCTCAGATCTAAGTGATGGAATGTTTTGTATGATAAATAGTAAGGAGGCCTATGTCACTGGATCAAAGTGCATATGTTGGGGTAGTAAGGTATAAGAAGGAAAACTGGGGGAAGAGCCTGGTTATGAGGGCCTTTGAACATCAAACATGGGATTTTGTATTTGATCCTAGAGCAATCGAGAGGCATTGAAGTTTTTTTGAGTAGTGGGGTGATGTGGTTGGGCATGTGCTTTGGGAAAATCACTTTGTTATCTGAATGAAAATAGATTGGAGTGAGGAGAGATTTAAGACAGAAGGACTCATCAGCAGGTTATTGCAATAATCCAGGCATTAAGTGATTAAGGCCTTTACCAGGGTGGTGGCAGTAACAGAGGAAAGAAAGGGGAATAATTTGATAGGGTCTTATACTTAGAAAGGACTTACTAAATATTTGAATTAAATTATAAAAACTTTTAAATTTACACATAATTAAATTCAGGACTTTCTCCATCAGCATCCATGTGCAATAGCACATTTGGTTTCCAGAGCCAATTGACCACATATCCTCTCAAATTTCTAGGTGAAGACCTAAGAGTCTATGTATGCCTTTTTCTAATGCTAATGGCTCAAGTCCCTGTAGTTCTTGGTTAATGACAAGAGATTAGCATCAAAGGTTTATTTAACCAATTAATATCAGCTAGCTTTTATAAAAGGGTAGTTGCTGAGAATGTATAACAAAAACATAATTACACACATTTCCCATGCACCTACCCATTTCCATGTTTTGGGGGGCACATTCTCTTCTGTGCCATTTTAATTCCTGGAGAGAGGACTTAAAGCAGTTTCTAAGTAGCATTTGATCCCATCAAATTCATTTCTGAATTTATTTTAGTCAATGGAGGAAGCACTATAGCTCCCTCTTGTATTTTGTCATTTATAAATATCTCCAATATTTCTTCACCTAAAAGCAAAAGATGAACAAACACAAGAAAGCAAAGAACATGGGACATCCATGGAGTAAATGGGGAGGACCCAAGCTTTCTCCCCAATCAAAGGCTTACATGTTTCTCTTACCTAAACAAAAGTCAGAAGGAAAGAGCAAAAGACAGAGAAGAGACACACTTTGGCTAGTGCCTTCTAAAAGCATCCGAGTTTCAGCTCCATGGCCAGTCAACAATCTGTCTCTTCACCATGTGTTTAGCATACCAGAACCAGATACATTTATGTCTATGCATGCCCCAAATCAGAAATCAGTACCCTTCTATTACACATCATCACACTTTTCCAAAAGTAGGTTCCCCAACCTATCCCATATGGGAACATTATCAGCTAAGTATATTTCACATGTTCACCATCCTTCTGTTATATTTATAATCAAAATATTCTAGTTTCTGTTTTATAATTTCCTTTATCCTACATCTGAATATAAATTCTTCTCTTATCCACAATTGTGAGAAATGTAACCTATAGACCTTTAACTTTTTAATGATTTCATCTGAAAAAATAATTTGATATTTTATCCGTTTGGAATTTATTATGGTATATGGTTTAACATGTTGACTGGGATTGGCTAGTATAACATATCACCCTAAACCCATCTTCCATCAAAACATTATATAGTTTTTTAGTAGTACTTGTCAAATAAAGAATCTCAAGCCATACACATTTGCTTCTAGATCTTGTTTATTTAATATATTAGACTGGTTTACTTTTCTACCTTTATCTAGTACTATATAGTTTGATAGAATACTTGATAATATCCAGAAATTACTTCCTTTAATATGTTTTATCTTTTGTCTAATCCTAAGAAAGCTAGGTGTTTTAGTAGATTGAGCACTGGACCTGGAGTCAGGAAGCCCTGACTTCAAATCTACATCTGTGTGTCCCTGGGAAAGTCACTTAACCTCTGCCTGAACCAGTTTTCTCAACTGTAAAATGTCAACAATAATAGTACCTTTCTCATAGGATTGTTGTGAAGATCAAATGAGATGATACTTCTAAAACTTATGAATAAATTATCTTAAAACATAGTAGGCACTTTATTAAATACTTGCTCCCTCCATGCCCCTAATTTGATTGTTAAGTTCCTTACTTTCAGGGTAGAATTGTCCCAGGGTATCAGGCAGTATTAATAGCTAGGAGAGATGGAGAGGAGAAGGGGAATAGAGTATGGAATGTGATGGAACTGATGCTCAGGGAGTCTAAAAAATTCCCCTCCTTCCCAGGTAGAAACAGCCAAGGTAAATTCTATGGAATTGTAGGTGCCTATAGCTTGTTTTGTTTGAACCAACCCTATCCTCGTCTCTACCCTCCCTCTCCCAGCCAAGACCCAGACATCTTGTTTCTACTTTTGGAGTTACTCTATTTTTCTCCTGCTTCCCTCAACCAACCAAATACATTGCATTATAGGATCCCCTTTATCTCTCTATAAGTATGTTTGAATGACTTGCACTTATCATGTCTCCAATTTTAAAAAAATGGTCATTTATTTTTTCCCCCATTCACTTTCTCTATCTTCCAGGTTATTTCTGTCTAATCTACTCTCATGGGATTGCCTAAAGATATTACCTCTTATTGAGGTCTCATAGACCAATAGGATCTTTTATGTGATAATAGACTTGTTCCCTCCTATCAGAATACAAACACTGATTTATCACTTAGTCTTTTCATCCTTTATGATTGTATTTACCTTTGTACAGTTTACTTTGTTTCTTGGATTTGTGGGTCAAAGGCACTATTATCTGGGTTTTCTCAAGAGGAAGCATTGGAAGTCATTAACACTGTTTAAGACTCATCTTTTCTCTGGAAAATATGCTTAGCTTCATGGAATTTTAGGGCACAAATCATTTTTCAATACTTTTCAGAATATTGTATTCCAGCTATTTCTTTCATTTCTTCTAATTCTAAAAATCTTTCAACTATTTTGCTTTCATAAATGAATTTCTTTCTAATGAATGCTAATGAGATTCTTTCAGTAATAATAAAGCTCTGGAGCTTTGCAATTATGTTTTTAAGTAAGGTAAACTTGGAATTCCTTTCTGAGAGCATCTTATGGATTCTCTCTCTCTCTCCCCTCCTTCTCTCTCTTTCTCCACACACACACACACACACACACACACACACACACACACACACAAACACACACACACATACACACATGCATGCACGTGCAACACATCCCCTCTTTTTTCTAATATCTGTAGGATTTTTTTGCATAATTTCCTGAAATATGAAAACTGAGCTCTTTGTAGGAGGAAATTAATTCTCACATTGTTTCTTCTCACTGTTTTCATAGCCATTTGTTTAAGTTTGTAAAGACCTTGTGTTCTGTTAATCTTTCTGTACTTTGCTTACATTCAGATATTTTTTTATCTCTGCATTTTTTCAATGGTGCCATTGATTTGCTTTACCTATTTTTAAAATAGTTTCTTCTAAATAGCTAATTCTCTGATTTCTCCTTTTGAATTCTTCTAATTTCTCTTATAATATCTTCATGTAATTCTACTATTGCCCTGGTAGATCAATTTGGTAGATTTTATGGCTTATTCATTCTCCTTGGGTTATGTATAGCTATTGTGATTACAGTATTATTGTTATTTGTTTTCTTTTGGATATGCTTCCTTGTTTTCTTTTAACTCATAATATTTAGCTCCTTAGCTGTACTAGAGCTTATTTGTTAGCTCATTTCTTTAGTTCCTCTACTAGTTTTTCTACAAGTTTTCCTTCTAGTTAATTCTTTCCTTTTCCATATTTTAATTGTTATTCTTTTAATTTATTTGGTGCATTTCTTGCTATTTTGTAAGAATGAAAGTAATCTGGGTTTAGACAAAACCTCATTCATTCATCTTGCTAAAAATCTTAGTCATTTAAAAACGTTCCATTGAGGTCTTCTGTTTTTATACCACAGTTATTTCCTCAAATAATCACACACACACACACACACACACACACACACACACACACACACACACACGGAACCTTTTCTGGTAATAAAGAAAAAAATTAAAAAATAATAACAAAGACCTTAACCATATTTGACAGCATCTACCACATTTTATGCTTAAAGTCCCGCAAGTTTCTAGTCCTCAAAGACATTAAATGAGTACCTTGTGCATCCACATTTCTCGCTTTAGTCAATTCTCCATTTCTTTCCTCAGCAGAATTATTTGTTTGTATTATTAGGATTTTGTTCTTGAAAACACCCTATCCTTCTTAGGCTAACATTCCCTGTGGGATTTTAGGTCATGAGCTAATAATTATATTTTCTTTAACTTTTTGAAATCCATTCTCCTGACTTTTATGGTTCATGCCAGATTATACCTGGTTTGCCCTTTCCTTATCTATCACAAACTCTAAAATAGGATGGCCACTTGCCAGGTTTGAATCATTTCTGCTTTGGCACCTAGGTCATTTTCTTTAAAAATCAGGGACTTTAGAGGCATCTAATTCAATCTTTCATTTTATACATAAAGAAACTGAGGCCCAGAGAGGTTAAGCTACTTGCCCTGGGTCACAAAGCTAGTAAATGTATGAAGTGGAAATTAAACCCAAATCTTCCTAACTCAAATTCCAGTGCTCTCTCTATTACAACATATTGTGACTCATATGGTCTTTATGTTTGGGTTAGGTCTGATAATACTTATAAATGCTTTGAACACTATAAAGTCTTTACTTCTTATCTCAATCTACAGTGATTCCCTCCATTTACTGACTTCCTCTATCCTTTTCTGTCTAAGCCAATCACCTTGGCACCTTACCACATGTTGCCATTTGTTGTTAATTCTGTGTTCCTAGTCTTTCCAGCTGAATGAAATGCTTCCTGAAGGATGGCATCTTATTTTACTTTTACATCCCCAATACCTGATATGGTGCCTACACTTACTATAAGCATTCTTTTTTCAATACTTCAAAACTTTGTGGCTTCTTCATTGATGGTATACCCTTCGCTGCTACACACAACAACCCCTCTGCAACTGGATAGATGGTGAATTACAATGGCTAAGAAGCCAAGATAATGATGAGCCTCCCCAAATATAGCTGAGCTGCTCCTTAGAAAACAGATGCACAATTAATTTCTGTGTCCTTACTGGAAGTTTTCCAACTTTGTAGGACCTACCAGAACATGTATTCCACAGCTACAGCCTTAAATAGCCAGGGTCCCCTCCATCCTCTAATGAAATGACAGAGGAAGACTTTGGGGAGTTCAAGACTTAGGTATTCCATAAAAAATTATTGAGTAGAATCTTTTTGCATTTGCCACAATGCTTAGCATAAATCTGAGAACTAAATAATAATGTGTGGAACTTAATTTCATTGATAAGAATGTATTTGAGTTAAACTCAGGTTACTGTCTAAAGTCTGGAAAATCAGGCTAAGGACAGATGAAAAGCAGATGGAAACATTCATTCCCTTTCCTTGGGCCAATGATGGGCCAATGAACAGGCTTACCTGTTCAGCCTTAGTCCTTCAAATGAGAGTACTTCCCTCAGTCCCCAGACTGGACCAGAAGTGCCATGCTTTTCCCCAACGTCATAGCACCTTTAATGGGCTTCAGAAACATGTGATCCAATGCTGTTTGCGTATTCATCTCTGATGCAGCTTCCCTTGAAGAGTTGCTACACAATCATTACAAATTGATTGCAAAAGAGCTAACAATCATGATTAAATCATTAAATTCTTGTCTACGCTTCAGAGAGCGGCGAGAAAATTAACTTCCCACCAACCTAATTTTTTCCTGAACATGAAATAATGATTTTCTGCCCGTCTAATTACAAAGCCAACATCTGATCAAGCCGGCATCCAGAGGGGATTATCGCATGCACAAGTATTAGACCTCATTACCAGCTTGAGTGCAAAATTATTACATCTTGTAATTGGATGGCGAGATTTATATACAGATCGGCCCGGTTTCTGTAAGATTGTAATTACAAGCTTCGTTGGTTAGCTACTTATCACTCAGCACAGAAGAGGGAAAAATAAGCAACAGAAAAAGCATTTCATTAACCCATAACCCTATCAAGGGAGAACCACTGTAACATCCATGTCTGCATTAGGGAGAACAGCTAAATTCACAGATGAAACAATTTATTATACTCTTTGCAAATGGGATTTCATTTTGTTTAACCCCTAATGAACTATTTTGGTAAACTGTGTGAGCAAACCATCCATTTTATAGACAACTAGGTTCAATATAGTAATTATAAGGGGTAACTAACTGAGATAAATACTCACCTGCTTAGGGCAAGTTGATTAGAGACACAATGGCACGCCAATGGGAGCATGCACAATAGACAGCAGGAACAAGGGAGTGTGTGCCTTGACTCTGTCCTGGGAAGCAGTTACTCCTCTCTCTGGGTGAATGCCAGGCTGAGCTTTGTAAAAGCTGGGAGATGTGAGATGAGAGATTGGGTTGAGGATTGGGGGGGAGTTGGAGACTAGGAAGGAGACAGGATCTTGCCTTCTGAATTGGCAAGGAGAAAACACTCTGGGTTTGTCAAGCTTGGCTGGGTCAGACAAGGTTTAATAAAGCTGCAACAACAATGGGGTTTAACAATTTTGGAGCCACTGGGGTGGAACCCCACAAATTTGAATATGGACAAACACAAGCACATTGGGTGTTCCAGATGCAGAATCTGAATTAAATTTTACCTTTTTACATGTTTATATCACAACAATGGTTCTTGAAACAAAATCAGTTCAGCAGAGTATGAAACAAGGGCTTGATTTTGACATATGGGGGGGGGGGTTCTCTTCAGTCATCTTCCCACAACAATCCCTCCCTCTCCATCCCCCAAATGCAAGTGTGTATGTGTCACTCAATCACATACACAAACACACACACACACACACACACACACACACACACAGAAACATTGCCTCTTTCCTTCTCTTGGTCTTTCTGAGGCTTTATTCCTAGTGTTATCAATGTCCAGATATCTCAGGCTTCCTGATCCCAACGATTGTTATATCCCAAATCATGAAGATGTGGGGCCTTAGGATAAAATATTTCTCAAAATACTGTGGGGAAAGAAACAGAGAAAAAAGGTAGAACTTTTGTTAGTAGAGAGGGAAAGGGTGGGGAGAGGAAGCATTTCAAATAGCTTTCATTGTGCAATTAAGGCTTGGGGTTCAGAATTTCTTGTCTCCTGACCACTAATGGACACTCCCCCAGATGCTGGAGACATAAAATAAATCTACATTTGTATGCTGCTTAAAAGGTTTCCACAAAACACTTAAGTAATATAATCAACTAATCTATCATTCCAGGAGCCCTGTATCAAACACTGTTACACACATTGTACCAGGTGTTGGGGAGACAAATTCAGTAAATGAAACATTCCCTACTCTTTTTATTTATATATATATTTGAAACATTTAATTTTAAAACTCCGAATTTCAATCCATTCCCTTCCTCCCCTGTCACCCACTCCCTCTGTGAAGATAAGCAATTCAGTATGTGTTGTAAATGTACAGCTATGCAAAACATTACCATAGTAGATATATTGCAAAAGACTGCTTATAGTTACCTCCCACCCATCCCACCCCCGATATGGTCCATTCCCTACTTTGATCCTGTCCCTCTTCAAAAGTGGGTACTTCAAACCTCCCCTCCCCCCAGGATGCTCTCCGCTCCATCATCCTCCCTCTCACCCCCTTCCCCCTACTCTCCTGCAGGGTGAGATATCCCATTTGGTATGTATGTCATTTTCTCCCTGAGACAAATTCAATGAAAATATGGTTTTGCCTTTTTGCCTCCCTGTTCTTCCCCTCCACTGCAACTACTTCCCCTTGCCTCTTCTACATGAGCTAGTTTACCGTACCCTGTCTCTGCCCATCTCCTCTTGCCACTTTCCTCTCTCACCTCTTAGCTTCACCCCTTAAGTAACATCCCTTCCCACCAAATTCAACCTGTACCCTCTATACATGTATAGCTGTAAACATATATACACACATTCACATATGTATTCATATGCCCATATACCCTTCTTCAATTATTTTCATAATGAGAAAGGTTTCATCAAACACAGTTATTGGTTTTCCATGTAGGAATGTAAATAGTTCAACTTTGATAAGTTCATAGTGATTTCTTTTCTCTGATTACCTTCTCAAGCATCTCTTGCTTCTTGTGTCTGAATGTCAAATTTTCTATTCAATTCTGATTTTTTCCTCAAGAATGCTTGAAAGTCCTCTATTCCACTGAATGACCTTATTTTCCCCTGATACAAAATACTCAGTTTTGCTGGGTATGTATTTCTTGGTTTTAATCCCAGCTCTTTTGCCCTCTGGAATATCATATTCCATGCCCTTCAGTCCCTCAGTGTAGAAGCTGCCAGGTCCTGTGCTATCCTGATTGTGTTTCCACAATATTGAAATTGTTTCTTCCTGGCTGCTTGGAGTATTTTCTCCTTGATCTGGGGATTCTGGAACTTGGCTATAATATTCCTGGGAGTTTTCTTTTGGGGATCTTTTTCAGGAGGTTATCGGTGGATTCTTTCAACCTCTATTTTGCCCTCTGGGTCTAAAATATCAGGGCAGTTTTCCTTGAGAATTTCTTGAAGGGTGATTTCTAGGTTCTTTCTTTGGTCATGGCTTTCAGGTAGTCCAATAATTTTTAAATTGTCTCTCCTGGATCTTTTTTCCAGGTCAGTGGTTTTTCCCATGAGATATTTCACATTGCCTTCTATTCTTTCATTTGTTTAGATCTGTTTAATAGTATCTTGATTTCTCATAAAGTCACTAGTTTCCATTTGCTCTAGTCTAACTCTGAAGGAATGAATCTCCTCAGTGAGATTTTGAGATTCTTTTTCCATCTGGCAAATTCAGGTTTTTAAGGCATTCTTCTCCTCATTGCCCTTTTGAGCCTCTTTTGCTATTTGAGTTAGTCTATTTTTAAGGTGTTATTTTCCTCAGTCAGGCTGTTGACTCTCATTTCATACTTTTCCTGCATCCTTCTCATTTCTCTTCCCAATTTTTACTCTACTTCTCTTATTTGGTTTTTAAAATCTTTCTTAAGGTCCTTTATGGCCTGTAACCCACTCATATTTTCATTTGGGGCTTTTGGTGAGGAGTTCTGACCTCACAGACCTCTTCCTGTTCTATGCTTCAATCCTCTTTGCCCCCCAAATAGGAGTCTAATGTTGTATTTTTCTGTTTATTTTGTTTCCTTTGCCTAGGCATGTTGTCACTTAATTACTTGATTTTTGGGCTTGTTGCCACAGTAGGACTCTGCCACCAGACAGGGGAGCTTTCATCCCAAACGTTGGGGTTTTCACAACTTCTGGAGTTATTAGTTGGGTGGCCTCTATTAAGTCTCCACAAGCTTCAGAAAGCTGGATATCCACCCCAGACCTCCCCCCACCCCCCCCGATTGCAATCCAGATCCAGGGAGGTTAAAGCAAGAGCAATTACCCCCCAAGACTGATCGCTGGATCTCCCTACAGTTTTCAGGCCAGGAGCTGAAGCTGCCACTGAAGCTGCAAAATAGCCTCTGTGCCATGTCTCCTCAGTGGCTTCTTGCCCCCAATGCATTCCCCAAATACTGGTCCCAAAGTCCAAAGGGCACTAACCTCTCACTGTGTCCTAAGCATATCTGTGTTGCTAATTCTGGAATCGCCACAGCTGCTGGGGTTCTGGGGTCCCTCCAGCCAGCTGCTGGCCCAGCTACCCTGGGGCTAAAATCTCGGCTCATAGGCGCCTGGGGTCGGCTCCCACATTGTTTTGCTGGCTGCTTCCAGAGAGCTGCCCTGTGTGCTTCCAGAGCACTGTGCTGGCCACTCCCTGCTGGGCTGCCGGGCTGTCCTCAGTGGTAGGTTAGCTTCTCTGTGTCATTCTGTGGGTGCTGGAGCTCCAGAAGTTGTTCAGAGTCCACCTTTTACATTGTTTGGAAGTGGTGTGGGGGACAGCACCTTGGAAGTGCTGTTTCTACTCCGCCATCTTGGCTCTGCCCCCAACATTCCCTCCTCTTGAGGAGCTTACATTCTGATGCTGGAGACAAGAGAAACATATAAAACAAGTATATACAGAATAAATATTGTTATCCCCATCTAACAGATGAAAAAACTGACTCTCAGGAAAATAAACATAGTAGTAACACAGATTTCCTGACTTCAAATCCTACTGAATGCAAAATATGTAGGACAGAGATGATTTTAAAAGTATAATTTTCAGAGTCCAAAAAACAATTTCAAAGTGATTAAGGCATACAGTGATATCACATTCTGTCTTGGCATAATAATTTGTAGATATTTTCCTTTCTACTAAATTGTAAATTTGAAAGTTCTTTGTAAGTAGCAGTCCATGCTCCTGGATATCTTAGCTATACAAAAGAGAAAGTGAGGTGTCGTTTACTCTCTCTTTTTTGGGGCCATGATTGTTCTTTGCAGTTTTGCAGCATTTCCTTTTATTGTTTTGCCATGGTTGCTCTTTCCATTTATACCTTTGTAGTTTGTAGAGCCTGATTTCCTGGTTCTTATTACTTTGCATCAATTCCCCTAAGTCTTTCCATACTTCTCTGTATTCATTATGTCCATCATTTCTTATAATGCAGTAATGTTCCATTACATTGATATAATACAATTTGTTCAGTCATTTCCTAATATGTAGGCATTTACTTTGTTTGCACAACCCCCAAGAAGTACTGCCATAAGTATTTTTGTGTAATATGAAATCTTTCTTTTTGTCAGTGATATTCTTGGGTTACAAAGTAGTGGAATATTTGAGTCAAAGCATAGGGACATTTTAGTCATGTTATTTGCATAATTCCAATTGTTTTTCATAATGGTTATACTAATTCATAGCTGCACCAACAATAAATCATCGTGCCCATCTTTTTACAACCCTCCCAACATTGACTCTTTCCATTTTTGACATCTTTGCCAATTTACTAGGTATTATATGAAACCTCAGAGTTGTTCTGATTTTAATTTCTCTTATTATTAATGACTTGGAATATTCTTTCATATGCTATTAATAGTTTGCATTTCTTCTGAGAATTGTTCTCTCATATCTTCAGTGGCACAGTAGATAGAGCACTGGACTTGGAGTCAGGATGATCTGTGCTTAAAACCTCTCTCAGACACTCAACTGTTATATGGCCCTGTGCCAGTTATTTAACTTCTCTCTGCCTCAGTTTTCTCAGCCTTAAAATGGAGATAATAATAGCACCTACCTGACAGCATTGTTATAAGGATCACATAAGATAACAAAATGAAGATCTTTGCAAACCTTAAAGCTTCAATAAAACCTATCTTGCTAGTAGTAGTTATAGTAATATAATTTGACCATTTATCTATTGTAAAGTGGCTTTTGGCCTTACATATTTTTGTTATCAATATATCCAATGTAAAACTCTTAATAGGGATATTTGATACAAATATTTTTCTCATTCTACTGCTCCAGAGAGTGTTAATTACTCATCTTTATGCCCACCAAAGTCCCTTGCCTTGCACAGAGCCAAAGCCATAACTGGGTGGGCAATCAAAGTATTGCCTCAGAGAGCAACATTTTAGAGGATTACTCTCCTTTAGCAGGTAGAAATAGCAGAGTTGGTTAGCAATAATAATTAGTTATGATAGGAAGCTACCAGATGACACTTCCTTCTCTCATAAGCTATACCTTAGGTGAGCTCCCCTGATCTCTACCTCCTACCTCCCCGGTGGTAAACTTCCTAACAGTAGTTTCTTGGGTCCCACATTTCTGGCCTTCTCCATTCCTCTACTAACCTACAAAGTCTTTTTTGTTTGAAGGTTCGGCATCTCTCTTTTTTCCTCAAATAAGGAAATTGCTGTAATAGTTGGTTTGAGCCCACAGTACCTGTTTTCTCCCAGGCACTTTATATAATGTTTTTGCCAATTAAACTGCAGGTAATGACTCTGTGTTGTAGTGCAGGTCTTCAGCAAATACTTGTTGAAGGAATAAATAAATGTGATTTAGAAGCAGGCTCATTTGGAAAATTTAAAAGTTTGGATGAAAATTTTTTTACTTTCGGAGGAAATCATTTTCTGGCTTATACACAATCCCACCCCCCCCCCCAAAAAAAACCAATTTCTTCAAAAGAACAAAAAAGTAAATTTCAGTTTATTGAATTTTGATAATCAAATTATTAAGAAGTCTCATGGCTAAAACCTTAGACACATGCCAAGTACCCTACCTCTCACCCCAGCTAAGTGAAGGCCGAGATGGTGATATTAAGAAGTACTCTGCATTGCAGGATGCCTAGAGAGGTAGGAATGGGTAAGTGAATGCATGCACATAGTATATAGGGGAAATTTTTTGAGAAAATTTTTGGAAGTTTTTGTACAACACATGTATTCTGTACATGAAATCTAGAGGAGAGAAGGAATAATGGTTCATTGAAAAGAGCTCTGAACTATGAAAAGGAAACTTAGGTTCAAATATGCCTAGCACATAGCAGACACTTTAAAAATGCTTGTTGTTGTTGTTGCTTCTATTGTTTTTCTTCAAAACCCTACTTCTGCCACTAACTAGATTTGTCACTTTTTGCAAGTTGCTCTACTTTCCTGATCTCAGTTTCTCTTTCTGTAAAATGAGGTTAAACTAAATGAGACCTGCAGCCTCTTCTGCTGTTTTTATTATTTTATTTTATATGATTACATTTTTATCTTATGTATTATAATATTTCTATTATTTTTATTTTATATTATTATATTTATTTTATTATTTTATAACATTTTATTATTTTCTTCTCAAAATGTAGAACAGACCAGATTCTACATACTGAAAATTCCCCAGGAAATTCTTCTGCTCAGTTGCTATTTGAAAGTTCTGCTTGTTATTGTATTACTTAAGTGTGAAGCTGTGGTACATAACAATATATCACAGCATCATAACTCTACAGCGTGTGCTAATATAGTACAAAAGAATATGTGTGGTATATGTAATTATAAATCAGGAGGCAGAATGACAGGTGGATAGAGATTCAATTAAGGGAGATCTGGGTTCAAGTTCTGCTTCTGATATATATCGACTTTATGACCCTTGACATATCATTTAACCTCTAAGTGGCCCAGATAATTCTCCAAGACTATTATATATCGCAAAACAATTTCTCATCCGCATGTGGAAAGAATTTTTTCACTGGGAGTTTCCTCACCAAGAAAAAATAAATCTAAATTAGAAAAAAAAAAGATACCATGATAAGCACTGTGAGGGATTCAAACACTGATTCATTCTTTAAACAGACATTCATTAAGCACTTGCTGTATGCTGCGCTAGGTGAAGGGGACCATATAAAATTGAGATGGTACAATCCCTGTCCTCATACAGCCTGTAGTTTAGTGGAGATGAGGGCAGCACCAACACAGATAACCACAATATACAATATTACATGTTATAAAAACAAAAACGCATGCTATATGGAACTTCAGTTTCTCATTGTTGATCAGACTCTTATCCTTTGCACTTTCTCTGAACTTGCTGTTTGTTCTCATTACCAGTTCTAGCCTCTCTATCTTCTAATCCATTGTTCTCCATTGCTACTTTCTAAGAGGAGGAGGTAGCATTTCTCCTTGTCCATGCAAGTTTCTTTTCCTCAACTCCTTGAACTTTAGATAACATTTAACCCTCTCCCCTCAATTTAGGTAACTACTTCCCTCTCTTAATCTCTGTCTCCTTTGGCTGCCAAGACATTGCACCCTCCTGGTCTTCCTTCTACCTGGCAGATGACTCAATTTCCTTCTCTAGTTCATCATTCTTCCCTATTCCCTAAGTGTGGCTATTCCCTAAGGAGTTATTCTGGGTTCTCTTCTCCACCTGTATACTTTTTCAGCGATTTCATCCTTGCACAGAATCAAAGAATTTGGAGTTTAAAGGGACCTTTGTTATCCAGTCATTTTGTGTCCAACTCTTCATGACTCCTTTGTGGGTTTTCCTGTCAAAGATACAGGAATGATCTGTCATTTCCTTCTTCAGCTGATTTTAGAGATGAGGAAACTGAGACAAACAGGGTTAAGTGACTTGCCTAGCCTCACACAAGCTAGCAAGTGCCAGAGGACAGATTTGAACTAAAAAAAGATGAATCTTTGTGATTTCAGATCTGGCATTCTATCTACTGCACCACCTAGCAGTCATCTAGCTCAACTCAAACTCAAAAAATATTTGCTATAACATAACTGTTTTGGGGATCAGATAGCTCCCAAGATAGCTTAAAACATTCCAAGGAGGGGAGCCCATTTAAGCCAGATCATTTCACTTTTGGATGGCTAAGGCTATTAGAAAGTTGTTCCTCACATCAAGCTTGAACTTGCCTCTTGGCATGGACAACTGAATGTTTATCAGAAGTTAGGAAGAAGGTAGAGTAAAAGATGACTCCAAAGTTTAGTGCCTACCATGGTAGTTTCTTGCCAGAAATAAGAGAATTGTGAAGGAGAAGTAGGTTTGGAGGTGAAGGTGTTGATTTGGGTTTGGAATATGTAGATTTTGAGAGACCATCAGAATATCCCAGTAATGTCCAACTAATGAAGACAAGGGGCCAAATGTAATGACAGCCCTCCACATACTTGGAATAAAACTGTTATGTCTTCTACCATCCTGTATCTTTTCTTTTTTAGGCTAAACATCTCAAATTCTTTCCATTGATCCTCATGTGGCATGGACCTAAGACTCTTATGCTAATTGCCTTCAGATTGTCATTGTCCAATGGGTTTAGTTACCCCACTTTTCAGATTATTCCAAAATATGTCCATCCTAAACTCCATTTCCTCATATTGCCTGTCTGCTGTACACCACTGGAATATATTAGTGGTACCTAAAAACTGCCATCTGAAATCCAACTTATCTTCCCCCAAAATCTGCTTCTCCTCCAAAATTTTCCTATTTCTGTTGAGAAACCAAAGGTAGGTTGGTAAATGCTTAACAATCATCTTACCACAAAAAAGTACGCATGACATACTTTTAAGTTTTATCTGAATTTTTAACATTTTCTTCATCACTTTCTTTAGTTTTGAAATCCACAAAATGATAAATCGAGTCCTGATTTATAGCCTTTGCCAATTTCCAAGCTTTAAATAACTCACACTGGAAATTTAACAATCAGCTCTCATAATCCAATTTGAGCTAACTCCAGCCCAGCCCTGGCTCTAAAACTTGGAACCCTTTTTCATTAGTTCTCTTCCTTAATATTTCCTGTCCAATCAGTTGTTGAATATTCTCAGTTGTCATTAATTCTGTTCTACAATATTTCTTGCATCTATGTCTTTTTTTCTATTTTTATTACCACTCTCCCCTCATGCCCTCCTCATCTCTCACCTGGAATATTATCATAATCTCCAAACTGATTTACATTCTTCCAGTTATCTCCCTTTTTCAATATATCCATCACACAACTAACAATATACTCTTAATGCACTTGTCTGACAATATCACTTCCCCACTCAAAAGCTCTCAGTGGGGGAGATGGGGTATAGATTTCCTTAGAGTGGGTCATCTATAGAATAAAATGCAAATGTCTTACCCTAGAATTGGAAACCCTTAAAATCTTGCCCCAACTTACCCTTCTAACTTTATTTCACAGATCTCCCCATTACATGCTCTACATTTCAGTCAAAATATGATACTGACTGCTCCTCAAAAGTGGTATGTCATTGCTACCTCCATATATTTACACAGATCACCCCCAATCCTGCAATGTATCATCTTCTTATCTTTAATGGTTAAAATATTTTTTCTTTCTTTAAGGCTTGTTTTAGTTAATGCTTCTTCCATGAAGTCTTCCCTGATCCCATCAACTAAAATTTTTTTTTATTCTTATGTTTTCAAAGAGTCCTTTCAGATCTCTTCTTTGCCCCATCGCACTCTACCTTTTATTATATTTATCTATGTGCTAGTCACATCCCACTACCTCTATACCCCAAGCAGAGAGTAAACTTCTTAAGTACAGGGATTATATCATTGTTCGTCTTTGTATCCCTAGAATCTGGCACAGTGCCAGTGCTGTACACAGAGTGTGAATTAATAAAAAAGTATTTATTAAACACTTGCTCTGTGTTAAATATTTGGGATACTGTACAAATGGAAAAGAAGACAATCACCACTCTCAAGGAACTCACACTCTAACAGGAGATACTACAATAGGAAGGTTCAGCTGTAAGACAGAGAAGTCCAAGGCTTAAGGGTGCAGTAGACAGGCAGCTGACAGGACCCAAGAGTCTTTAGGGTGTATCACAGTGTTTGAATTGCAGAGTAATGAAGAAACAAAGCCATTACTCTTTGCAGATGATATTATGGAATACTTGGAAAACTCTAAGGAATCAATTAAAAATGAGTTAACTGTTTCCCACTACCACTGGGAAGGAAGGAGTGGGCCTATGTGTTAAAGTGGAGTAGGGATTCTGGGAATCCTCCAACAAGAGCAGGAATGGGTTGAGTCAACATCTAGTCAAGAGGGGGAAAGGAGGAAAGGAGCATTGTTAAGAATTTTGGAGGTGGGGGTCTGTGTGACCTAGGGTGTCACCAACTACAGATGAAACTCTCTAGGCACCCTGGATGGAGTAGGTGATTAATAAATATTTAATGAATTAAATAAAAGCTGTAGCTATATGAGTACTACTATAATTACTATAATACATTTATGGTTATTCAACTCAGTGATCATTTATTCAGTGCCTAATAAGCTCTAGGAAATCTGGAATTAACAATAAAATGGCATAACTCCAGGAGACCACAATATAACTAGGAGACATAGTATGTGCATACCTTGAACGATACAAGGTGATTGGGACAAAGGATGATGGGACAAAAGAGAAATCAAGACAATGTTCTAGAAAAATTTAAGAGCTATGAAGGGATGTATGAAAAGGAAGACAGGGAGAGAAAGGGATGGATTCATAGATGAGGCAGTACCTGAGCTGGGCCTTGATAGAAGAGAATTTCAATGGATGGGGATGAGGAGGAGGCATCATATCATATATTCCATACAAGTTAGAATGTTGACTAGAGCAGATAAGAAAAACAAAGTAATCCATAACCTATAATTCTACATATACTTCTAGTCTCAGTGCTTGCAGCACTAAATGACCTCCAAAGTCCTTTCCAATTCTCATCGTTTACAACTCTATGATTTATTTTTATTTAGGCAGGCAGCGTGCTCTAGTGAAAATCAGAGCACTAGATTCCAAATCAGATCTTGGTCTGAATCCCCACCTACAACTTCATCCCTGTGTGAATCTGGTCGAGGAAGTCACTTAGTGTTTCTACACCTCCATTTCCTCAGAAGAAAAATGAGAGCACTGAGCTAGAAAAATCTCTAAAACCCTTTTTAACTCTAAAATCCTCAGAACTAACTCCATGGTCTGATAGAAATTCTACATTGATTACTGTTCTTCCTTGATCATGAATAAGTGAAAGGTCAAACAAAGTATGTCAGAAGTCTCACTTTTCACACCAGGAATTAAATCTCAAGTAATATTTTCACATGGTAACAATTCTGATCAAGGCAACTGTCTTTTTGGAAACTAAGCAACAGTAAGTCTTAATAGCTGAAAGGCGATTGACCATTTTGTTGTTAAGTCATTTCAGTCATATTCCAGGTTTCATGATCCCAAGCAAAATCAGTAACATTCAACTGGAATTTTTCCTTGTCACAGCAATGGATGAACATTAGGCATGTGACTGTGCCAGAAAGAGATAGAGAAGGGGACAAGTAAACTTAACAGGCAACTGAATCAAAACGAAAGATTTCCTACAGAAAAAAGGACCTTGCCTTAGCCATTACATCCAGAAAGAACCAGGGCTAGACCATTCTATTCAAGGGTACAGGAGGCAATAGAATCTGATAAAAGCAATCCAGCAATCCAAAACCAATCCAGAAATCAAAGCTAGAAATATTAATAAAGAGGAAAGAAAAAGAGTTATTTTATAATAAGTCCTAGTAGAGTCTATAGAAAAGAATGTCTTGGCCACGGGAACCACAGAGTACCTAGAAGAAATGAAGCAAAAGCAACAAAATGTAATGTTAAATAAAATGAGAACTATGGAGAAAAGAATGTAAAAGGGAAATTGCTTAGAAAAGAACATGGCAAACTTAATCCAATAAAAGGACTCCCTGAAAACTAGAATGGTTAAACAGAAAGTAATAACTCTATGACTCTACAATAAATATTTTGAAAAGTTGGAAGATTAAAAAAAGAAGAAAATATATGCCATCAAAAACAATTAGCCCTGGAAAACAGGCCAAGGATAGATAATCTGAGAATAAGATTATCTGAAAATCATGATACTCTCTTCCCCAATTTCTCTACAAAGCCTAGATATCATACATACATCAAAATTTCCCAGACCTATTAGAACCAGAGGGTCACTTTATAATAATTCCCAGGTCACCTTATGAAAGAAATCCCCAAAGGAAAATACATAATAATGTCATAGTCAAAATTCAAAGTTTCTAGGTCAAAGAGAAAATACTACAAGCAGTAAGCAAGAAAAAAAAATTCAAGTACAAAAGAAACAGTCATAATCTCACAAAGCCTGCCAGCTATTATTGTAAAGGGGAGCTTTTGAAATAATTTTCCAAAGGCAAAAGATGCAGATTTATAACCAAAAATAGATTTTTAAAGTGCAACATTCTTATAGTGGTTAAGATTTAAAAGGAAATGGAAGCCTTCTCCCTTACTGCCAAGAAAACCCCAAATGGACATGAAGAGTCAGACACAACTGAAAAATGATGGAACAAAATTCAGGGGAATCGGGGCGGCTAGATGGTGCAGTGAGTAAGAGTGTCGGCCTTGGAGTTGGGATGACAAGATATCGAATCCAGCCTCAGAAAATGAGCATCCACACATAAATAATGACTAGCCGTGTAACCTTGAGCAAGTTACTTAACCCCAATTGCTTTAAAAAAAATTTAAAAAAATTCAGGGGAATCATATTCAGAGAGATCAAACTGAGTAAGCATCAGGGGTTGTAAGTCATGAGGCTTATACTTGTACCAGGAAATAAATGCATTATATAATACAGGGAGATTTCCCAGGCATTGAAAGCAATGGAAGAGAAAACACATATGGCCATAAGTATCACAATAAAGTTTTTTAAAAAGACAAAAAAAGAATAAGAGGTCAATAATATCAAGAGAATCAATGAAAAAAATGGATGGAAGGTGATCTTGGCAGTACCAGATTGTAAACTATATTACAAAGTGTTAATCATCAAAACAATCTGGTACTAGTTAAATAGAATGGTGGATCAGTGGAATATATTAGGTACACAACATACAGTAGTAAATGATCATGGTAAATCCGGTGTTTGATAGACTGAAAGATCCAAGCTTTTAGGGTAAAAACTTAACATTTGACAAAATTTTCATGGAAGCCTGGGAAAGCTGGTTAGTAGAAACTAGGTATAAAGTCAAGATGGATAAATGATTTAGACATAAAGGGTGAGAATGGAAAGGGGAAGCAAATGTACTTGTCAGATCTATGAATAAGGGACGGGTTTATGATCAAACAAGAAATTGAAGGCATTACAGGATGTAAAATGGATAATTTTGTTCACATGAAATTAAAAGGCTTTTGTGCAAATAAGACTAATGTAGTCAAAATTAGAAGGAAAGAAAAAATTGGAGGAAAATTTTAGCAATTTTCTCTCATAAAGGCTTCAAGGGAACTGAGCCAATTTTATAAAAAATGAGAGCCATTCCCCCACCTAATAAATGGTCAAAGGTTATGTTTTCAGAAAAAAGAAATCAAGAATTTTAATAGTGGCATGAAAAAATGCCCTAAATCACTACGAGAGAAATGCAAATTAAAATAACTCTGATACCATCTCACATCTGTCACACTAGCTAACATGAAAAAAATGAAAAATGAAAAATACTGGAGGGGATATGGAAAAATTAGGATGCTATTACACTGTTGGTGGAGTTGTGAACTAATCCAACCTTTCCAAAGAACAAATTGGGAACTGCACTCAAATGGCTATAATGCATGCCCTTTGACCTAGCAATACGACTACTGGATCTATATCTCAAAAGAGATCAAAGATAAGGAAAAAGCACCTGTTTGTATAAAAATATTTATAGCAGCTCTTTTTGTGGTGGCAATTGAGGGGATTGAGGGGATGCCCATCAACTGGATGCCCATTCAGAATAACTGAATAAGTTGTTGGATATGATTGTGATGGAATATTATTGTTACAAAAAATAATGAACAAGATGGTTTCAGAAAAACTGGGATGATTTATATGAACTCATGAAAAATGAAGAACCAGAAGAAATAGTAATATTATAAAGATGATAAACTGTGAAAGCCTTAACTACTCTGATCAAGACAATGACCCAAGATAATTTCAAAAGACCTATGATGAACAGTGCTATCCACCTCTGGAGAGAGATCTTTTTTTTTAAATTAAATTTTATGTTTATTTTTAGTTTACATCATTCATTTCCACAAGATTTTGAGCTACAAATTTTCTCCCTGTCTTTCCCCTACCCACCACCCCAAAACAGTGATCCCATTGTATGCCCCCTCCCCCAATCTGTTCTCTCCTACATCCTACCCCATCCCCCCTCTGACTTTCCAGTAGGGCAAGATGGATCTCTATACCCTAGTGCCTGTATATCTTATTTCCCAGTTGCATGTAAAAAATTATATATATATATATAACTTTGAATTTCAGATTCTTTCCCTTCCTCCCTTGTCACCCACCCTTACTGGGAAGATAAGCAATTCAATATAGGTTGTACATGTGTAGCTATACAAAACATTTCCATAGTAGATATATTGTTGTAATAGTAATGGAATTTAAAAATCCCCCTATATTCCCTTGGTTTTCAGTTTGAGTGTAAAACCCTGAGCATGTGAATCCCACTTGTGGGATGGACTTGTTGACATGAAAATAGAGGGCTGAACTGGGAGGAACTGGATCAGTGTCTTTAGAGAGGCACAAACAGAGGAAGAGAGGCAGAAGAATTTTTGGAAGCAGCATCATGGAGGCAGAGAGAGAGAGAGGATTGTTGAGGGCCAGTTCTAGCTGCCCAGGACTTTTGAGAGCTGCAACACAGAGCTGCCAAGGACTGAGGAGACATGGCTGTGATGCCACTACTTGGTCTATTTGTTTTGATGTTGTTTTGACAGATTCGTCCACTGGTGAAGGACAGTGCTGTTGTTGCAGAGGTCCTGGAACCTTGCTGTTGGTTCAGAAACCCTGAAGAAGGATTTTTTTGTTGTATGTTTACAGAAATCCTGGAAGAGGGTGTTCCTAATGTTTTCAGGGGCCCAGGACTGTTCTGCAGACAAAGAATGAATTAATGATGACACTAGCAATGTATCTTGTGGCCTTGTTAAGCTTTGTCTCCCCAGGAACAGAGGTTGCTGAGAACTTGCCTTGGGTCAAGATGAAGAAGAGACCTTTCTTTGGGTACCTTGTTGTAACTCAAGGGTAGATGGCCTTTTCAGTTGTGATCCAGGGGTGGGAAACTTTTGACTTTTTTGTGCTCTGTGACTGACCAAATTAATGTACTTTGTTTATGATTGGAAACTATCTCCATTTGAGAAGAGGGGCTTTGTGATTGACTAAATGAATGTACTTCCCAAGGGTGGAGTAGTACTTGGAAATTATTGAATTATACTTGGTGAATGCTGTATTTTGAATTATGCTGTATTTTAATTTCCTTTGTTCTTAATTTGTCACTGAATAAAATGGAGAGCAGCTATGCTGGTATTTTGAAACTTGGAAGTTGCCTTTGCTTGGCATTAAAATTGTGAAAGACTGACTATACTTCCTTTCATCCTATCCCAATCCCCACTTGTTCTCTTCTCTACTTTGATCCTGTCCCTTTTCAAAAGTGTGTGTTTCTATCTTCCCTCCCCCCCAACCTGCCGTCCCCTCCATCATCCCCCCTCTCGTCCTTTTCCCCCCTACTCTCCTGTAGGGCAAGATACCCTATTTACTGTGTATGTCATTCCCTCCCTAAGCCAAATTCAATGAGAGTATGTTTGACCCATTCCCTTTTGCCTGCCTATTTTTCCCCTCCATTGTAACAGTTTTCCCTTGGCTCTTCTATATGAGATAATTTAACCCATTCTGTCTCTCCCCATCTCCTCTCATTATATTTGTCTCTCACCTCTCAATTTCACCTTTTAAGTATCATCCCTTCCTATTCAATTAGGCCTGTGTCCCCTGTCTATGTATTCCTGTACACATATATACACATACTCACATATGTATTCATATGCCCATATACACTACTATATGGACATATATGTATATATGCATACATAAATATATACATTATACATATGTATATGTATATGTATATACATTTATATTCCTTTCAACTATTTTCATACTGAGAAAAGTATCATAAATTACAATTATCGTTTTTCCATGTAGGAATGTAAATAGATCAACTTTGATAAGTTCCTTATGATTTCTTTTCCCTGTTTACCTTCTCATGCTTCTCTTGCTTCTTATATCTGAATGTTAAATTTTCTATTCAACTCTGGTTTTTTCACCAAAAATGCTTGAAAGACAGGGTGGCTAGGTGACACAGTGAATAGAGCACCAGCCGTGGAGTCACGAGGACCTGAGTTCAAATCCAGTTTCAGACACTTAACACAAAACTAGCCATGTGACTTTGGGCAAGTCACTTAACCCCAATTGCCCTCCAAAAAAAGAAAAATAAAGAAAATAAAAGAAAAAAAGAAGTCTTGAAAGTCCTCTATTTTATTGAATGACCATATTTCCCCCTCAAACATTATACTCTGTTTTGCTGGGTAGGTGATTCTTGGTTTTAATTCCAGCTCCTTTGACCTCTAGAATATCATATTCCAAGCCCTTCAGTTGCTCAGTGTAGAAGCTGCCAGATCCTGTGTTATCCTGATTGTGTTTCCACAATATTCAAATTGTTTCCTCTTGGCTGCTTGTCATATTTTCTCTTTGATCTGGGAACTCTAGAACCTGGCTATAATATTCCTAGGAGTTTTCTTTTGGGGATCTTTTGCAAGAGGTGATTGGTGGATTCTTTTGACCTCTATTTTGCCCTCTGGTTCTAAAATATCAGGGCAATTTTCCTTGAGAATTTCTTTAAGGATAATTTTTAAGTTCTTTTTATGATTATGGCTTTCAGTTAGTCCAATGATTTTTAAATTATCTCTCCTGGATCTATTTTCCAGGTCAGTGGTTTTTCCAATGAGACATTACACATTGCCTTCTATTTTTTCATTTGTTTGGATCTGTTTTATAGTATCTTGATGTCTCATAAAGTCACTAGCTTCCATTTGCTCCAATCTAATTCTGAAGGAATTATTCTCTTCAGTGAGCTTTTGAGATTCTTTTATCATCTGGCAAATTTGGCTTTTTAAGACATTCTTCTCCTCATTGGCTTTTTGAGCCTCTTTTGCCATTTGAGTTAGTCTATTTTTTAAGGTGTTATTTACTTCAGTCAGGTTGTTGACTCTCTTTTCATGATTTTCTTGCATCATTTTCATTTCTCTTCCACATTTTTCCTCCACTTCTCTTATTTGGTTTTCAAAATCCTTCTTAAGCTCCTTTATGGCCTGTAACCAGTTCATATTTTTCTTGGAAGCTTTTGGTATAGGAGTTCTGACTTCGCTGTCTTCCTCCTGTTCCATGCTTTGATACTTTTTGTCCCCAAAATAGGAATCTAAAGTTGGATTTCTGAGTTTGCTTTGCTTCCTTTGCTTGCTCATGTTGTCACTCAATTACTTGACTTTTGAGCTTTTTGTCACAGGAGAACTCTGATTTCAAAGAGAAGAGCTTTGTCCCAAATAGCTTGGGTTTTCTCAGCTGCCAGAGCTATTAGTTGGCTGCCCTCTCAGAAGCCTCCACTGGCTCTGGCACACTGGTCATGCACCCCAGGACCTCCACCCTACAGTTATCCAGATCCAAGCAGGTTAAATCAAGAATGATTGCCCCTCAGAATTGTTGCTTGGTCTCTCTACAGTCTGTAGGCCAGGAGCTCTGAAGCAAACACACAGCAGTGACCACCACGTCTCAGCTGCTTCTCCCTCTGGGGGCAGAGTCTGGACCCCACTTCTGGACTACAGTCTACACTGACCTCTCACTTTGTCTTTGGTATTTATGGGTTGATAATTCTGGAAACCGCCACAGCTGCTGGTGATCCACTCTCCTGAAGTCCCTCCAGCCACGGCTGGTCAGGCTGCTCTGAGTCTAAAACCGTGGGCTCACATGGGGCTGGGCTCTGCTCCCAGCTCCTCACTGTGATGAACCTTCCTGACCACCTGCTGGGCTGTAGTCAGTGGGACACTTGTTTCTCTCTGCCACTTTGTGGGTTCTGTAACTCTAAACTTTTGTTTAGAATAATTTTTATAGATATTTGAGATGGGTATGGGGAGAGTACAGGGAGCTTTCCTGCTTCTAAGCCGACATCTTGATTCTGCTTCCAGAGAGAGATCTGATGAACTCTGAATGCAGATTTTAACATCCTTTTTTTTACTGCCTTTATTTTTATTGTTTTATTTGTTTGTGGGTTTTTTTTGTAACATGGCTAATATGGAAATGTGATTTGCATGATTTTTCCATGTACAATTAATATCAGACTGCTTGCCTTCTCAAGGAGAGGGGAAAGGAGGGAGATAATTGGGAACTCAAACATTTTTTAAATGTTTTTTTACTTGTAATTGAGAAATATTTAATGAAATATATAAAAAAAATTTAAAAATAGTTGAAATGTTAAACAGAAATCCATCAATGAAAAAGAAAGGATTTATTAAGCCTTTACCATGCATATATCAGGCCCGTGCTAGGTGCTAGGCCTAAAAAAGGCAAAAAATAAAACAATCCCCCTCCTTTCACAAAGGATTTACAACCTATTAGGGTAGAAAACTTAAGTTTTCTAATTATTCCCTGCTATAATATTAACTTTCAGTTTCAACATGTATATGGGATCTATCTATAGGAGATTAGGATGAGGACTGTATCTATGACTTGTTTAATGTAGGGAACTACCAGATAAAATTAACAAGGGGTGATAAATGATCTTGCAAATGAACCCTGAGGCAGCAGAGCTGTCCCTTCTTTGAATGGTTTGAGAGGGATATTTGCAGAGTTTGGGAAGTGTCCAGAAAATCAGAAAACATAATCTCATTGCTCACCAGGCTGGTGGACTATTCTTCAATTCTGAGATTGCCACCTCTGATTGTGGGCCTTCGGTGGGTACCTAAGAGGGTGGTCAGATAGAGCCCAGTGGTCAACAAAGGAGAGAGGGATAAAAGTCCGCTGAAGGACAGTTAGATATCCCCAGTTTAAAGAGAAGTCAGAATAATCATACTCATTAAGAATCTTTAGCTTCTTTCCATGAATGAAGGATGCTCTCAGATATATCCAAATCTAAACTTTGAGTGTGGGGGGGGGGGGTGAGGAGAAAGAAAAAAAGAGAGAGAGAGAGAAAGAGAGAAAGAGAGAGAGAGAGAGAGAGAGAGAGAGAGAGAGAGAGAGAGAGAGAGAGAGAGAGAGAGAGAGAGAATAGCAAAACAACAAATTATCGTTTGCTTTTTCCCCAAGGTCCCTTTGTGGTTAAATAACCAAGAAATTAGCCTTTTGGTCATGAGGAGGCAGGGGGCTGTGAACACTCATTATAGGTCCCCATGCAAACCCTTCCTTGTCCTGAGCTTGTGAGGTGGAGGACAGCCCCAAGGCTTTTCTCAGCAACTGTCACTTGGCTCTCAAAAAGCGGGGGAGGGGTGCTGGGAAAAAGAAAAAGAAAAAAAGGAAATGATGAAGGGGTGGGGATGGGAAGCATATTTCGACAGCTGGTGATTATGTGCCATTAGGACACCCCTCTTTCTGCATACTGCAACCCGCAATCAATATGAGTTTACATTTTATGAGACAAGGAGTTAACTTGTTCAATTACGGGGGTAGACAGCTCTATTCTTTTGTAACAAGTAATCTGAGTAGGGAAATCGATACTGAAAGCCCCCATGCACACCGGCTAATTTCATATTATCCTCAGCCAATCAGGGAGCTCAGAGTAATAGAGTTGTTGTTACAGTTCATTATGGGGAGGGGAGGGGGATCAATAGCTGTACAATCAGAAGATTGGCAATGCATCTGTGGCATAAGTATCTGGTGTGGGGGTGGGGTTGGAGGTGGATAGGTTGGTGTAATGACAGGCTCCCAGGATGGAGAGGTAGACTCTCATTTGCATTCTCACAAAAGTAGAAACAGCATGCACAGATTACAGGCTCCCCTGACCAACAATTAATGATGAAAATTACCCAGGCTAGAGACAGGAAACACTAACCTTTCCCCACCTTGAAGAGGGAGAAATTTAACAGAGATATTAGCCCAGAGAAACACTGACTTAGCACAAAGCCACAGAACACTAAGACTTTCAGCCCTGAGTTTACTTACCTGTGCGACCTTGGACAAATCAAAAATCTTCTCTGACTCAGTTTTCTTATCTATAAAATGGGATGAGTAATGCTCATTTTATATATTTTGTTTCACACACACACATATATGTACATATACACACATTTTCTCTTTAAATTAGTCTGTAATCTCCTTGATGGACTAGACTATTTTCATTTCTGTATTGTATATCTTCAATACACAGTGCCTGGCATACAGTACACACTTAATAAGTGCTTGTTGATTAAAAGCACTTTGTCAATTTTAAGTGTTATATTAAAAGTGAGCTGTTATTATTATTGTTACTATTTTCTATATATGTATACATGGAAAACAAATCCTATGTAATATATGTATATAATTATATATAGCACATAATTTGTATAAAATTATTTATGTATAGATATTTTGTGTGTATATATATGCACATATATATGTTATAACTTTTTATTTACACTAGGTCTCCCTATCCTCCAATCTAGAAGTGCATTGACCACTCATAGACCCCATCCTGCTGTTGATCAGCATGGAAACTTTGACCTGTGGCTTCCTACCTTGCTTGATTTGCCATATTGGTGCTGTAGGACTTAGGGACACCTGATCAGCTATATCCATATTGAAGCTTGGAACCTCAAAATTCAAGTGATCGATTAGCTTCAGCCTCCCCTGTAGCAGGTACAACAGGCCTGTGCCACCATGCCACCTCCCTTATTTATGTTGCAAGTTCTTTGAAAACAGGGTATAGGTATTGTCACCTTTGTGTCCCCTGTGCTAATCCCAAAGCCCTGAATATAGTAAATGCTTATTGAATTTAAGTGAAGAGTCCCAAGGTTTAGCCTGTGATCTTATCAATTAATCAGTGAATCAGCAAGCATTTATTAAATGCTACTATGTACCAGACACTGTGCTACATGCTGGGGATACAGAGACAAGAATAAAATATTCCCTTCCCTCGAGGAGCTTAGATTCCACAGGGGAAACAACATACACATATACATATATATGTATGTGTGTATATAGAGTGACATATACACACACTGTATATGTATGCACACACATAATACATAGATGCATATATTCACACACATTATAAACATTTATGCACATGTATATATCTATATGTGTATGTTCACATGTACATGTATACATATATGTTTATATAACATCTAGGTAGTTCAGTGGATAGAAATCTGGGCCTGGAGTCAAAAAGACCTTAGTGCAAATCTGGCCCCTGATACTTACTAGCTGTGTGACCCTGTGCAAATCACTTAACCTCTGTTTGCCTCTGTTCATTAGAGAAGGAGATGGCAAATCAGTTCAGTAACTTCACCAAGAAAACCCCATGGGCAGAAGTGGTGTGCCGACCATAGTCTATGGGGTCATGAAGAGTTGGACAGGACTGAACAATAAAATATGTATGTATATATAAGTGTATACATATACACACATAAATATATGCACACTCTCATATAGATGTAGATACACATACATGTAGGTATATAAAAATAAAGACAAGAAAATGTTTTTGTGGGGAGGCACTAGCAACTAGGGAATCAGGAGAGACTTCATGGAGAAGGCGACACTGAAGGAAACATGAAATCTAAAAAGTGGACTTCATGAGGGAGTACATTCCATTTGTGGGAGGAGAGCCTATATATACAAAGGAAGGGAAATTGGAATCAGCTCTTTTTTCTCCCTTTGAGAGGAGGGTTAGTCTTATGACCAATTTCTGCTCATTTGCCAAGTTTGATGTAATCTTGCCATCAAGGTAGCAAAAAAAATTAATAAATACTGGATCAACTGGTTTTCTTTACAAAGACCAAGACCAAAATAAAGTATGAAAAAAGAAAGACAATGCCAAGGAGAGGGATAGGAAAAAACAAAAGGCAGGCTGAGAAATACCCAGAAAGAGAGAGACCAAAGAAGCATCCGTTGTTAATAATAAAGACATTCACACCTGCCTTGTTTCAAGATGTAATATTGGCTCTGTTTACTGAACCAAAAACAATATAGAATTTGCTCGCTGTTCACTTGGGGTGAGTAAGTGACGAGTCAACAGGAATGAGATGATAAAAAAATACCAATCAGGCATGAATGCTTTGTAACAGCTCTGTAAAGTAGGTATTATCCCAATTTGGGGGATGGAGAAATTAGAATAAGACAAATTTAAAAACTTCCCCACCATTACATAGTGAATTGGTAGCAGAAATAAGAATAAAACATGAGTTTCCCCATCAAGACCATATGTCTTCCATGCTGGCCTACATTCCCATGTTTTCTTTAGTCAGGGTATGCTCAGTATCCTCATTGGTTTAGTTAATTGGTGCTTCCATTGAGAGTACTTCCTACAGACTAGAACCCAGAGCTCTGTCCTGTACTATTCCTCACATTGGCTAAATTTCCAAGATATAGTGTTAATCAGATGTGCCAACCTGTGGTTTGGGGAGTTCTGAATCTGTGGGCAGAGACTCCCAACACAGAAAATAGGATTCCATTTGCTCAGGAAATTCTCTATCCTCCAGGACATATCCTGGAGGTCCTTGGGCACATTTAGAAAAACTGTAGAAGAAGAATATGCAAGAGGCTCTCACTGTTTTCATGTCATAACTGCCCCAAGGGACAGGAAAAGGGCCCCGAAGGGGTGGGTGTTTAAGAACACAGTGAATGGAGGTTTCTGAAATAGGAATCACACCACATAGAAACTGATATGAGGAAATGAGGCCACAGCCAGGTTATGAAATAACACAGCCACATAGACCAATGGTATATGATTTTTCTGATTGTCATCTAATTTCAATTCAACTCAATAAACATTATTGTGTGTAGAGCATTGTTGTAGCCCTTAATTAGCACTTGACCCTGTGCTAGCATACCTTCAAAGAGCTGACATTCAAGTTGGGAAAATAAAAATAAACATTTAGGATATGTGTTGGAATGGGATTAGACCCAGGATTTCATGGGTAAAAGAAGCTCCTAGTGAGGAATTTCTTCTGTCAATATACATCAGCCCATGGCCCATAATTGTGTTGGGGAATTGCCTGAGGGAGCTAAAAAGTTGAGTAACTTGTCTAGAGTTACACAGCCAGTATGTATCAAAGGCAGGACTTGACCCAAGTTGCTCCTGACTTTGAGGCTGGCTGTATCCATTATGCTATCCTGTCTCCAAGTATATATAATAAGTCACAATTACTCAATCACAGAATCTCAGAGTTGGAAACAACCTCAGAGAGCATTCTGTCCAACCCCTACATGAACATAAATATCTTCTGAACACACCTGACAAGTGACATTCATGATTATTTTAAATAGGATATGATTCTTAACTACAATTCATACTAAGATACCTTCAGAAGAATGGTAGCTCAGTATGAATCAAGAGTGTGAAATGTCTATCAAAAAGCTAACACAATCTTCTAAGTCAGAATGGACCTGTGATTTTGTCAATGTGAGAATCCCCACCCCCAGTCAGACTTTAACTGCCTATGATTCAGGAGATGATTCTTAGAGAATGGTCTGGGGCTTATATATGGGTTAAATGACTTTCCCAGGGTCACAAAGCTGGTAGGTGTCAGTGGTCAAATTAGAACCAGTGTTCCTGACTCCCAAGTTCAGCATTTTATCTGTTGTTGTTTGAACTTCGTGTTTGAAGAGGACCAATGACATTGTGGGATGATATCTTAACTTGCATGTGAACTGTAATAGTTACACAAAGTCCTCAGCCTCACTCTCTCTTACAGAATCTTCCAAGGCCAGTGGTAAGACAAAAATTAAGAAAACTGGAGATGGTCTAGGATGAAGTGGATGATGTTGGTATCTTCCATGTATAACCATGCTCTAAACTCTCCACAATGCTTGCTTTATCTGCCTTCATGACCACTGGAACAAATTGCTCTCATTCACCTATTCCTCTGGGCGAAATCTTCATATGCTTGGGGTAGACAATCCCCTGACTCGCTGAGGCCTGTAAATTACCTTCAACGTGGTTTTAGCCCATCTGCCAAGATGGTTTTATAAGGGTATGGCCACTGCACATGCTACGGCTTCTTGGAGCCACAAGTGACAGCTGAGTGATAGATGGACACAGAAAGTAAATGAACAGCCCAGAAAAGGGCAGCAAGCCCTCACACCAGAGGTATTAGCCCTCCCTGAACACCCTATATACTCCATTTTATCTGCTATTTCATGAAGCTCCTCTAATGTAATCTTAGACTACATTGATAGGATTATGTCTAGGATAAAGGAAGTGACAGATTCACTGTATTCTTGTTTGGTCAAGTCGCATCTGGGGCTCTGTCTAGTTTGGACACTCTTTTAGGAAAGATGTTAAAAGATAGAGTGTGTCTAGAGAGAGGTGACAAGGATATCAAGGAGTTTAGAAACAGTTGTATCTATGCAAGGGAAGGAAGGATAGGAAAGTAATGTGAAACTGGAAACAGACAAAATTAAAAATAAGACAAAAATGAAGAGAAAAATATTTAAAAAATTGAAATATTAAAAAAAAAAACAGAAGAGTCACGTGAGAAAGTTTCAAAAATGGGATTTTTTTGTTTAGGGATGAAAAAATATTTCTGGGGGTAATGATTGAGGTCTTTAAATATTTGAAGGTAAATATGTGAAAAATGATTAGAAATAGTCAATGTGGCTCTTGAAATTAGGCAGAAGTAGGACAAAAGGGTGAGATTACAGAGAGGAAGACTTCACCTTGGTATAAAAAGAACTTTCTACCAGATGTAATGGGCAACGAAGACTTTATCTGCACTTAATAAATACTTCCTAACATTCTTAATTAGTCCAAAAGTCCAAGCAGAGGTTGGATGACCACTTGCCAAAAGTCATGTAGTCCCCATCTTTAAACATCCTTAAATCTGGAATCAATGGCTACTCATGTGTTATCATTTAGGTGCAATAATGCCTAACGTCAAGAGCATTCCTTTGACCAGATGACCTCTGAGACAACGATCCCAATTTCCACTTGAGACTCCAGGGAGAAATGATTGACATTTCTGATTGGTTGAAGGGCTAGTTACTCAGTACCCCCAAAGTCCCAGTCTACTTGGATTCAGGGGACTCTGATCTCCTGCTTTCTGTACTCACTCCTGCCTCATGTGGGCCTCTCTGTACTCTGCATCCTGTTTCCCTTTCCATAGTGCTCAGGGAGTTTTGCTGGTGGATAGAACAACCAGAAGTCCAACCCTCAGGAGAAAGCTTTTTCAGTCATCTCTCTGAACTGTGCCCCACAGGGACAGTTCATAGCTTCTCCCCTAATAGCCACTCAGCCCCTGGCTCTTTTAGTGAAATACTGGGCAGTTGAGGCTTAATTACTTCATAAAAGAACCTGGGAAATAGAAGAGGAAGAGTTAAATGTTCTGTTAAAAGGAGGAAGCTCCAACTAATCATAATTAGGAGGAAGTCCCAAGCCATTTAAATGCTACAATCCAATTACATCAGGTAAAATGAATTACTCCTTTAATGCTGACTTTATATGAAGATACCTTCTTATTGCTCTCATTAATAATCATCAGACATCATTTTAGCGCATATTGGCTGCAATAACATTTCTATTAGCATCATGGTGTAGCAGGGCTGACAATTAAAATAAAAAATAAATCAACCCAAGGACAGAACAAACGTAATTATAGTTCAGAAAGAGCTTTTATGTGTATTTGATTAGTCAATGGGAGCAAGGCTTATCTTTACATCTTATATTTGTGGGCCACCCAATGGGATGTAAACCCTGAGGTGTCTTGGAGTTAAGGTTGGGGCATGGATTGAATTCACCCTGTGCATAGTTCAGGAAGATCTTGGCAGTGACAGACACTGAGTGCCAAGGTGTGAAGCCTGAAGGAAAAAAAAAGGAAGAATGCCATATTCACAATAGATAATACGATGAAATGAAAAGAACTTTGAATTTTGAGTAAAAGCAGCTGAATTCATATTCTTCCTCTCCTATTTAGACTTGTCTGATCTCAGAGAAGTCAATTCATTTCCCTAGGACTCAGTTGCCCAATCTGTAAAGGAAAAAGTTTAGGTGATCTCTGAGTCTTCTTCCAGCTCTAAATACTGGGATCCTAATTTCTTCTTTTCCACAGACTGATTTGTTTCAAGCCCTTTAGACTGTGTGTCTGCACAGAACTGGATTGAACCTTTTTTTACTCTCCAGATGAGACAGAGACAGAAAGAGAAAGAGAGAGAGAGAGAAAGAGAGAGAAAGAGAGAGAGAGAGAGAGAGAGAGAGAGAGAGAGAGAGAGAGAGAGAGAGAGAAATTCTTAACCTCTATAGAGTCATAGGATTTAGGGAGTTTAAATGTTGTCTAGTCCTATTCCCTTTATTTTATAAATCAAGAAACAAAAGCCCTAAAAAGCAGAGTGATTTGTCCAAAGGCATCCTTATATTGTTTTTTTTTATCCCTAAATCAAACAAAATCAAAATATATCCATAATCTTGTTCAAATAAATTCCCTCTACTTAATTCATTTTTAAAAAATATTTGGTTTTGGATGTTTTGAGACATTATTCTGCAGTTTTGAAAAAACTGGTTAATCTAAGTCATTATCATATGAAATTCAAGAAAGACCAAAGAAAACTGAAATGGGAGATTGATGAGAGAACAGTGCCAGAGAAGTCACAGGGTCACATGGCAAATCAATGGCAGAGCAAGGGCTGGAATCCACTTCTGCTGTCCCTCAGTCTAACCTACTGCTCTTACCAAGATACCACAGGGATGCCTTCTGTATGGGGAAAGAACATTTATTGATAGTCTTAGGGCAAAATAACCTTCAGGCTCAAAGATTAACAAAGTTGGGAAAGACTTTAGGGTTCATCTAGCCCAAACCCCTCATTTTATAAATAAGGAAATGGAGGCCCAGAGAAGAGAAGTTACTTGTCCAAAGTCACACAGCTGATAAACAACAGGCCAAATCTAGATCTCAGATCCTCTGACTTTAAACCCATGAGTCTTGCTGTTATACCATCCTCCTTTTTAAGTTGTAATTGTCATTCTGATGAACATAATAATCACTGTTCAAGGAATACTTGAAGACTTGGAGAGTGATTTTCTTCCGAAACCTATCTTTTTCATCAGTTTCTTTTGTTTTTAATTTCCAAGGGGGTGATGGTTACATCGTCCTGATTATCTTTTTCCACAAAAGTCTATTGGTTCTGAATACAGCCTTGACAGACGCTTATAGCCCAAAGGGAGTCAGTAGTGATAAATAAGCAAATCACATAGAGATAGATATATGATAAACACTGAGCCAAAATCTACTTAGGTGAGATCAATATTTACTGCCTTTTGTGGCGTTAGTGGGGCAGTGAGTAAGAAAAGAGAGTCTCAGAGTCTAATGGTTTGGAGTATAGTTACCAGAAAAAAAAGAAGTCACTTTATAGTTTTTGTTCTTTGATCCATGAAAAGAAGAATAATCATAATTGACATTATATAGCATTTTAAAGTGTGCATGCTGCCTTGAATAACAATTTCCCGATTTTAGGTAGGACCTCATTGTTGTATATTAGTTCCTGAGAGGGCCCCAGGCTGTGTACTCTCCATTCCACCATCACTTAACCAGCTCCTTTTGCAAATCTCCCTCTGAAATCATGCATTAGAGCATCCTTGCAGGCAGGTACCATGTTTTTTGTTTTCTTTGTATCCCCTGTGCTTAGCACAATACCTAGCCCATAGCAAGACCTTAAAAAATTCTTGTTGACTGACTAATTTTATTTTGGTCTCCCTTTTTCTTTTCTTTTTTATATTTTATTTATATATTTAATTAATTTTAGTGTTCAACATTCATTTCCAAAAGATTTTGAGTTACAAATTTCCCCCTTCTTTTCCCTACCCACCACCCCAAAACAGTGATCCTACTGTACACCTCCCCATCTTTTTTCTCTTATATCCTCCCCCATTACCCTCCTAACTTTCTAGTAGGACAAGATGAATGTCTATACCCCACTGCCTGCATATCTTATTTCCCAGTTGCATGTAAAGAACAATTTTTTTTTTAACATTTGTTTTTAAAACATTGAATTCCAGATTTTTTCCCGTCTGTCCTCCTCACCCACCCCCACTGGGAAGATAACCAATTCAATATAGGTGGTACATGTGTAATTACCCAAATCATTTCCATAGTTGTTATATTGTGAAAGATTAATTGTATTTCCCTCCATCCTATCCTGGCCCCTACTTATTCTATTTTCTCCTTTGACCCTATCCTTTTTCAAAAGTGTTTGCTTCTGGCTACTTTCTCCCCTAATCTCCCCTCCCTTCTACTATCTCCCCACCTTATCCCATTTCCCCTACTTTCCTGTAGGGTAAGATACCCAATTGAGGGTGTATGTTATTTCCTTTTTAAGCCAAGTTCAATGAGAATAAAATTGTCCCATTACCTTTCACCTTCCTCCTCTTCCCCTCCATTGTAAGAGTTTTCTCTTCTTTTATATGAGATAATTTACCCTAATCTATCTCTCCCTTTCTCCTACTCCAAATACATTCCTCTCTCACCTCTTAATTTTATTTTTTAGATATCATCCCTTCAACTCATCCTGTGCCCTGTCTATATATACATGAACATACATATGCCCATACTCACATATATATTTATATACACATATACCCTCCTATACATAAATATATATGTGTATACATATATATACATATATATATAAATACATATATATTCCTTTCAACTATCCTTATGCTGAGAAAAGTCTTATGAGTTACAATTATCGTTTCTCCATGTAGGAATGTAAGTAGTTCAACTTTAATAAGTTCCTTATGATTTCTTTTTCCTGTTTACCTTCTCACACTTCTCTTGCTTCTTGTCTTTGAAAGTCAAATTTTCTGTTCAGCTTTGGTTTTTTCTTCAAAAATGCTTGAAAATCCTCTATTTCATTGAATGACCATATTTCCCCCTGAAGCATCATACTTAGTTTTGCTGGGTAAGTGATTCTTTTTTTTTTCTTTTTAGGCAATTGGGGTTAAGTAACTTGCTCAAGGTTACATGGCTAGTCATTATTTATGTGTGGGTGCTCATTTTCTGAGGCCGGATTCAATCTCGGGTCATCCCAACTCCGAGGCCAGTGCTCTTACTCACTGCACCACCTAGCCGCCCCTTGGGTAAGTGATTCTTGGTTTTAATCCTAGCTCTTTTGACCTCCACAATGTCATATCCCAAGCCCTTAGATCCCTCAATGTAGAAGTTGCCAGATCCTGTGTTATCCTGATTGTGTTTCCACAATATTCAAATTGTTTCTTCCTGGCTGCTTGTAGCATTTTCTCCTTGATCTGGGAACTCTGGAATTTGGCTATAATATTCCTAGGTGTTTTCTTTTTGGGATCTTTTTCAAGAGGTGATAGGTGAATTCTTTCCATTTCTGTTTTGCCCTCTGGTTCTAGAATATTGGGGCAATTTTGCTCGATAATTTCTTGAAAGATAGTGTCTAGGCTCTTTTTTTTTGATCATGGCTTTCAGGTAGTCCAATAATTTTAAAATTATCTCTCCTGGATCTCTTTTCCAGGTTTTCCTGGTTTCTCCAATGATATATTTCATACTGTCTTCTATTTTTTCATTTGTTTGAATCTATTTTATAGTATCTTGATTTCTCATAAAGTCATTAGCTTCCAATTGCTCCAATCTAATTCTGAAGGAGTTATTCTCTTCAGTGAGTTTTTGAAATTCTTTTTCCATCTGGCAAATTTGACTTTTTAAAGCATTCTTCTCCTCACTGGCTTTTTGGGACACTTTGGCCATTTGAGTTAATTTTTTTTGCTTTTTTTGGAGGGGGGAAGTAGGGCAATTGGGGTTAAGTGACTTGCCCAAGGTCACATGGCTAGGTTTTTTTTTTGTGTGTGTTAAGTGTTTGAGGCCAGATTTGAACTCAGGTCCTCCTGACTCCACAGCTGGTGCTCTATTCACTCTGCCACCTAGCCACCCCCTGAGTTAGTCTATTTTTTAAGTTGTTATTTTCTTCAATGTATTTTTGGGTCTCCTTTAGCAGGCTGTTGACTCACTTTTCATGATTTTCTTGCATCATTCTCATTTCTCTTCCCAATTTTTTCCTCCACTTCTCTTAGTTGATTTTCAAAATCCTTCCTGAGCTCCTCCATGGCCTTTAACCAATTCCTATTTTTCTTGGAGGCTTTTGATGCAGGAGTTGTGACTTGCTGTCTTTCTCCTGCTCCATGCCTTGATCCTTTCTGTCCCCCCAAAATTATTCTATGTTCTGTTTGTGCTTCCTCTGCTTGCTTATGATCTTGACTTATGAGCTCTTTGCTTGCTTATGAGCTTGACTTTTGAGCTCTTTACCATGGTAGAACTCTGCTGCTAGAATGGAGACAGCTTTGTCCCAAATCACTGGGGTTTCTGTAGCTGCTGGAGCTATTAGGAGGGTGCTTTCTCTACAGCCCCCACAAGCTCTGGCTCACCGGTCACACACCCCAGGATCACCACCCAAGATGGTGAACCAGATCCAAGCAAGTAAAGCAAGAGTGATTACTATCTGAATGGTCAGTTGGTCTCCCTACAATCTGCAGGTCAGGTACTCCTGAGGCAGGCATGTGGTGGCTGCACAGCCACTGCACCTCTACCATTTCTTGCCCCAGGGTAGGGGCCAGACCATGCTTTTCTCTCCCCACCCCATTCCAACAGAGTTCCACACTGACCTTTAGCATTTATGGTTTGAGAAGTCTGGAAACCACCACAGCTGCTGGTGATTCACTCTCCTGAAGTCTGCTCTGGCCACTGCTGGTGGGGGCCACCCTGGGGCAAGAACTGTGTGGCTCAAGAAGGGCCATGCTCCCAGTTCCCAGCACACTGTGATAGACTTTTCCTGTCGGCCTACTGGGCTGCCTTCAGGGGGAGATTTGTTTCTGTCATTTTGTTGGTTCTGTAGCTCTAAAATTTGTTTAGAGTCATTTTTTTTTACAGATATTGGAAGTGGTTGGAGCCAGAGCCCACACCAAGTTTGTGCTTCTACTCCATCATCTTAGCTCCACCCCCCCCTTTTTTCTCACCTAATCTCTATGCTTAAAAACAAAACAAAACAAAAACAAACAGATGGCTCTCAAAGGGTGTGATAGGAAAGACAGGACTAAAATAATGCAAAGGGCTCAGAAAACTGGACTGGAGGAGTTTGTACTTGATTCAGTATAAAGAGTGGAGCCATTGTGGAGTTTTGATATCCTATGATCTTGTCCTGCCCTCTCCAGACTACGTTCATTTGCCAACTTTATCTCTTCCCATTGCCTCTTGAAATTCTTTCAGATCAATAATATCCCGGGGTGGCTAGGTGGCGCAGTGAATAGAGCACCAAACCTGGAGTCAGGAGGACCTGAGTTCAAATCCAGCCTCAGACACTTAGCACAAAAACTAGCTTGTGACCTTGGGCAATTCACTTAACCCTAATTGCTTTCTAAGAAAAAAGCAAAAAAAAATATCCCAAAGCTGCATAAATATGCTGACCAAGTTTGACACTGGAGAATAAATTTTAAAATGGACCTTCTTCCATTCTTTGCAGAATAGAGGGACTGTGGATGTGGAATACTATGTACTGTTTGATTTAGTAAATAGTTTTTGATTAGTTTTGCTGATCTTTTTTCTTACATTTTAATCTTTGTTACAAAGGGTACACTATTGGGAAGTATATATTTTGAAATAAAGATGATACAAAAACAAGAGGTATCAGTACAAATTTTTTAAACTTTTAAAAATCATAAATACTCTCTTTCCTTTCAGGCCTACATAGCTTAGATGCCATCTCCTCCTACATCACAGACTGTGAAACCTTCCTTGATTGCCCCCACCTTGAAGTGATAGAAGTTATCTTCCTCTGCTGGAATGTTTTAGGACACTCTGCCTGCATTCATTTTATGTATAAGTTATACCTGGGGTGGGGAACCGGTAGCTTCAAGGCCACATGTGGCCCTCTAGTTCCCCAAGTATGTCTCTTTGAATCCAAACTTCATAGAAAAAATTCCCTTAATGAGGGATTTGTTCTGTAAAACTTGGACTCATTCAAAAGACTACACCTAGAAGGCCAGATGTGGCCTCAAGGCTGCATGTTCCCCATCCCTGAGGTATACTGATATAGGTACATGTTGTTTCTCCCAATAGACTGTAAGCTACTATCCTCAAGGTCAGAGGCTCTTTTACTGACTTGCTGCATAGCCTTATCTAACATTTCCCTACTTTGAACTATTTCTCCATGAATTTCTCTTTTCAGTTCTCTTGTTCTTTCATGGAGTCAGGGGCAGTTTCATTTTCTTGGTAATCCCTAGCAAATAGCACAGTGCATATTGTAGGTGTTTAAGAAATGTTTATCATTTGATGTCTCTTTCCTAAATATATATCAAAATCTCTATTTGTGTGTTCTATCCTCTGAATTAAAATGTTAAGCTCCTTAAGGTCAGAGTCATTGTCTTATCCATCTATAGCATCCTGTCCCTGCCCCACCCACCCCAGCCCAACAAAATTCTCCCTTGGAGTAGACCATTAGTAAATGCTTGTTCCATAAATGAATGACTGAATATTGAATTGAATTTGAATGGTGGAACTCAGACTAAAATCACTAAATGTCATGATCCATAGTCCAGGGCTAACATTATGAGTCCATTATGCTTCAGGGTGTCTTTAAAATGGCTACCTTTCTGAGCTGGAAATTGTCTTTGAAATCCACCTGAAGAAATAACCATAATCTTTTGTTAAACACCTAAGGACTGGCTGCCATGTTGGCTGTGGTAAAAATACACCCCTGCCTTTCCCTCATATGTGTGGGTGATAAACCAGCATGTAAATAAAGGGTCATTTGGGTCCTATCAGAAGGGATTATTTACATAATTACAAAATATTTTCCCATGTAAGATACCTTGCTCTAGCCTTGACCCTACAGACAGCCTTATAATGGGGGACCTTGGGCATCTTTCCAAACCCCTGGCTTTTGGTGGATGGGGCAGCATTTTTACAGTCCTAGAGGAGGTAGTGTGGATGCTTCCCAAAGCATGTAGTCCAGCTTTGGCAGTTCCTGGCCTGTTTCGGAGAGCTGCCAGAAAGGCCCTTACTGGGGAATGGAGTGCAATTCTTATCCCCCATCAACCATGTGCTGTGACTGGTGAAAATTGCCTAATAAATTAGGGCTTTTTGAGATAAATGAATTTACAATAAACAATCATGGGGAGAAAAGTCCTGTCTTGTCTCCAAAGGCCCAGACTCAGGGTAAGAAATCAGCCACAGGTAGTTAAGTGATTATAAACTGTAAAAATAAATCAGCCCTACTATAATTGCCCTGAGGAAAAAAAATTACCAACATATTTAAAATTTCCATGGTGCCCCCTTTCCTATATCCATTTGGCATTCTCTAATTACCTTCACATTTTGCTTCCATCAATGATATGACCTGTATTTCCCTTTTATAACTGTCAGGGAGGGGGGGAGCTGGGCAGCTCTGGTGATAAATCAGCCTCACCATTAGGAGTGAAATGCTCATCTCTGCAGCTCTAAATGCAGGATTTATAAAGATGTCTCGGCCATATAGCCCACTTGTGGACACCATAATAAATTCATGAGCACAGTGCCAAGGCAAACTACTTCATTATGTGGAAGGCTGCCGGCCATTAATCTAGCTGAGCGAGGATCCTGGGAAACTGAGCTGGCTGGAAATGTCTGAAGCTCAAAGTTACCCATGGCATTACGGATTTAATCAGCTCTCCTGGCCATGGCGGGAGAGCCTTTTACAGTTCAGATCAAGTGCTTGTAACTCCCCATTGTATATTATTTCTTCAGCAATAACATCCTAATTTCATCCTCAAAAACTGTTCCAGTCAAAGCTTTCCTGGTTGCTTTCACTACCTATTACACTCAATAAAATATTTATACAATCAATTGACAAAGAACATTTCCCCTTTAAAATGTCTTATTAACATGTAAATTCTCATATGATCTTTATCATTTATGCAAAATGGGCCCACTCTTCACATCTGGACTCAGGTAGTTAACCCTTCTGTGGGCCACAAAGAAACTGGATTGGCCTCCTTTTACATATATAAAAAGACAAAGGACAGGAAAAAGAAAAATAATTTGTAATATCATTGAGGGAGCTTTCTGAAGTCCTTATTTATGTAGGGGCTGTATGCATATGTGTGCACATATATGTTTTATATGGTTATGTGCTTCTAGTTAGATGTGTGTGACTATATGATTTTGAGGGTATACACACATTTGTGTTATTTCTATGGATGAGCATCTGTGTATGTACACATGCATCTTTTTAAAACCCTCTTGCCAAACCCCAACCAAAGCCCAGCAAGTGATAAAAGATGGAAACTGCAGATGCTTGAAGGTCAATGGGAAGATAGACACACTAATATGCTGTTGGTGAAGCTGTCAATTGGTCCAATTATTCTTAAAAGCATTCTTAAAAGCAATTTGGAATTATTCTAAAAAAGGAATGTGACTATACTGACCATGCCCTTTGATCCAAAGTTCCACATTACTAGGTATATACCACCCAAAAGTCAAAGACAGAAAGAAAATTCCCATACATATATAAGAAGCATTTTCAGCATGTGGTATCAAAGACCTGGGGCAGCTAGGTGGCACAGTGCACAGAGTACTGGGTTTGAAATCAAGAAGTTTTATCTTCCTGAGTTTAAATCTGGCCTCAGACTCTTACTAGCTATGTGACCCTGGGCAAGTCACTTTGTCTTTTGGTCTGTTTCCTCATCTGTAAAATGAACTAGAGAAAGAAATGGCAAACTACTCCAGTATCTTTGCCAAGAAAACCCCAAATGGGGTTATGAAGAGTCAGACACAACTGAAACAACTAAACAACAACAAAATCAAAGACCTAGAACAGAGCATGTGCCCACTGACTGGAGAATGGCTAGAATAAATGAATGTAATGACATATTACTACATTATCAGAGACAAAGAATATGAAGAATTCAGAGAAGCATGAAAATTTATATGAACTGATACAGAATGAAGTGAGCAGAAGCAGGAAAACAAAATACATAATGGCTACAGTAATGAAAATGAAAAGAACAATATGATTAAATGTGCACTTATGACTAAGCTATGAAGAGAGATGAGAAAATATACCTTACTCCCTTTTGGGGGGGGGACCCAGGGTGCATAATGTTGTATATATTTTCAACCCAAATAGGTGTATTAATTAGTTTTACATACTTTTTTTTTTCAACTTTGTTACATGAGAAAGTTCCCTGGGTAAGGGAGACGTTGGAGAATATTCACAAGTGAGTTTGTGGTAAAAACAAAAGATATTCATTTTAACAAGAGTATATATTTGCATATTTTTCATTTGAATGAATCAATAAAGGTATCAGGTAATATAATATGGGGGCAGCTAGGTGGCACAGTAGATAGAGTGCTGGGCATGAAGTTCAGAAAACGTGAGTTCAAATACAGTCTCAGAAACTTCCTAGCTATGTGACTTTGGACAAGTCACTTAATCTGTTTGCCACTGGAGAAGGAAAAGGTATACTATCTTTGCCAAACAACAAAAACAAAAACAAACCTAGTGGACAGAGGTCCACAAGGTCACGAAGAGTCAGATGTGACTGAAATGAATGAACAACAACAATAATTGTCCAATTCTTCCAAGCAGCTTAGGTCCTCATGTACCAGTGGAACTTCACAGCTTGTGTACTGTAAAAATTATTCAACAGGAGGCTATGGCCCTTAATGTCTCCAAGATCCCTAAAATGAAACAGGGGGTGACCATATGGATATCAGCTCCTCATTAGTGGTGAAGGTTCTTTGTCTGATAGCACGGGATTTCTAGGCTGGTTCAACCTCCCACCCAAGAGAAGAAACAAATAGAATAAAGCTCCAGGGAAACTAGAGCATAACTGCACGTTCCCTCATGGTGCCTTCTGAGAGAGATCTTGGATTGCAAATGAGTCACCCGAGGGGGTCCCTGGGATGGAGAATAAGTCTGGCAAGGATTGATGGGAAATGAAGATGTGAGAATATGGGGTGCTATTGGCACTACTGGTGGAAAGTTGTTCCAAGGAGCTTTCCTCAGTGTGGCCTATAGGTAACACAAAGTTCCCTGCAGGCAGATCTGAAGCAGGATTTAGGCTTTGCTTACTTCACAGTATTGCCTGGGATTGGCCCAACACTTGTGGTTATAAAGACAGACTGGCTGCTATCCAGATTTGCTGCAGTCTGAGGTTCCACCATGCTTTGGGCTGCTCCTAGTCCATTGGTGGGAGACGTCAATTCCCATTGTCAGTTAGTCAGTTGACATCAGATCTTCAACATCAATTGTGTAAGTTTGGACAAATCTCTTGCCCTCTATTTGGCCTCAGTTTTCTCATCCATAAAAATAGGTGGCTGGACTAGATGATCTCCAAAGAGCCTTCTGACTCCAACATTATAAAATTTAGGGTTTCTTCCTATCAGGATGAGGGGTTGGTGAGGCAAACAGCTTCATAGTGTATAACACAGAGCAGGGAGGAGGAGCAATGAAAGATTAAAAATGACTTTTTATGAATGCAGAGTTTCACTGCCAGAAAATTATGCTCTCTGTATTCAAATTTTCATTTTCTAATGAAATTTGTGGTGAAGGCCTTGCTTGGACCATCATGCACTGATTTTTGGTGGCTTGCCTGGACCAAAATGCTGGCCATTCTATCACTAGTATTCTAGGATTCTAGAAAAAGTTCCCCTTCCCTAATAGGCTTATTGGGCATTTACATTCTTCCAAATGCATAACCATGATGGGAGGCAGAAGAGCTGCTTTTCTAAGTCTAAATGCTTTACACCTGGAGCTTTCCTAATGAGCTCAGGACTGATTGGCATTGTCTTCTTTCTGACTTAGAGGTGTTACTATGGGTAATTGGCACAGTTCCTTTCAACTGTGGAAACAGTAGAAAGGGTAACCTCTTGGACTAAGTGTTCTCTCCAAGTTACTAAGACACTCAGGCTGAGCTGTTAATTATTAGAAAGACTTGCTTCAACTATTAGCTTTATTATTGGCCCTTAGGGAGCAATTGAATCTGGGCCTCAGGCTGAGCTTCTACTACAGATATTCTAAGGACCAAGGTATTTGGATCTGACAGCATAAATCAGAGGGGTCAAACACAAAATCCAGAGTCTTTATACTGCCCCAAATATTCCAGAGTGCTGCCCAAGTCGAATTAAAATGTAATTGAGAAATATTTAATAAGATAAATAAAAATACAATAAAAGATAGACAACCTTACATTTGTAAAACTAGGTCAATATGCACCCCAGAGGAATTCTTACATACAGTTTAGTGTCCCTGTTTCTATTTGTATTTGACATGACTGGTATAAATGGCCAATCTGTGCTTGATATTTTGCACTTAGCATAACTGAGTGATTGATACTGTGGGTATTTATACACAGCTGACTCTAAACTGACAAATTAATCGGTGGTGTCACTATTGGAGCAGACAAGGGAATTAGGGGAGAGAAAAAGAGGTGGAATTAAAAGTGGAGCTGTCATGCAAAACAATGCAACTGATATCTAGGCTTTTTATCGATTTCTAGGTGAGTGAAAGTTGCAAATTTATTTTTTTGGAGGAGAATATTACGATGCTATTAAATCTTAACAACAACAATAGCAACAACCACCAATGGATAAAGGAAGTACTTACAAATATTTTGGACTTCTCTGAACAGGGCTCACTGAGTATAATGTCATTAAGGAGAAAACTATGGATGTGCATGTCAGGAGACTTACTGGAAACCTGAAATCGGAGCTCAATGGCAAACAAATGTTGATAGAAATTACTATCTTCATAATACCAGCCTTAATGTACACTTTTGCAGTTGTAAAATGGATGACAGGTTCAGAAAACATGCAAATAAAAACCTGTACAGTATTCATGAGACACATGTTTCATCATTACAAAGCAGCTTCCTTAGAAAGGAAGTTGATTGATCAATGTTCCCAAATCTCATAATAAACAGTTTTAAAAATTGCAGAAATACTTCTGAAACAAATAGATACCACTCCATAGAGCAATAATAAAGGGTAACAACAGGCACATGCTACTGGACTTACCAGAAATAACTAATACTGTTTTATTTCCAAATGTGAAGAAGTCTGTGAAGAAGCTAATATCATGGCTGCTACTGAAGTGCACAAATGACCGAGACAGAAGATCCCCAAGATTACAATTTGGGTGTGGATTTATTACCATGGGACTGTTGGGGTAACTTGCCCAAATTAGACAGTGGGTTGGCACAGTGGTTTTTATAGAGATTCAATGTCCAGGTTATGTAAACTAAAACTACAATTAGTGATTGGTCAGTGTACATTTGAATTTCCCACCGGCACGAAGTTCACCCTAGGCTGAGAGACAGGAAGCCTAGGACTGGGTGATTAGGAAGGGCCAGGGGATGGAGACATATTGAGATTAGGTGATGATTAGGAGGTGCCGAGGACATCTGAATCAGGTGATTAGAAGGGGACAGGGGACAAGGGGTGATGGAGAGTTTACCCTAGCCTGAAATTCCTGCTCACTGATCAGTTGGGTGGAGTTGTCTGCTTACAGATCAATTAGGGGAAGGGGAGGTTGAGTTGTGTCCAACATTATCTGTATTAATTCTACCAAAAATGCCACCTAAAACATGGAACAAATGGTTTAGTTTGCAGATTTGTTTATAAAAAAACAGAGGTGTTTATTATAACATTATAAAATAGGGTTATAGCCACCAGCAGAAAGATCATCATTAAGAACCCAGACCTATTGATTAATATGAATTTGGGGTAAAAGAGGTAGAAATTGCACAACATTATCATTGCAGGTTGCAAAAACTTAGGACCTACCAAACACCTAGAAAGAGACATTCAAGTGGCCAGAATTATGCACCAAAAATTCACCATCTTTCATAACCTAACATTATAAATGTCTATATTACAAATTCCAAAATACTCCTTGAGAATTACTCAAAGAATAAAGTGTGCTAGAATTAGAGAGTCTTCACAGACAAAACTGTTGCCCACAATTGCTTAGATATAACCTTAACACCATAAAAATTGAAGAATAATGTATTTAATAGATGTCACTATCTTTAATACTCATCACATTAATCTACATGGATTGGACAGCTCTCAGAATATAGAGACCTGGTGGAAGAAATGAAAATCATTTGGGAACAGGCTAGAGTATACAACATCTTCATCATTCTGCTTGCTATAAGAATTCTCCTGAAGATGTTTTCAGTGAATCAAGATGAACCTACATCCCAATCCTTTCATCCAATTAGCAAAAACTATGTTTTCAGCCACCTATATGCTAGTTGTCTAAACCCTAAATATAAAAGGATAATAGCAAGGTAATCACATATCCCAAGACTGTTTCTACCTGAGCTCCATGATATATAAAATCGAGAGGAAAAGGATGATGATGATGATGATGATGACGATGATGACGATGATGACGACGACGACGACAAGGACAGAGTGAGTGTGATATAGTGGTGCAACAGCCTGTCCTGGAGTCAAGAAGAACTGGGCTTAAGACCTGCCTCTTACATATATCCTTTGTGTGATCTTTGGCAAATTTATTGATCTCTCAGTGTCTAAGGCAACTCCCTAAGTGTATAAATTGATGAACAGTTTGCTTAACTACATTGGTAGAGGAAAATTCCTCAATGATTTGATCCCTCTGTTCCATCACTTTGTGCTGTTTCTTTCTGTCTGTTGTTGTTCAGTTGTTTTTCAGTCATATCTGATGCTCTGTGACCCCATTTGAGTTTTCTTCATGAAAACACTGGAGTAGTTTGCCATTTCCTTTTCCAGCTCATTTTAGAGATGAGGAAACTGAGATCAACAGGGTTGTGACTTCCCCATGGTCACATAGCTAGTAAATATGTGAGGCCATATTTGAACTCAGGCCTTCCTGACTCCAGGCCCAGCACTCTATCCATTGTACTACTTATTCCCCCCACCCAATTTTTTATGTCTATTATGTCTTCTTCACATGACAACTCTGAAAGACAGAGTAGGATATTTAATTAATTTACATATGAGGAATCTAAGACTCAGAAAGGTGAGAGGCTTCTCTCCGCCTGTGTCCAAGGCCACACAGTTGAGTTCTAGATCCAGCATTATCACTTAGGTGTCCTAAATCCTAGCTCAAGGCTCTTCCCATCACAACATGCTGCTGAAACACAAAGTCCTTTCAAGGTGAGCAACTTAAGAAAGTCATTTATTTTTGTCAGAAGCAAAATGATTTCTAACTTTCAGTTCATCATTTTAGACTGAGGGGAATGTAACTCAATTAAAGACAGAAACATTAAATATACAGTAAAAACATCATATGTCAACAATTTATAGGTGTATCGATTAATAGCATCAGTAAAGTATTTACCTTAATCAATAGTAAAAGACTACAAAGGTGATTTAAATGTCTCCTCATTTCAGTGAGTTTCTGTTTTCATTCATAAGTCTGAAGGCTATGGAAAGCACTTTTCTATATTCCCTTCAGCAAAATTAATCATGACAGCAAAACTTTCCCCACGGAATTTTACTCCTTGAGTATCATGGTATAATAACACTCGTGGATATCCCTTCTGTCATAGTCACTGTGATTCAATGGAGAGAGCACTGAAACTGGTTTCAGGGAGATCTGAATTCAAATATAGTCTCATGTTAGTGGTGTCACCCTGGGAAAGTAACTTAACTTCTATCTGTTTCAGATTCCTGAACTGTAAAATGTGGATAACAATAGTATTTAATACCCAGGGTTGTTGTGAGGATCAAAGAAGAATGTTCGCAAAGCTCCCAGCACAACATCTGGCACATAGGAGATCTTTAATAATGCCTCTTTTCTTTTTTTCTTTCTTTCCTCAAGTGCTAGATATACCTATCCCAACTGGTATTCAATATGAAAAGGAAAAGTACTAGCCAGATTAAGCCAGGATATGAGCAAATACCGAGTACTTCAATGGAGCCACATTCCCATTTATGTAGGTACTCCCTCCAATAGTTCAGATAACAATTCATCCATGCCTTCCCATCATGTGTGACTATGGTCCAAGTCCTTATATAATTTCTTCCCTGGGAGGCTCATCCATAAAAAGTGTCCTTCTACTTATCTTGACATTTTAAGGATACCAATGGAGTACATGAGTAGGCCTTTGATTAACCCTTGCTCTTGTTCTATGAGTGACCCACTTTCTTTTTCCAGCCACATCTCTCTCAGATTAGATCCTCTGATGACACTACTCTTGCCATTATTGCTTGGCAACATGAGCTAATCTACTCATACCCCTTATGTATCTCTTCATTACCCTTTGGGGAACCCTAAGCTTACTTCTGCAGAGTCTGTGATATTCTATAATGAGAAGTCACACAGAATCACTGAATGAAGATCACTGTCAAAAAAAAAAGATGAACCTCTTTTTTTCAGAAAGAAATTCAAATACCTGAGAGAGGAACCAAAAATGCTACTCAGTATTCTAAGTCACACACAAGCATCAACTAATCAATTCACCTATATTGGTCAAGGAATATTAACCAATTAACCATATACCAATAAACTCATAGGCCCAGGATTATGCCTTTGGAGGGGAGAAGTAATGATACTATCCACATGTTTTCCTAATCATTAACTATTTTTCTGCTCCCCTAAAAACCAATCAATCCATCAACAAGAATTTATTAAGCGCTCACTCCCCACCAGGGATGGGAGTAGGGAACTTCGAAAGGCCTCCTCTACAAGACAACACTATACCTAAGTATTAAAATAAAGTAAGAAATTAGATGAAGTGGAGGTAAGGAGGCAGAGTGTTCTAGGCATGTGAGGAGCCAGTACAAGGTCATGAAGACAGGAGACAGAGGGCCCAATATGTGAGGAACAGCAATTAGGCCAGATTCCTCAAGGCATTCAAAATCATGTCATCACCAGCACCAATTTTTTTCTGTGTTTATTTGATCTGGTCCAGTTGCTCCTCCCAGCTTCTTGTTTGCCATTTCTATTTCCTCATAAACCATAGCATCCTGGGGACTGAAGGACTAGGCTCCAAATATTGTGGGTTCTACTATCATTTATGAAGAAAACAGTCTGTTGAAAACCTTTGGTTCAATTCAACATTTATGGAAGAACTTGCTGTTCTATGTGCTAGAGATTCAAAGACAAAATAATGCAATAGTTTTTGTAAGGGAAAGACAACTTGTACACAAGTTGTACATACAAAGTCATTAAATAATTTAAAGTAAAGAGTTCACTGTGTCAGTGGCCTAAAAATGGGGTGATGCTCCCCTCAGAGGACTGTAGAAAGACTCTAAGGGGAAGATGATTAACCAACTGGAATATGGAAAGATGTGTGGGATACTACCCTCACCTTGATAGCCAATCATGAGGCTTGTCTCCAACACAATCATACCTACTTTTCATCCAGCTATAGCTGTATACGTGTCATTGGGGAAAGGAAAAAGAAATAAGTATCTAAGTACCTACTATGTGCCAGGCACTATGCTCAGTACTTGTATATCTCCCTCCCTCTCCACACTGCAACTACCATATCTATTCCCATCTTCTAGATCACCTCAAGCATTCTTTGAAAGGCTGGCCATATACTCTGGGACAGGGATTAGCAAATAAGAATCTACCCACATTTTTCATTTTTAGTGGGTCCAAATGAGTCACATCAGGATAAGCAGGCATGGAAGTATTATGATCTACACTGTTGATCTCATTCCTTATTTTTTCCTCCCCCTTCCTACCCAAATCTACTCTTCTGTTGAACAGGGATTATGCCATTAGCTTACACCAAGAGGAAGGTGTCCATTGACTTTATGTTCTTATAATACAGGATTCGCAAAAATTCTTTATAAATAATCAATTATTCCAAATTATACCTATTCTGAAGATGATAAATATGAAAGACAGGTCAGATCAATGGGTGGGTAGCTATCTTAGGTTTTTATAGAGGCAAAACATTGACTTGTCCCTCATGAGACATGGGCAAGAGAAAGTATGACATTAAGTATTGTCTTTCATAAGCTGTAATGTTTGGAGGCTTAGGGAGAATCCACAGCCTTTGACTCTTCTCTGTCTGTGTATCCATATAACACTGCTCACTGCCTTCAAGTGAGACAACAGCCAAAAGAAATCATACCACGTTGCCACAAATCACTTTGTCGTCCACAGCTTCCATAACTAAACTTACCATTACCCATGCCTAAAACTATCCTCCCTATACCTGTGCCTACTGAAATCCTTTTTTTTTTCTTCAAAACTCAGCTTGAGCACTTCTTCCATGAAGTCTTCTCTGATCCTCTCTACCCAAACTAAAAATCATACCTCTTCTCTCTCGGAATCTTTTATACTGGTGTGCCCAACCTCATTTCTTAATTTATAGCTATTTGTGCCCATCTCACCCTCTTGATGGGCAGTAAGTTCTCTGAGGGCAGGGATTGGGTTGGTTTTTATATTTCTTTCCCCAGCATTTGGCACTGAGCCCTGCACAAATTAGGCAAATGTTAAATATTTGCTGAATTGAAATAATAAGGTTGTATGCCTCCCAGGTGAATTAGCTCACATTTACCTGATGCTTCTCACATTTATGAAATGCTTTGGAAAACTCGAGGTCTAAGGAGATAACTTCAAGGCCTAGAGGCAAAAAGAATATTTAGGAATTTTATGAACTTTCCCTACCCTCATCATTTAAATAGCACTAAATGTAATGCATTAATTTACATTATGGTCTTTTTATTGCACTGTAATCAGGTACTAAGACTTTTAAGATTTATAAGCAAATGTTATTATGAGGTCAGTCATAATGAGGATTAATGATTGCTGGGTGGCAAAGTCAGTGGAATAACTTTGCATTGGAAGAGTTGACATGCTTCAGAAACAGGGATGGCTTGGGAGCAAATGCTAATGAAATGGAAGTTCTCCCAACATCAGACATTTTGAATATCCAGAAACTTGTTCCTGGATTGCTTTCATCCTGCCAAAATCTAACAGAAAGGATTTGAATGTGTAGGTTTGCAGCACATGGAACTCTGTGTGTAAAAGATTTATTTCTGATCCAAGAATGATGTCATGGAGAGTGGAACTTGGAGCCAGAAGGCCTAAGTTTAAGTCACAAGTCTGTTATCATCTATGCTCTTGGGGAAGTCATTCTTTTTTCTAGGCCTCAATTCTCCCATCTCCCCTCCTTTTTATAGTATTTCATTTTTCCCTCAATTACATATCAAGACAATTTTTAGTATTCATTTTTACAAGATTTTGAATTCCAAATTTTTTCTCTCTCCCTTCCCCTCTTCTGAAGATGGTAGAGAGTTGGATATAGTTTATACATATGCTATCATGTAAAACATATTTCCATATTCGTCACAGTTGCAGAAGAAGAAACAGATCAAAAGCAAATAAAACCATGAAAAAGAATAAAGTAAGTAAAAACAAATATGCTTTGATCTGCATTCAGAGTTCATTAGTTCTTTATCTGGATGTGGATAGCATTTTCCTTCTTGAGTACTTAATATTTGTCGTGGATCACTGTGTTGCTGAGGAGAGCTGAATCACTCATAGTTAATCATCACATGATATTGCCGATATTATGTATAATGTTTTCGTGGTTCTGTTCATTTCATTTTGCATCAGTTTGTAGTACAAGTCCAGGTTTTTCTGAAATCTGCCTGCTCATCATTTCTTTTTTTTTTATTTAAAAATTATTTATTTATTTTTAGTTTTCAATATTGATTTCCACAAGATTTTGTTACAATTTTATCCCCCCGGTCTTCCCTACCCCCACCCCAGAATATCAAGACTACTGAATATTCCTTCCCCCAATCTATTGTCTCTTATATCCTCCCCCTTCGCCCCCCTTATATCCTCCCCTTCACCCCCCTAACTTTCTAGTAGGGCAAGATAGATTTCTATACCCCAATGCCTGTATATCTTATTTCCCAGTTGCTTGTAAAAAACAAATTTTTTTAAACATGTGTTTTTAAAATTTTGATTTCCAGGTTCTTTCCCTTCTTCCATCCTCACTCACCCCCACTGAGAAGACAAGCAATTTAACATAGGTTGTACATGTGTAGTTACGCAAAACGTGTCCATAGTAATTCTATTGTGAAAGACTAACTAAATTTCCCTCCATTCTATCCTGCCTCCCATTTATTCTATTTTCTCCTTTGACCCTGTTCCTTTTCAAAAGTGTTTGTTTCTAACTATCCTTTTCCCAATCTGCCCTCCCTTCTACCATCCCCCCTCTTATCCCCTTCCCCACTACTTTCCTGTAGGGTAAGATACCCAATTGAGTGTATTATTCCCTCCTTTAGCCAAATTCAATGAGAATAAGGTTTTCCCATTCCCTTTCACCTTCCTGCTTTTCCTCTCCATTGTAAGTTTTCTATTACCTCTTTTATATGAGATAATTTACCCTAATCTATCTCTCCCTTTCTCCTTCTCCCAATACATACCTATCTCACCTCTTAATTTTATTTTTTAGATATCATCCCTTCATATTCAACTCATCCTCTGCCCTCTATGTATACATAAACATACATACGCCCACACTCACACATATATATTTATATACACATACACCGTCCTATACATTCATATATGTATGTATACATATATATTCCCTTCAACTATCCTCATACTGAGAAAAGTCTTATGAGTTACAATTATCATTTTTCCATGTAGGAATGTAAATAGTTCAATTTTAGTAAGTTCCTTATGATTTCTTTTTCCTGTTTACTTTCTCACACTTCTCTTGCTTCTTGTATTTGAAAGTCTAATTTTCTGTTCAACTCTGGATTTTTCATCAAGAATGCTTGAAAATCCTCTATTTCATTGAATGACCATATTTTCCCCTGTAGCATTATACTCATTATTGCTGGGTAGGTGATTCTCGGTTTTAGTCCTGTTTCCTTTGACCTCCAGAATATCATGTTGCAAGCCCTTCCATCCCTTAAGGTAGAAGCTGCTAGGTTTTGTGATATCCTGGTTGTGTTTCCACAATGCTCAAATTTTTTCTTCCTGGCTGCTTGCAGTATTTTCTCCTTGATCTGGGAATTCCAGAAATTTGCTATAATATTCCTAGGAGTTTACTTTTTGGGATCTTTTTCAGGAGGCGATCAATGAATTCTTTCCATTTCTTTTTTGCCCTCTGGTTCTAGAATATCAGGGCAATTGTGCTTGATAATTTCTTGAAAGATTGTGTCTAGGCTCCTTTTTTTTGATTATGGCTTTCAGATAGACCAATAATTTTCAAATTATCTCTCCTAGATCTATTTTCCAGGTCAGTGGTTTTTCCAATGAGATATTTCACATTGCCTTTTATTTTTTCATTTCTCTGGATCTGTTTAATAGTACCTTGATTTCTCATAAAGTCATTCGCTTCCAATTGCTCCAATCTAATTTTGAAGGAGTTATTCTCTTCTGTGAGTTTTTGAAATTCTTTTTCTATCTGGCAAATTCGAATTTTTAAGCATTCTTCTCCTCATTGGCTTTTTGGGCCTCTTTTGCCATTTGAGTTAGTCAATTTTTTAGGCTGTTATTTTCTTTAGTGTATTTTTGGGTCTCCTTTAGCAGGCTGTTAACTCACTTTTCATGATTTCCTTGCATTATATCATCATTTCTCTTCCCAATTTTCCCTCCACTTCTCTAACTTGATTTTCAAAATCCTTGAGTTTCTCCATGGCCTGTAACCAGTTCATATTTTTCTTGGAGGCGTTTGATGCAGGAATTCAGACTTTGCTGTCTTCCTCTAGCTCCATGCCTCGATCCTTTTTGTCCACAAAAAAAGGATGCTACGGTATGTTTGTGCCTCCTCTGCTTGCTCATATTGCCAGCCAATTACTTGACTTTTGAGCTCTTTGCCACAGTAGAATTCTGCTTCCAGAATGGGGAGAGCTTTGTCCCAAATCACTGGGGTTTTCACAGCTGCTGGAGCTATTAGGAGGGCACCCTCTCTACAGTCCCCACAAGCTCTGGCACCTGGCCACACACCCCAAGACCACCACCCAAGATGGTGATCCAGATCCAAGCTGTTAAATCAAGAGTGATTATCCTTTCAATGGTTGCTTGGTCCCCCTACAATCTGTAGGCCAGGAGCTCTGGAAGCAGCCACTCATTGGCAGCTGCATAGCTACCAAGTCTCCAGCCACTTCTTGCCCTGGGGACAGGGGCCAGACCGTGCTTTTCCATCCTCCTCCCCACCCTGTTCCAATAGAGTTCCACACTGACCTTTTACTTCATCATTGGCATTTATGGGTTGAGAAGTCTGGAAACCACCACAGCTGCTGGTTATTCTCTCTCCTGAGGTCTACTTTGGCAGCTGTTTGTGGCTGCCCTGGGGCTGGAACCACATAGCTCTTACCAGACTGCAATCTGGTCCCAGCTCGGTGCAATAGATGCTCTCTGTCTACCTGCCGGGCTGCCATCAGAGGGAGATTTGTTTCTCTCTGTCGCTTTGTGGGTACTGTAGCTCTAAAGTTTGTTCAGAGTCATTTTTTTTTCATGTACTGGAAGTGATTGGAGCGGGAGCCCACACCAAGGTTGTGCTTCTACTCTGCCATCTGGTCATCATTTCTTATAGCACAAAAATATTCCATTCCCCAACTGATGGGCATCCCCTCAATTTCCAATATTTTGCCACCCTAAAAGGAATTACTATAAATATTTTTGCACATGTAGGTCCTTTTCCCTTTTTGATGATACAAAACTAGCAGTGGTACTGCTGGATCAGAGTGTATGCACCATTTGGTTGCTCTTTAGGTATAGCTCCAAATTGTTCTCCAGAGAGGTTGGATCAGTTCACACCTCCACCTACAATGTATTAATGTTCCAATTTACCCACATCCTCTCCAACATTTATCATTTTCCCTTTTTGTCATATTAGCCACTCTGATTGGTGTGAAGTGGTCTTTCTGCTTTAATTTGCATTTCTCTAATCAATACTGATTCAGAGCACTTCTTCATATGCCCTATGGACAGCTTTGATATCCTCATCTGAAAACTACCTGTTCATATTTTTTGACCATTTCTCAACTGGGGAATGGCTTGTATTCTTATAAATTTGATTCAGTTCTCTATATATTTGAGAAATGAGGCCTTTATCACAAATACTTGCAATGAAGATTGTTTCCCATATTTCTGCTTTCCTTCAAATCTTGATTGCATTGGTTTTGTTTGTACAAAAGCTTTTCAATTTAATATGATTAAAATTATTTATTCTACATTTCATAATACTCGCTATCACTTATTTGGTCACAAAATTTTCCCCTCACTTTAGATCTGACAGGAAGACTATTCCTTGCTTTTCTTATTTGACTGCTTCATTGTCTATGGTATCTTTTAGCAAGATATAGTTTCCTTCCTTATCTATTTTAATTGTCTATTTTTTGCTTTTATTTTGTCTAAGATCAGGCTTGCTACCTGTTTTTTTTTTTTTAACTTCAATGGAAATATAACACATTCTGCTCTAGTCCCTTAACTTTACTTTGTCTCTCTGCTTCAAGTATTTTTCTTTTTTCTTTTTAGTTTTCAACATTAACTTTTACAAGATTTTGAGTTGTAAATTTTCCCCCATTCCTCCCTTTCCCCCTCTCCAAGACAGAATGAAATCTGATATAGACTATACATGTACAATCATATTAAACATATTTCCACATTAGCCATGTTGTAAAAGAAGAATCAGAACAAAAGGGAAAAACCATGAGAAAGAAAAAACAAAAACAAAAGAGAGAGGAAATAGTATGCTTCAATCTGCTCTGGATGTGGATAGCATTTTTCATCATGACTCTTTTGGACTTTGTCTTAGATCATTGTACTACTGAGAAGAGCTAAGTGTAAGAAAGTTAGCCATCGCACAATGTTCTTGTTACTGTGTACAATATTCTCCTGGGTCTGCTCACTTCACTCAAAAATCCATGCAAGTCTTTCCAGTTTTTCTGCAATCTCCTGCTCACAATTTTTGAAAAGAACAATAGTATTCCATTACATTCCAATTTTCTCACATGTTCTTCAGCCTTTAAATTTTTCTGTTTTATCATATTAGCCAATCTGATAAGTATGATATGGTATGTAAGAATTGTTTTAATTTGCATTTCTCTAATCAACAGTGAAATACAGCATTTTTTTCATAAGACAATGGATAGCTTTAACTTTCTTATCTAAAAATTGCCTGTTCATATCCTTTGACCATTTATCAGTTGAGGAATGTCAAGTGTGTTTCTCATAAGTAACATATTGTAGGATTATGTTGTTGTTGTTGTTGTTATTGTTTTATCTACTCTGGCATCCACTCCTGTTTTATGGAAGAATCCATCCCATTCACACTCATAGTTATGATTACTACCTGTGTATTTCCCTCCATCCTATTCTACCTCCTGTTTGTCCTCTCTCTCCTTTCACCTGTTTCTACCTCACCAGTGATTCATTTCTGTCTACCACTTTCTGATGATATGACATCTCTTATGTCAGTCCCCTCCTTCCAAACCCCTTTTATTTAATCTCCTCCCAGTCAGATAAGATCTATTTCTATATTCAACTGATTGTGTATATTTTTCCCTCTATGAGCCAAGGGAGTAAGGTTCAAGAGATGCCCATCACCCACCCTCCCATCTTCTCCTCCACTCTAAAAGGACTTTCTTGACTGTTCATATAAGATAATATACCCCATTTTGCCTTTCTCTTCCTTCTATACCCTTTGTATTCTTCTTTCTCATCCCTTAATTTTTAAAATGTTATTCCCTCAAATTCATCTTAGACACATATTATCTATTTAAACATTAGTTTTTAAAATTTTGATTTCCTGCTATCTGTATTATTAGTGATGCTTTTTTTACTTTATCAAATGCTTTATTAACTTCTAGTTTACACCATTCATTTCCACAAGACTTTGACTTACAAATTTTCTCCCCGTTTTTGTCCTATCCACCACCCCAAAATAGTGAGCCCACTGGATATCCCCGCTTCCAATCTGCTCTCTCCCATGTCTTCCCCTAATCCCCCTCTGATTTTCCAGTAGGGCACAGTGGATCTCTATGCCCCAGTGCCTGTACATGTGTGTGTGTATATATATATATATATGTATATGCATATGCATATATATGTATATATATATACATATATATTTAAACATTTAATTTTAAAACTTTGAACTCTAGATTCATTCGCTTCCTCCCTTGTCACCTACCCTTACTGGGAAGATAAGCAATTATATATAGGTGGTACCTGTATAGCTATGCAAAACATTTCCATAGTGGATATATTGTAAAAGACTGACTATATTTCCCTACATCCTATCCCACCACCCACTTTTTCTATTCTCTGCTTTGATACTGTCCCTTTTCAAAAGTGGGTGCTTCCAACTTCCCTCCCCCACAGCCTACCCTCCCTTCCATCATCCCCCTTCTCATTCCCTTCCCCCTACACTCCTGTAGGATGAGATAATCTATTTGGTGTGTATGTCATTCCCTCCCTGAGCCAAATTCAATGAGAATAAGGTTGACTCATTCCCTTTTGCCTTCCTGTTCTTCCTCTCCATTGTAACTGTTTTCCTTTGCTTCTTCTATATGAGACAATTTACCCCATTCTCTCTCCCCATCTACTCTCATTATATTCTTCTCTCACTTCTTAATTTCACCTTTTAAATATTATCCCTTCCTATTAATTTGGTCCTGTGCCCTCTATCTATGTATACCTGTACACATATATACACACATTCACATGTGTATTCATACTCCCATATACCCTCCTATATAGACATATATATGTATGCATATATATATATATATATGTATACATTTTTATTCCCTTCAACTATTCTCATACTGAGAAAAGTTTCATAAGTTACAATTATTATTTTTCCATGTAGGAATGTAAATAGTTCAACTTTGATAAGGTCCTCATGATTTCTTTTTCCTGTTAACCTTCTCACACTTGTATTGCTTCTTGTATTTGAAAGTCTAATTTTCTGTTCACCTCTGGTTTTTTCATCAAGAATGCTTGAAAGTCTTCTATTCCATTGAATGGCCATATGATACTCAATTTTTCTGGGTATGTGATTCTTGGTTTTAATCCCAGCTCCTTTGACCTCTAGAATATCATATTCCAAGCCCTTCAGTTACTCAGTGTAGAAGCTGCCAGATCCTGTGTTATCCTGATTGTGTTTCCACAATATTCAAATTGTTTCCTCTTGGCTGCTTGTCATATTTTCTCTTTGATCTGGGAACTCTAGAATCTGGCTATAATATTCCTAGGAGTTTTCGTTTGGGGATCTTTTGCAAGAGGTGATTGGTGGAGTTTCTCAACCTCTATTTTGGCCTCTGGTTCTAGAACATCAAGGCAATTTTCCTTTAGAATTTCTTGAAGGATGATTTCTAGGTTCTTTTTTTTTTCTTTCTGAAGTGCAATTGGGGTTAAGTAACTTACCCAAGGTCACATGGCTAGGTTTTTGTTTGTGTGCATTAAGAGTCTGAGACCAGATCTTAAATCAGGTCCTTCTGACTCCAGGGCCAGCTTAGGTTCTTTATCTGATTATGGCTTTCAGGTAGTCCAATAATTTTTAAATTATCTCTCCTGGATCTATTTTCCAGGTCAGTGGTTTTCCCAATGAGATATTTCACATTGCCTTCTATTTTTTAATTTCTCTGGATCTGTTTAATAGTTTCTCATAAAGTCACTAGCTTCCATTTGCTCCAATCTACTTCTGAAGGAATGATTCTCTTCAGTGAGCTTTTGAGATTCTTTTTTCATCTGGCAAATTCGACTTTTTAAGGCATTCTTCTCCTCATTGACTTTTTGAGCCTCTTTTCCATTTGAGTTAGTCTATTTTTAAGGTGTCATTTTCCTCAGTCAGGTTGTTAACTCTCATTTCATAATTTTCTTCCATTGTTCTCATTTCTCTTCCCAATTTTTTCTCCACTTCTCTTATTTGATTTTTAAAATCCTTCTTAAGGTCCTTTATGGCCTATAACCACCTTGTATTTTTCTTGGAAGCTTTTGGTGCAGGGCTTGTCACTTCATTGTCTTCGTCCTTTTCCATCCTTTGATCCTTTTTGCCCCCAAAATAGGATTGTAAAGTTGGATTGCTCTGCTTGCTTTGCTTCCTTTGCTTGCTCATGTTGCCACTCAATTACTTGACTTTTGAACTTTTTGCCACAGTAGGACTCTGCAACTTGACAGGGGAGCTTTGTCCCAAATTGCTGGGGTTTTCACAGCTGCTGGAGCTATTAGTTGAGTGCCCTCTCTGAGCCTCCACATACTCTGGCAAGCTGGTCACACACCCCAGGACCTCCACCCTAGACAGCAATCCAGATCAGAGTAGGTTAAAGCAAGAGCAATTACCCCTCGGACTAGTTGCTTGGTCCCCCTACAATCTGAAAGTCAGGAGTTGAAGCTACTACATGGTGGCAGCTACACAGCTATGGTGCTTCAGCCCCTTCTCTCTCCAGGGGGTAAAATCTGGACCACACTCCTGAACTCCCATATCTGAAAGTCCACACTTCACTGGCCTCTCACTTTGTCCTTACCATCTATGTGTTGATAATTCTGGAAACTGCCACAGCTGCTGGTAACTCCAGTCAGCTGTTGGTTGTGGCCAACCTGAGGCTAAAACCTCAGGTTCATGTGGGGCTGTGCTTGGCTCCCACAGTGCTGTGCTAGCCACTTCCTGATGGCCTGCCAGTCTCTCTTCAGAAGGAAGTTAGCTTTTCTGTATCATTTTGTGAGTTCTGTAGCTCCAAAGATTGTCTAGAGTCATTTTTACATGAATTAGAAAAGGTGGAAGCCACAGCCACACAGGGGTCCTGTTTCTACTCTTCCATCTTGACTCTGCCCCTTAGTGATAAAATTTTTAAGAGTTACAAGTGTCAACTCCCCATATAGGGATGTTATTTTGTTTTGTTTTTCTTTTTACCTGTTGGTGCTTCTTTTGGGTCTTGATATTGTAAGTCAACTTTTTAGTTTAGTTCTCATTTCCCTCTTATAAAGGGTTGGAATCATTTTATGTCATGGAATGATGATCATTTTATCCCCTTAATTAATTATGCTTAATTTTACTGGGTAAGTGATTCTTGGTTTTAGTCCTAGTTCCTTTGCCCTCTGAAACATCACCATTCTATGAACTCTGATCCTTTAATATTGCAGCTACTAGGTCCTGTGTGATCCTGACTGTGACTCTGTTAACTTGTAGTATATTTCCCTTGACGTGATAGTTCTGAATTTTGGCTATAATATTTCTTGGGATTTTTGTTTTGGGATATCTTTCCTGATGTGATCCATGGATTCTTACAGCCCTCTGATTAGAGGACATCAAGGCAGTTTTCCTTGATAATTTCTTGAAAGATGTTGTCCAGGTCATAGTTTTGATTATAACTTTGAGGGCGTCCAGTGATTCTGACATTTCTCTCCTGAATCTATTTTCCAAGTCAGTTGTTTTTCTCAGGAGGTATTTTACATTTTCTTCCATTTTTTTCATTCTTTTGAATCTGTGCGATTGATTGATGATAATAACTCAATCATAGAGTCATTAGCTTCCACTTGCCAAATTCTCTTTTTTTTTAAGCAAATGGGGTTAAGTAACTTGCTCAAGGTTACACAGCTAGTCATTATTTATGTGTGGGTGCTCATTTTCTGAGGCCGGATCTGATCTCAGGTCATCCCAACTCTGAGGCCAGCGCTCTTACTCACTGCGCCACCTAGCCACCCCTTTAGGGCAATTGGGGTTAAGTAAGGTTACACGGCTAGGTTTTTTTGTTTGTGTGGATTAAGTGTCTGAGGCCGGCTCCGAACTCAGGTCCTTCTGACTCCAGGGCCGGCACTCTATTCGCTGCGCCACCTAGCCGCCCCAAATTCTCTTTTTTTTTTAAACAAATTCTTTATTAACTTCTGGTTTACATCATTCATTTCCACCAGATTTTGAGTTACAATTTTTCCCCATTTTTCCCCTACCCACTACCCGAGAATAGCAGTCCCACAAGATATCCCCTCATCCAACCTGCTCTCTCCCATATCTTCTCCCATACCCCCTTCAACTTTACCATTAGGGTGAGGTGAATCTCTGTGCCCCAATGCCTGAACATCTTATGTCCCAATTACATGCAAAATAGTATTAATAATAGTATTTATATATATTTGAAACATTTAATTTTAACACCTTGAATTTCAGATCCATTCCCTTCCTCTCTTGTCACTCATTACCTCTGGGAAGATGAGCAATTCAGTATGTGTTGTACATGTATAGCTATGCAAAACATTACCATAGTAGATATATTGTAAAAGGCTGCTTATAATTCCCTCCCACCCATCCCACCCCCCACATGGTCCATTCCCTACTTTGATCCTGTCCCTCTTCAAAAGTGGATACTTCCAACCTCCCCTCCCCCCAGCATGCCCTCTCCTCCATCATCCCCCCTCTCATCCCCCTTCCCTCTACTCTCCAGCAGGGTGAGATATCCCATTTAATATGTATGTCATTCTTTCCCTGGGCCAAATTCAATGAGAATATGGTTTTGCCTTTTTGCCTTCCTGTTCTTCATCTCCCCTGCAGCCACTTCCCCTTGCCTCTTCTACATGAGATGGTTTACCCTACCCTGTCTCTCCCCATGTCCTCTTGCCACTTTCCTCTCTCACCTCATAACTTCGCCCCTTAAGTGTCATCTCTTCCCACCAAATTCAGTCTGTGCCCTCGATCCATGCATAACTGTAAACATATATGCACACATTCACACACACACACACACACACACACACACACACACACACACACACACACATATATTCATATGCCCATAAACCCATCTTCCATTATTTTCATACTGAGGAAGATTTCATCAGTCACAGTTATTGTTTTTCCATGTAGGAATGTAAACAGGTCAACTTTAATAAGCTCCTTTTGATTTCTTTTCCCTGATTACCTTCTCAGGCATCTCTTGCTTCTTGTGTCTGGATGTCAAATTTTCTATTCAACTCTGTTTTTTTCCTCAAGAATGCTTAAAAGTCCTCTATTCCACTGAATAACCATATTTCCCCCTGAAACAAAATATTCAGTTTTGCTGGGTAGGTGACCCTTGGCTTCAATCCCAGCTCTTTTGCCCTCTGGAATATCATATTCCATGACCTTCAGTCCCTCAGTGTAGAAGCTGCCAGATCCTGGGCTATTCTGATTGTGTTTCCACAATATTGAAATTGTCTCTTCCTGGCTGCTTGTAGTATTTTCTCCTTGATCTGGGAATTCTGGAACCTGGCTATAATATTCCTAGGACTTTTCTTTTTGGGATCTTTTTCAGGAGGTGATCGGTGGATTTTTTCAACCTCTATTTTGCCATCTGGGTCTAAAACATCAGGGCAATTTTCCTTGAGAATTTCTTGAAGGGTGATTTCTAGGTTCTTTCTTGGATCATGGCTTTCAGGTAGTCCAATAATTTTTAAATTTCCTCTCCTGGATCTATTTTCCAGGTCAGTGGTTTTTCCCATGAGATATTTCACATTGCCTTCTATTCTTTCATTTGTTTGGATCTGTTTAACAGCATCTTGATTTCTCATAAAGTCACTAGCTTCCATTTGCTCCAGTCTAACTCTGAAGCAATGAATCCCCTCAGTGAGCTTTTGAGATTCTTTTTTTCATCTGGCAAATTTGGCTTTTTAAGGCATTCTTCTCCTCATTGCCCTTTTGGGCCTCCTTTTCTATTTGAGTTAGTCTATTTTTTAAGGTGTTATTTTCCTCATTCAGGCTGTTGACCCTCATTTCATACTTTTCCTGCATCCTTCTCATTTCTCTTCCCAATTTTTCCTCCACTTCTCTTATTTGTTTTTTAAAATCTTTCTTAAGGTCCTCTATGACCTGTAACCCACTCATATTTTCCTTTGGGGCTTTTGGAGCAGGATTTCTGACCTTACAGTCCTCGTCCTGTTCCTTGCTTCGCTCCTCTTTGCCCCCCAAATAGTAGTCTAATGTTGCATTTTTTGTTTATTTTGTTTCCTTTGCCTAGGCATGTTGCCACTTAATTATTTGACTTTTGAGCTTGTTGCCACAGTAGGGCTCTGCCACCAGACAGAGGAGCTTTCGTCCTGAACATTGGGGTCTTTACAGCTTCCAGTTCTGGCAAATTGGATGCCCACCCCAGATCTCCCTCCCAGATCGCAATCCAGATCCAAGCAGGTTAAAGCAAGAGTGATTAACCCCCAGACTGACTGCTGGATCTCCCTACAGTTCGAAGACCAGGAGCTGGAGCTGCCACTGATGCTGCAAAATGGCCTTTGTGCCATGTTTCCTCAGCCGCTTTTTGCCCCCAGGAAAGGAAGCCAACGCATTCCCCAAATACTGGTCCCAAAATCCATAGGGCACTACCCTCTCACTTTGTCCTAGGCATATCTGTGCTGATATTTCTGGAATCACCACAGCTGCTGGTGTTCTGGGGTCCCCCAAGCTGACTGCTAGCCGGGTCACCCTGGGGCTAAAACCGCGGCTCATGTGGGCCTTGGCTCGGCTCCCAGAGCTTTGCACTGTGCTGTGCTGGCCGCTCCCTGCAGGGCTGCTGGGCTGCCCTCAGCGGGAGGTTGGCTTCTCTGTGTCGTTCTGTGGGTGCTGGGGCTCCAGAAGCTGTTCAGAGTCCACCTTTTACATTGTTTGGAAGTGGTGGGGGGCAGAGCACCTTGAAGTGCTGTTTCTACTCTGCCATCTTGGCTCTGTCCCCCCAAATTCTAACTCTTAATACATTGTTTTCCTCAATTAGTTTTTCTACTTTCTGTTCCATTTGGCCAATTATACTCTTTAAGGAGTTGTTTACTTCAGTTAATTTTTAAGTCTCCTTTTCCATTTGGCCAATACTACTTCTTTTTTTTTTTTTTTTTTTTGAGGGCAATTGGGATTAAGTAACTTGCCCAAGGTCACAGGGCTAGGTTTTTGTTTGTGTGTGCATTAAGTGTCTGAGGTTGGATCCAAACTCAGGTCCTTCTGACTCCAGGGCCAACGTTCTACTCACTGTGCCACCTAGCCACCCCCAATACTACTTCTTAATAGTTTTCCAGATTGTGGACTCTTTATTCATAATTCTCTTGCATCACTCTCATTTCTTTTTCCAATTTTTCTTCTATCTCTTATCTGATTTTGAGCTCTGTTTAGAGCTTCTTCTTATTCTTCCATGAATTCTCATTCTTCCATGAATTCTCAGCTTGAAACCACTTCCCATTTTTCTTTAGGGTTTTGCCCATAGGTATTTTGACACCTCTTCTGAGTTTGTCTTGATCTTCCCTGTCACCCTAAAATTTTTCTACAGTCAGATTATTTTTTTGTTGTTTTCTGCTCATCTTTTTTTTAAATTTTTTTGTCTTTTACTTTTCTTTTATTTGAGTTTTGCTCCCAGGGTGGCAGAGACACTGACTCCTACTTCTTGTGCTAGTGACTACTGTCCCTAGTTTTTTTACCTGGTGGTGCACTGATGTTGCCCTGAGACCCACAGGGGACCCTTATGTCTGGTGCTGTACTGAAGGGGTGGGATGGGGGTTAGTTGGTGCTTCTGTAGGCTGTAGGGGTCTGGCAGTTTACCTGGGGCTGAGATGGGGTCCTAGTGGTGGCTTCTGGGATGCCTTGAGGCCTCTGGCATGTTTATGCATTTCCCCATGGCTACATGGAAGGACTTCTGTCAGGCTGCTGGAGAATGCCTGTTTGCCCAGGGCTATCCATGCTGAAGCATATGGTGGTAGCATCTTGGTTTCCCTGGCCATGTTAGGCATGTGGGATGGTGGTGGTGGGATCCTGGTGTTGGCATTTGCCTGCTCCACTGCACTGAGGCTCAGTATCTCCTGCTGGTTTGATGAAATAGGGCTTGCCACTGACTTGCTGGGATACTTCCCACCCTGGGTTGTACTTCCCTTTCACCTGAATGAGATGGACCTTTCTTGCTGATCCTCCAAGTTTCTTGGGCTAAAATACTGTTTCATCCCATCTTTTCCTGTTTCTGTTGTTCAAGGATTTGTCTGGGGGCTCTATTTTATGGTTGTTTGGAGGTGAGCATAGGAGAATTGCAGTGGTTTACAGCTTACTCTGCCATCTTGGCTCCCAGAAGTCTATCTATCCCATCCACCCTTCTTGAAAAATGAGGACAGGAAACTAAAGGACCATTGAAGTCCTTTCCAATTCTAAATCTCATGATCTTATAAATCTTTTTTTTCCATTAATTTTCATTATGTCCATGGAAATGAATCAAGAAAAATATAGGTTGAAATTCTACTTACTATAGAACTCTGGTAAAATTAGTCTACCATTGTGTGCCTCATAAGGCAATCATGAAGAAAATACTCTGTAAACCATAAAGTACAATGTAGATGTAAGAGAGCCTTAACAGCAATTGATTCTTAATTTAAATGAAGTATAGTAACCAGGAATTGTTAGGTGTAGTGGAAAGAGACTGGCCTGGGAGACCTAAAGTCTTACTCAGCTTTACCATGCTGTTACCTAACTTAGCTCTTTGACTGATCTGCCTAGTTCCCTTCATCTGTCAAAAATCTCCCTCCCTGTTTACTCACTATGCTGTTCATGAGGCTAGAAGAAATAAATGAAAGTGAATGACCTTCAGAAAAGAAATAGGGTTTAGTGATTGCATGGAAAGGGAAAAGACCCAATCACTGAGTGAGAAAGGGAACTTAGAACTCAGAATGTCCCTACTGAAAAGGATCTTTGTGGTACAGTGAAAAGCATGCTAAAGGGAACTTGGGTTGAAAGCTCAGCTCTGTCCCTTACTACCTGTGAGATTTGGGACAAGTCACTTTACTTCCAAGGTTTCAGCTTCCTTACATGTAAAATAAATAAATAAGAACAAGAATATAAGGCTAGATGACTTCTGAGCTTCTTTGTAGCTTTAAACTTATGATCCTGTAAACAAAGAATTCAGCTCCCTGGTTTTACAGAGGAGGAATCTGAGGCCCAGAGGTAATTATCATGAAATTTTTCCCCCTTTTCCTTTTTTGCCAAATAATTCAAATGTAAAAATGTCACTCCTCTGGACTTCTTTAAAAATGACCTCATCAGTTATAGAAATGTTTTCTGGGGCTATATCCAGAGAAGGCATGGGAACTGAACTCACAGTTGCTTGCAAACAGTGAAATAGATGTGAGGGATTCAAGGTTATTCCATTTTATTTCTATTCTTGCAAACAGAATTTCCTATAAACAGAAACAATAACATAGCTGTGTTTCACTTCAACAGACATTTAACTACTTAATTGTGAAGAACACTGTAGCAGAAGGGAAAAAAAGACAAATCTACAAAATTGGTCCATGGTTATTCTTTTTTGAAAGAATCCACTGTGGGTTTTTTATGTTTTTAATTTTATTTTTTCAATTAAAAAATTTCTACATTGGCCATATGCACAAAACATAATTCTCAGTCTACACCCAGAGTTGGGACTCACCTCAAACAGAGGTTGACTTATATAAGTTTATAGGGAAGTAGAGCAAGGTGGGACAGTGAATAGAGAGCATGGGTATTGAAGTGAGAACAATACGAGTTTGAATTTTACCTCAGACATTTATTAGTTGTGTGAAGGTAACCTCATTGTGTCTCAATTTTTTTCATCTGTAAAATGGGTATAATAATAGTGACTATCTCTCACAGAGTAGTTCTGAGGAATCAAATTAGTTAACATGTGAAAAGTACCTTTTTAATTCTTAAAGTACTATATAAACTAGCTATTATTATTGTTGTTATAGTTAATCTTTGACTTTTCACTTGCACTCACCTCACAAGTTCATAGTCATTCTCTATACACACACACAAACATACACATACGTATGTGTCTGTGTGTATGCATATATGTATATCCTCCCCCAAATACCCTGGCTTCCTAGTTCCTCAGTCCATTCAATATTAATGATTCAGTCCTGTGCTCCACTTCAATCATACACCAAAATCATAAACTTGTTCTTGCCATCACCTACAACAGTTTCATTTCCATGTTCATGTACTCTAAAGTTCTTTTTTCTGATCATACTATTTTATCATTCTATCTTTCCCTAGGCTTTATAGACCTCTACTCCTATTTTTTGTCTTCTCTGTGAACTCCAATCCTCCCACCCCTCAATTCTTTCTCAGGTCATCACCCTTGCATTAACTATACCTTCTTCCCTTTTCTGTCTCTACCCTTTAGTCAATCAGTTCACCTTTATTTTATTCTCTACCCTTGAATCATATATACCCTTGTCTACCCATGCCCGCCAAACACCAACCTTGGATTATTCCCAGCCTGTGCTTCCTTTACTTCTTTTCATATGCTACCAAACAAAATTGGGAAAAAATCAGGAAGCTCTCCTTATGGAGTCTACTACAAATGTTTTCTAATCTCAGCTGTACCTTCATCACAGCAAAGCAATCCTTTTATACTTCTCTAATTAACTCTCTATCCTATTCACCACAATGGCTACTTCAAACCTTTTCATTCCTCCTTAAGTCTCCCATGCACTCCCCTGCCTCAACCCTCTCTCATCTGAGGACCTTAGCTCATATTTAACAAAAACAAAAAAGGAAGGAAGGAAAAAAGGAAGGAAGGAAGGAAGGAAAGAAGGAAATGCCATGGGCTGCTCAGTGTCCAGCACTTAGCATGATTGGAAGACGTGAATAAGAAATGACCAGGCCATGTGGGTAGTTCAGGGAAGAATGATGAACTCCATTTATTCTTAGGACAAGATTTTTATAGAGCAATGAGACAAAGGAAGGGGACTCAAGTATTCTTATCATTATCTTAGTCTGTCATATCCTGGAAGTAGCATGGCAGTAAGGCTTTTGTTCTCTAGGTGCCAGAAAGTCTTAGGAAAAGTCAGTTAATTCCTTTCATATGCAGTCATAATACAAAGGATGCTCTTGAGAGCTGGCTTCAAGGCCAGAAACTAAAGCAGCATCAAGTACATCTGTATAGAAACTGACCACCTAAGAATTCAAGTATTTTGGTTCTGAACAACTAAAGTCTTGGGGCAGAGCCCATTGGTCTCAGAACTCAAACAACATCCTTTTAAGTGTAACCCATATCAAAAGACCCAAGGAGCAAGCTTAACAAAGCCGCATCTAGAAGGGCCTTCTATAGGGAACATACTGAGATCTTTATCTGAGTCCTGAATCAGGAAGGAAGGAAGGAAGGAAGGAAGGAAGGAAGGAAGGAAGGAAGGAAGGAAGGAAGGGAGGGAGGGAGGGAGACAGAGAGAGGCAGAGACAGAGAGAGAGAGAAAGAGAGAGAGAGGGAAACTGAAACCATTTACTGTGAGATTCCTCTTTTCTCCTCCTCCTTATTTCACTCACTCAATCATCTTGCCTATTCCTCTTTTACCTGTTGCACATGAAAAGTATGCCCTTCTCCTTGTCAAAGCAAGCCCCCTGACATGCATCTTTGGTCCCCTTCCCTCTGGTCTTCAACAGATTGTTCTATTATGATCACTCTCTTTTATCTTCAATCTTTCCCTATCTACCAGCTACTTCTAAGGTGTCTACAAATATATCCATCCCCATCCTTAAAAAAGTCTTACTTGATTGGCCCTCTCTATGAGCTTTTATTTATTTTTCTCATTGGCTGGACCAGAGAAAACCATCTTTTCCAGGTGCCTGTACTTTTCCTCTCATTTTGAAAACCTCTGCAATCTGGCTTCTAATCTCTTCATTCAAATGAAACTCCTCTCTCCAAAATTACCAATAATCTTTTTGCTAAATTTAATAAGATTTTCTTAGTCTAGATCTTTTCTGACTTCTGTGAAGTGTTTCACACTGTTGATTACAGCCCTTTCATGGATTTGATCTCCTCTAAGTTTTTTTTTGTTTTGGGTTTTTTTTTTTTTTTATGCTGTTTTCCTAGTCCTTTGACTTGTTTGACCACTCTTCAGTCTCCATTTCTGGATCTTCATTCAGGTGTCCATGTTAGTACTTTTAAGATATATACAGAGTAAAACAAAAGTAATCTAACACTAAGCAGGTGTCAGTTCAGTTCTCAGCCCACTTTTCTTCTCCCTTATACTATCTCACTTAGCAATTCTATCTGCTTCCATACATTCAACTATTATTTCTAAGCAGATGATTCCAAGATCAAAATAATCAATCTTCATCTCCCTCCAACCTCAAGTCTCATATCACTGTCTGAATTTTGGATATCTCAGATTATAAGTACTGTAGACATCTCAAAGTCAACATATCCAAAACAGAACTCATTGTCTTTTCCCTAAACCTTTTCTTCTTCCAAAATTTCCTGTCTCTTTTGAAGAAGCATACTTTTAGTCACCAGTCCTTATAACCTTACTATTACCTGTGGCTCCTCACTCTCACTCACTCCATATATTCAATCTTATGTCCATCTGTATCTTCACAATATCTCCCATACTTGTCCCCTATTCTCCAATCACACAGCTGTCCCACTGGTACAGGCTCTCATTACCTCACATTTGGACTGATACAAAAAAGCCTTCTGACCAGTCTTCTTGCCTCAAGTCTCTCTCCATTCCAACCCATCCTCCACTCAACTCCCAAAGTGATCTTCTCAAAACATTCCTGACCATTTCAAGAAACTCCCATGACTTTCTATTATTTCCAAGCTCAGATATAAAGTCTTTTTCACCTCTAGTAATCTTCACAACTTTTCCTATCTTTCAATTCTTCTTATATTTTTCTCCTTTCCACAGACTACAATCCAGCTGCACTGGCCCAACTGCTGTTCTGCAAGCATGATATTCTATCTCCTGACTTATCTTTTCAGGGGCAGTGACTGTTGTCTGAAAGGCTTTCCTTTCTCACCTCCTACTTCTGACTTCCTTCAAGAGTCAGTTCAAATCTCACCTTCTTCAGCAGGCCTGAAAAGGTGCCCCATTGCTAGTACCTGCCCTTTGAGATTACCTCCCATTTACTCTGTATATATCTTAAAAGTATATAATTTATTTATATGTCATTCCCACCACTGAAATGTGAGCTGCTTGAAGGCAGAAAACACAGTTGTTTTTTTTTAATTTGTTTTAATTTATTTTATTTTTCACTGCACAGTACAAAACAAGCATTTCTATAATACAGTACAATAAAAAAGTGATTACACATGAAACTGCTAATCTATCATCTACAACATGCTATTCCCTACAGAGATCATGCTTTGACTTTTCTTTGTATACCTAGAACACAGTGCTTGGAACACAGTAGTACACATTAGTTTACTAACTGACTGATTCTTATTTGATTCTCAAAATGACCCTTTGAGTTAAGGAGTACAACTATCATGATTCCCCTTTTTATAAAAGCTGGAAGGTACCTCTGAGGTCTGCTACTCTAACTTTTACATTTTACATTTGAGGAAACTGAAGTCCAGAGAAGTGAAAATCTTCCAGAGGTCACTGAACTTGGACTCCAATCCACATCCTCTGACTCTGTATCCAACAGTACTCCTACTATTCAGTGCTACAGGAGCCGATACTTTGGAAAATCAAATTAGAAACGACAAAGTAGTTTAGAAAGAAAAAAAAGAAGCAACTACCCCAAGGGTTGTTGTGAGAATCAAATAAGAAAACATCTATAAACCATTTTGCAAACCTTAAAATGTGATAGAAATGCTAAATGTTATTATTAATACTATTATTGGATTTGATTTTTATGTAAAAATAAATTTTTACCAATATTTCAGGACTATATCAAGCTTGCAAAGTAAGGCAAGTCAATTAAAGATAACTGAGATAGGAGTAGAATCTTCTGACCAAAACAAAACGATTCTTGTATTCTGTGAGCAGCCTACCCCCCCCCCCCCCCAAATACATAAGATTATAAAACCAGAATAGATTGCAAATTGCATCTGGTCTAGTTGCTTCATTTTATAAATGAGGTGAAAATGGGTTGCAAGGGTTTAAGGAACTTGCCCAAGGGCACATGAATAAAAGTGACAGTCAGAATTTGAACCCAGATCCTCGGACTATTTTATCTCCATTCCTACCCCACACCCACCCAAGTATTCACTTTTTAGCTCAGGTCTATTGATCTAAAGAGGCTTTATCATATTGCCCTGGCTGAAATCATCTCTTCTGCCCCATCTCAAGGAGGGACTTGCTATTTGACTGGTATTTTGGAAGAATTTCTTTCCATTTTGCTATCCATGGCTCTTCAGTACAAAATCCAAGGGACTCAGCTCATTATATGTGAGGAAAATCTATTACCAGCTGTAGTGGGACTGGCCCTCAGTAAAGCTGTGAAATAAGTGAAATTCCTCTTTCCTACCCCTAGCTTTGATGTAAATTGCCGTCCTCCTCCTTTAGGTGCCCAGGACCTCCTTCCTCTCTTTTTCCTTCTTCTCTTCTCTGTTGCAGGATTTAATATCAGTCATTTATAGCTCAATGTGAATGAGTTTCAGTCAAAGCTTGGCCTCTCCCAGGGGCATATTTATCTTTAAAGCCTTCTTTCTCTCTCTTCTCTGATAGAGCAATTTATCAAATGAGGAAGCAGGTCAGGAGGCTTTTAGGTGGAGGGGATCCCTCCTCAGACGCCTGAAATCATAAGCCACAAGCCCAGCTCTGCCTCTATATACAAGCTCCTCCACTCTGGACAGTGGCATTCTTTTACTTCTCACCTTTCAGAATGGAAGAGGTCACTGCTAAAAGGGCACACCTCACATTGCCCTTGGGACTTTTAATGGTTTGGTTCATACCAAATCATTCACCTTTGAGTCTACTGAAGATTATGTGAGTCTGGTCTAGGAAAAGGGTCAAATTGTCCTCCAAAATGGAAGTCAGTCTCTCCCTTTGAAACTTGGGAGCTTTTATTGACAACTACTTAAACTGCATGCCTTCCAGCAGCCCAGGAATAACTGCAGAGGGAAGAAGACTAGGGAAGAAGTGGATAGAGGAAGGATAGAAAATATAAATGCTCCAGTATTGTGGAAAGGGAAACATATTTGGAGTCTAAAGACCCAAACTGGAAAAGCCAACTCTGCTGATTAATTCCTATGATCAGTCACTAAAACTCTCTGAACCTCAGTTTCCTATTCTTTAAAATGAGGTTGAATTAGGCAATCTCAATGGCTCCTTATAACTCTAAATCCTATGGTCCTTTGTCTCTCTGGGCTTTAGCTTCCTCATCCATAAAATGGAAATGATACACATACACCATGGCATACAAGGTTGTTGCAAGTTGGAAGGCACTTTATAAGAATAAACTATGGAAATAATGATGATTTTTAAATTTGTTATTTAGTAGTCTATTTGAGAGCATTTGATGAAACCAGAAAATTTTGGTGTTTTCTTCATAAAGGAACTTTCTACCCCTCCAAACTAGAAGCTGTATCCTTTCTGGAGACTCCCTAACCTGGTACTGGTCACTTATCCCACCAAAATTCCCTGTGAATTCCTTAGAATTCCTCTCCCAATTACTTAGAAAAACATATTTGACCTGGAGACCTAGCCAGCAGGGCTAAGCCCTAAATATGTTATACACATTTAATTTGGGGGAGACAGACAGAGAGACAAAGACAGTGATGGAGACAGAGATGGGGCAAGAAGGGAAGGAGAAAAGGAGAAAGGGAGAGAGAGACAGAAACAGAGAGAGAGAGAGAGAGAGAGAGAGAGAGAGAGAGAGAGAGAGAGAGAGAGAGAGAGAGAGAGAGAGAGAGAGAGAGAGAGAGAGAGAGAGAGAGCCTGACATAGTGGACAGTGCTGGATTAGAATTTGGAGGACCAAGGGCAGCTAGGTGGTGCAGTAAACAGAGCATTGGCCCTGGAGTCAGGCAGACCTGAGTTCAAATCCTGCCTCAGACATTTAATACTTAACTATCTGTGCAACCTTGGGTAAGTCATTTAACCCCAATTGCCCTGCCTTCCCCCACTTCAAAAAGCAAAAAATAAAAATAAAAATCAGGGGAAAATGAATTTGGAGGACCTTTGTTCAAATCCTGTATTTGCTACTTACTATTTATATGACACTGGGCAAGTCATTTAACTTCCTTTTGCCTCAATTTCCATATGTATAAAATGGGGGTGGGGTTAAACTGGATAACATCTCAAGTTCCTTCCAGATCTAAGTGAATGATTCCATAGTTTGGGGACTAGTCACCTCACACAAAGAGGAATTGGAGGAAAATGTTTGTTACACCATTTCCTCTTAGAAAATTGCAAAGACAATAATACCTAGATAGCATTGGATGTGTTTTTCCTGTATTTTTTCTGAAGTGGCATCAACCACGATAACTAGAACCTGCTTTTTCTTACTGTCATGTCACTATAATCCAGAAGAAAACACTCATTTAGATGTCTTCTCAATATCTCTCCCCAATTTACCATCTGTCACACTGTCACTTCCTAGGGACTTCCTGATAATTTGGTTTTCTTTCCCCCTCTTTTTGAGAGGTTACGGCAATAGAACATACAAAGACTCCAAGAGCATGTGTAGAAGGGAAAGTAAGGCTTGGCTGACATCTTAAAAGAACACAGGCCTAAGAATCTGAAAATAAGGGTTGTAGTGGGAATTCTTCCATGAACTAGTCATATGACCTTAGACCAAATGTCACTTCTCCAACTGAGATTGCTCCTTTTGCCTCTGGAGACAATACCTATCCTTAGCCCCACACATTAGTATGACATAGTAGTTTATAAAGTTTAAATTCTGGCCTCTGCTACATCATGGACTTTGGATAAGTCAATTCCTTTCTCTTGGGCTCAGTTTCTTCATCGGCAAAATGAGAAAACTGAATCAAGACCTGTCCAGCTCTAAATTCTAGAAACCTCTATTGCTTGAATTAACTAAAATCATATAGTACATGATGATACATTTTAAGAAGTTAAAAATTCACTATGTAAAATGTAAGGTGAGAGACAGCTTGGCATATTGGATAGCAAGCTGACCTTGGAGTAAAAATCAGGTTTCAAGTCTCACCTCTAACATATTAGCTGTGAGACCTGTAGCAAGTCACTTAATGTCTCAGCATCACCCGACAACTCTTTAAGGAGGCAAATTTCAAAACAACTGTTGCAGTATAGCTAGGCTATACAGTGAATAGAGTTTGAGTCCTAGAGAAGACTTGAGTCTTGACTGGTCTCAGATACTTAATAGTTGTGTGACCCTGAGCAAGTCACTTATCACTGCTTGCCTCACTTTCCTCACCTGTAAAATGAGGTGGAAAAAGGAAAGGCAAAGCACTCCAGCCAGCATCTTTGCCAAGAAAACTCCAAATGGGGTCACAAAGAGTCAGACATGACTGAAACAACTCAATAACAACAAAATAGGTAGAAAGTGTTTCCCTACTGGGATTTTCCAACACCAATAAAATAATTAATCCAGATAACACCCCTCTCCCAAACAAAGTAAGATAAGTAAATCATCCCTACATGAACATCCTAGGCCAGCTAATAAGCAAATGTATTCTGACAACTGTAAACTAAGGAGGGATAATACTGAGGGATATTTCAGGTTAACAGCTGACTCTCATAAACATCTCAAGCTAATTTCTTTGTCGCCAATAAACATTCTGTGTTGTCCTATCTTTGCTCCAGATTCCTTTACACAGTGTGCTCTGCTTGGTGGTATATGTTGTCATCTGCAAAGGACCCACTCCTACTTGGGACATTTTCAGCTCAGAGCAGCAGCCTCATCAATCTGCCATCACCATTGGGCCATCATAGTTACAATAAGCAGGTGTCAAGGAGTGCCAGTTTAGTTGATTTCTGAGGTCCAATTAAAGCATAAAATTACCCATGCTGTAACGATGGCTCCTTTTAACAATAGCTTAGTAACCCAGCTTCTTCCTGAAGCCTATTAAGGAATCTATTCTACTCAGAAAGATGACATACCATGTCCTGAGAAGGTCAGAAAGTTCTCCCAAAGTCCAAGAGAACTGAAGCCATTTTTGGCATTTGACCCAATTTATAATACTAAAGAGCTAGGCAACGGAAAAAGTGGATGGAGTAATAACATTAGCAGGAACTATAACCCATGTGAGCTCCTGTTGAATAAACTGCCAATCAATAGCACTTTTATTAGGAGGTACAATCAATGTCCAGCAGGCAGACCCAGCCAATTAAGCTTATCGACTCACTGAAGAGTAGCAGGAAGCAGTTTTTTCCTCTTACTTGTTTTCCTTTCTGCAAGTGAGGCACAAGTTCCCAGTTTTTATCACTGGATTCCCACCAAGTCAGCTCAGGAGTTTCTGTGGAAAGGAAGCTCTGATAGAAAGCAGGTCTGAGCTATCTGGCTCTCCTTTCACCCTGGGTCAGGGCAAGCTGCCTGCCCAGACAGGGCAGGCTCACTCCCAAGACCACTTTTTATCATGGACCAGATGAAACAAGGAGAAAAATATAGCAGAAAAAAAATGCACTTGAAAATGAAGGGAGCCAAAGAACAGAAATTCCCATAGGAAGGGTGACCCAGGAGTTGTCCTGGGAGACCTTTGGAAATAGAGCCAACTGGTCTCCTGACTCCTATTTTAGTGCTCTTAGATCTTAGAGACACTGCACCCATTTAGAAGAGCTCCCACTGGGTCACTTAAGTGCTTCTCCAGAGATCTGGGGAAAGCAACGTTGACTGAGGGGGCTCTGAAATATCCATTTCACCATGCAAAGGCAGGCTCCCTTAGTGGGCTGGAGCATTTAACTGAGACTAATTGTACACTGGAAAATAGTGTATTTATCAGCTGAATCTGTCTTTACTCCTGCTCTCTCCTTCCAAAGAGATAAATTACTAGAGCAGATAAGACTCCGATTCACAGTGAGATCAAATAAACTGCAGTAGTCCACAAGATAGAAACTATTTGTGAAATACAGGTCCCTCCTGGTATTAGCTATCAGGCTCATGCTTCTGTCTCTGCCAAGTTTCTAATGACTCCACCATGTTGTTTCTTTTTACTTCATGCATTAGATGGGTGGAAGAGAATTTGCTTTTAAAGTATCTTTTGCAGTTTTCTCTTCAACTAAATCAGGCAGAAATCTCTGCAGCAGTCTTGTGGTCTGTCATGGTGATACATAGTAAATAGAACTAGCTGATGATAGGGTATACCATATATATTGTAGCCAGTTCTAACATGAACAGAAACTGGCCAGAATGCATGCAGTTGGCCATAGTGGCATAAGCACAGACATGGGAATCAAAGAGCTGGCTTCTTGGAACCAATTCAGTCATGAAGTCATTGGGTGACCTTGGTCAAGTCACTATTCCCCTCTGGGCCTCAGTTTCTCCATGTGAAAAATGAGGAATTGAATTAAGATGTCTACTAGTTCTCTCATTCAGTGGTCCACAGAAGGCACATAGGTGAATAAGATGTTCAGAAATAAGTTTGGGTTCACACTTGAGTGACTTAGCATTCTAACACAATCTAAAGCCATAGCATACCTCTCTAGTATCAGTGTTCTGACTCTAACCACACAGATTCAACCTGTATTTACTTGTGGTATTTCTGCTTTCCAGAATTTAGGTGAAGAAGGGAAGGGGAAGGAAAGATAATGATGGTAGCTAATTAAGAACCACAGACTCACAGACATTATAGCTACAAGAAAAACTAAAATCTCACTAGGGTGGAATGGGGTAAAGGCAGGGGGTAGGGGGTGACTTTTCTATTAATATACAGTATGGCCAGTGATCCATATTGGCTAGTTTTAAATATCCTAAGATTGCAGAGTCACCACTTCCTTTTCAAGAATGTACCCTGATCCAGCAGCCTCTGCTCTTAGTCAGTGTTGCTTGATATCTGGCCTAAATTTTCCTTTTCTTAATGTCATCTAATTGCTTCTAATTCTGCCTCCTCTACGTGTGTAAATAATTCTCTTTTTCCTTGCCTATTTATGCCCATTACATATTTCTAAATGGTTATCAAGTCTCCCCCACCCACTCACCACTTAGTCAAACTACACACACACACACACACACACACACACACACACACACACACACACACACACACACACATCTCGCTCTTTTAATCTTTCTCTCATAAGGTTCTAATTTTACATTTTCCAAGGTATTTTAAGTTTGGCAGAATAGCCTTTGCCTGAAAGGAGTAGGACTTAATTATCAAAAGCTGAAGCACAGGGAGCAATCAATCACTGGGTGACACATTCATGCCTTTGCTCATTTGAAAAAACATTTTTTTCATAGCTCTTGGAAAAGCTGTCATTACCCAACTCCCTCCACCACCACCGCCACCCCCTCAACCAAAAAAAGATCTGACATACACACCACACCACACAACCCCACATCCTATCAAAATATCACAACTTGGCGAAGAGATGAGTGAAAAATGTTCATTTGTTTTTTTGGAAACTAGAACCAACCCTTTCTGCCACATAAGAGTTTGTCATGTAAAATGCCTTCTACTGTAAACAATCTTTCTGACAAGGTTTGCATTATAATTAAGGCTGAATGGTCACAAAGCTGTCATTTCCCAACTGTTTTCCTTAAGAACTAAGGGGCTTTTTTTACAGCCAGATAAATGCTCTCCCTGGTCCACATCAGTGGAACAGTGACATCCTGTGGTTGAGTCTGGTCACCAAAGTGTGAGTCAATGGCTGTGGCCCCAATCCACAGCTGATCTGCAGATGTTTGCTTATTTATAGGTAGATAATTACAACTACCTTGAGGTTTTTTTGCATGTTAAACTCAAACAAAATTCACATAAAAGGGCACAGATTTTTTTCACAGACAAGCTTAAAGGGTTAGTTTTTCTCTTCCACCTCTTCAGCAACCTTGTCTAAAGCCTTATTTACACATATATACATAAACACATATAAAACATATATGTGTGTGTATGTATAGAGAGATACATATGTCTATATATACATGATACATACACAAATATACATACGTGTGTATACCATGCCAAACATTTTACTAAAATAATAGACTTGAGTCCATTTGGGAGTATCCATATGTCCCCATGTTTAGAACTGTGTGGATAAAGAAAGCTGAATGATATTTTTCATGTCATTTGTAGCTAACTCAAGTAAATTATTTTAATGAAATTAATTTTTTTAAATTTAAGACATTGTTAAGCTTAACGATTATTAATTTTTCCATTAATAAGACCAATACAATTCTTTCCCACAGATTGTGGGTGGATGGGTGTTAAGAGCATCACTTAATTGAACATTACTATTATTATTACTAGTAAAATAATTGTATCTATATATTATTAAATATAATTTTATTATTGATAATAATAGCTAGCATTTACATAGTGCTTTAGGATATACAAAGCACTTTATATTTTTATCAAATGTGATCTTCACAATAACTCTCTAAGGTAAATTCTATCATTATCTCCATTTTGCTTATGGGAAACTGAATTGGAAAAAGATAAAGTGACTTGCCTAGAATCACATGGATGGTATGTATCTGAGAAAGGATTTTAACTCAGTTCTTCCTGACTATAAATGCAACACTCAAGGATTTAGATTCAAATTCCTGCTATGCCACTTACTACCTACATGATCTTATGCAAGTTGCTTAATTTCTGTAGACCCTGGATTCCTCAAATATAAATTAAGGAAGTTGAACTAAATGACCTAGAGTCCCCTCTAGTTTTATGATTCTTTGGAGTCTGTTGGCTTACTACTTTAGCTAAATTGAAACTAATAGTGAACCATATTCTGCCCTCATATTACCCTTTACACACAGACATACACACACAGACACATACACACACATACACACACCCCACTACCAACACCACCATCACCCCGATACTGATCTGGCAAGACAATCACAAAAAAAGTAATAATTTATCCCTATCACTCCTCCTTTTTGTTTATTAAAAAGGATAGAGTTTGGGGTGGCTAGGTGGCTCAGTGAATAGAGCACCGGCCCTGGAGTCAGGAGGACCTGAGCTCAAATCCAGGCACAGACACTTATCACTTACTAGCCATGTGACCTTGGGCAAGTCACTTAAACCCAATTGTCCTGCCCTCCCTCCTCCAAAAAAAAAAAAGATAGTTTTTTTTTTTAGCATAACTAATGTGATTGCCTGTTCTAAAATATCATGTTATGCAATGTCTCCATCTCCAGAAAATGGCTGTTTCTGAGAAGGGATACAAGAGTGCCAGTGGCAAGCATGAGCACAATATGGCTGCCCATACACCCATACCCATATAGAATAGTATATTTCAATTAGGTTCACCTCAGTGTAGTATGATGTCCAAGGGGGCTACCTCAGCTTTGAACACATTGTGTTACAAATTAATTCAATATCCTCAGCTATAGCAATTAAGTCATCTCTAAGATGATTTATTGCTTTATAAAAGCTCTTGTTGATTTTTGATTGTAACAAAAATCCTCATGAAACATTAACAGACAATTCATGTAAAAACTGAGCTTGCACTATCTGATTTCATATCATGTCTTTTCTTTGTAACCATGCCTGTTCTTTGTTAAAATTAAGACCCATGTAAAGAATATTTACATTTTGTGCAAGTTCAATCCATGCACTCCCCAACAGGAAAACAGATGGGGCAGCTAGATGGCACAGTAAGTAGAGCACCAGCCCTGGAACCAGGAGGACCTGAGTTTGGATTCGGCCTCAGAGACTTAACACACACACAAAAAACTAGCCTTGTGACCTAGAGCAAGTTACTTAACCCCGATTGCCCTCCAAAAAAAAAAAAATAGGAGAATCCAGATTTATATTCTCTACCTATACCACACATTCCCTCTTTTACACAAATGGCTTTTATCATGGACTAAAAGGAGCACAATTCATTCATTCATTCATATACTTTGACTCTCTCTCTCTCAAACACCCTAATCACTCAGTTCCTCAACCTACTCACTTCCCATGACCTACTTCTTCACCCCACCTCTCTCACACACATATCTTTGATCTTGCTATCACCCACAAATGTACCCTCTCCATGTTCAAGAATTCTAAAAACCCCTTACACGATCACAGTCTACTGGCTTTCCACTTCTCCTTTTGTCTTCCATTATTAAACCTTGCTCATCATCTTCACCATGACCCCTAATCCCTTGACCTCTCAGTTCCTTCTAGGCCATGCCTCCTCCACTAGTCACTCTGCTCTTTTTCCTATCTTGACACCTTGGTGAGCCAGGTCAACTCTACATTGCCTTCTTTTCACTCCCAAGCTTCCCATATCATATTGCCAATTTTTCCCTGCTAAGCCTCAGTCTTGGATTACTCCCACCGCCTGTTTTAACTACTCTACATATGCTGCTGAATGAAGTTGGCGAAAATAAGCAACTATTCTGACTGGATCCAGTACAAATTTATGTTATTCAACCTCACCAGAGTCCTCACTTCTGCTAGACAATCCTTCTCCACCTCCCCATTAGCTCACTATCCCACTTTCCATAGTAACTCTTCCAGACCATTTCATCATTATCATGGACTCCTTACACCTCTCATAGATTAGTTAGGAGTTGCACTTTAAGAAAATCACTGGTGGTTGAAAGGAAGGTTATTTAGAATGGGAGGGACTTGAGGCAGGAAGTCCTACCAGCAGGCTACTGCAATTGTCCAAGTGTGAAGCAATGAGGGCATGTACCAAAGTGGTGGCAATATCAGAGGAAATGAGATGTATTCAAGAGACGCTGCAAAAGTGAAATTGACAGGCCTTGTGAGGAGTCAAGGAAGATACCTAGATTGCAAGCTCAGCAGATTAGGAGAACAGTATTGTCCTCTACAAAAAAAAAAAAAAAAAAAAAAAAAAAAAGGAAATTGTGGGGGAAGGAGGAGATTTAGGGGCAGGATAATGAGTTCAGTTTGGAACAAGCTGAATTTAAGATATCTACTGGACATATAGTTTGAGACCTCTAAAATGTAGTTGGAGATCAGCAGGAAAATCAGGGCAAGATAGGTGAATATGAAAATCATTAGCCTACAGATAATAATTAAATCCATAGGAGTTTATGAAATTGATAACTGAAATGGTATAGAGGGAGAAGAGGTATCAAGACAGAATCTTGAGGGACACCTACAGTTAGAGGGCATGATCTGGATGAGAATTCAGGAAAGGAGACTAAGAAGAAATGGTCTGGTAGGTGGTCTGAGAAGTTGTGATAGGGTAGGTAGGAGCAGAACCAGGGGAGAGTAGTATTACAATGCCCCATACATAGTAGGTGCTTAATAAATGTTTATCTACTGATTGAAAGACAATTCCACTGAACTCCACAGGTATTTGCTGAGTTTCTATTATGATCACTCATTCAACAAGTATCCTATCACTCTATACTTTCCCTTCACCCTGTTTCACAGGAAGAAGAGACCTTACTCCTAACCAAGGATGCCCTCTCTTCCAGTACAATTAACTCCATTCTATCTCATCTCTTCCAATAGATTGTCCCATTCCTTGGTCATCCCAACTCTATCACTTATCTTTATTGTCTCCCTGTCTACTAGCTCCTTCTCTACTGCCTACAAAAATGTCCATGTCTCTTCCATCCACAAAATCCTCATTTGATCCTGTCATCCCTGATAATTATCATCCTATATCTCTTTTGCCCTTTATGGCTAAATTCCTTAAAAAAAAGCAGTCTGCAAGAGGTGCCTCCACTTTTTCTCCTCTCTTTCTCTTCTTGACCCTTTACAATTTGGGTACTGATCTCATAATTCCATCAAAATTCCTTGTGATTTCTTAATTGGAGTCAGGAAGACTTGGATTCAAGTCCTGACTATGATACTATGATACACACATGAACACACACACACAAACACACACACACATTTTGGGGGTAAATCTCTTAACTGTTCCAATGCTAGGCTCTGGGGACACAAAGACTGCCCTCAGGGACCTTAAATTCTATTGGGGGGAAGTAATATGAAGAAGTAAAAACAATGTATGTGCAGTGGTTTCAGAATGCTGTGGAAGGAATCTAACAACTGATTAAAAAAAAAAACTTCAAGTCTCAAACTTTGAAAATTGTCAGCAAAAATTTTTATGTGCTTGACTTGGGAAAACTCCCAAACATTGTCCATTAAGAAATCCAGAACACCTCTCCTTTTCTACTTTTCTTCCCCTATGTCTTCAAATACTGAAAATGCAACATTTATGTTACATAATTCTAAAGATAATTTCTCAAGAAGCAGTTTAGGGCAACTGAAGGAGCATTAAGTTTTGAGTCAAGGGATCTGAGATCAAATTCCGTTCTTGTTATTTACTGTATGATCTTAGACAAATCACTTAATTTCTTTGGGCCTCAGTTTCCATATACATAAATGAGGGGTTTGGTCTAGATAGTCTCTGAGGCTCAAAATCCCTTCTACATACATGTCTATAATACAAAGTAAGTGTTTTAACGTGAAATACAGCCCCTAGGTGTCTTATTCTCCAAACCAGATGAGTATGTAAATGGAGGGAGTCAGCCTAGTCCTGTCACGAAGTAAGCTGGTGGTTAGCATACTCTGGTGAGTTAAATTTAAGGGACTTAGAAATAATGATCACACATAACATAGAAAATGACTGAGCACAATTCCCTACATAACAAAAGCAAGTTTAAGTATACCTTGGAAGATAGACTAATCAGATAAAACTGAAGGTGCTCATTTTTTTGATAGTGATGGATGGAAACCTAATATTTTATCTGAAGTCTTGATTTATGTGGAATAGCTTTGCTACCTACTAAAAAAGATCTTGTTTTAGCAAATGGGTACAGATCCAGACCATTAGCTTAGGACAACTGAGAAACTCAAGGGTTTGGTGAAATCATGCAATAAAATATCATTATACAGAGTAGCATGACAAGACGGACAGAAGGTTTGAGTTGAAAGTCAGAAGACGTGTTTGAAATGAAGTAAAATGCACAATAGCTATGCTCAGGTCCATCTGGCTTACATTTGCTGTAGGTCGTCAGAGGACCTTCGTGTCTGTGATGTAAATGAATAGCAGAGGCCCCGACAATTTAACTGTCATCAGTATAAATGCCTTAACTGGCACAGTGAAGCTGAGCCCTGGACTTCTCTCTAAATCGCTATAAGCTCCTGGTCTGAATTATAAAGTGGGGCTGTATTACCTGAAGATGAAAGCAGTCAGGTCAGTTCATTTAAAATCCGAATCTCCCCGCTGCTAAGCAATGATGAGCACTGAGAGGGGTTCCTTAATGTAGGATCAGATGATGGAAGACAAGAAGATAGCAACACCCTGCACCCCCTCAGTCACTTGAAATAGAGAGTCTCTATAGATGACAAATTGAATTTCATTTCATGTTTAATCGGGCTTTCTGGGTTCAGCCAGACTTGACTCCCTCTCTCTTGAGCAGTCAGTGTTGGAGCAAAGCCATGTGATCATCCCCAGGCCTGGGGAGTTACCCAACCCACAAATGCCATCATGTATCCTGGAGAAATTAGAGTCCAGTTTGAAGACTTGCATCACAAGACTGGTTGCAATTATGTGTAATAGGTTCTCTCCATATCTTTCCTGTGTTTCTCTGGGCTTCTTATCTTCCTTTATAAGGGCAGGGACTGTTTTTTTCCTTTTGGGGAAGGAGGTTCCTTGCAAAGTGGAGGACTCAAAATTTCTTGCTCAGATCAGGACTGAGACTGACTGTTGCCATCTTGAAGTCTGGCTTCTCTTTGAAATACAGTCTGTGGACTGGAGTTTAGTTTGCTAACCAATACAATTTGCTCACAGGAAATGGGGCGGGGCCCAGAATGACCTTCCATTAGCAACCCCTTGGCTTTCCTGTGCCTAGGCTCCCGTTAACACATTGTCACCCTAACCCAAAGATTTTGTGTACTCAAGATGGAATTGTTTTTCCTCACCTATGCAAACGATGTTCTCTTTCACCATTGGATCCAAACGAATTAATAGATTCCAACTGGCATCCTCAAATTTATATTTCCTCCTAAGCTGAGTTCCCTACCACTGCAAGTAATCCTTAAAATTCGTCATGAAGCTTTCAAAACAATTTATGCAAACAAACATCAAGTGGAGCTATTTGTATTGGCAACACATTTCACTTAACAACCTACAACAAGGAACAGATGGGCCGAGCTCTGGAATCAGCTACAAAGAAAACAGTAGGAGCAAGTCCATCAGAAGCACTCTTTCTTCCTCTTCCCCACTCTCTCCTCCCTCCCAATTTCATGAAGATTACAGACTTGTTCTTGTTTATTTCTTTGATTTGTTGTTATTTTATGGACTCCCGAAGTTTTCCTGGCATTTCATGGAACAAGTCCATCTGCCAACTCTGTTTGGTTTTCAGAAGCCCTGGTTTAGGAGTTGAACTATCTGTCCTCTACTGATCCAGCATTCTGTAAAATAGCATAGGAGAAAGCAAAAACAGCATGCAGATGTTGGATCAGGGATTGACAAAATTTCTAGATAAGCATTTGAAGTTATATTTTCCTCTGTTCTTTTTTCTTTTCGATCCATTTCATTTCCCCCTAATAAAATATTCTCATACTTGTTTCTAGTATAATTCATCCAAGAATCAAAGAATGTCAGAGGAGGAAAATATCTTATAGATAGAGTCCAACCCTCTCATCTGCCAATGCGAAAAGGAGAAAATAAATGGCTTTCAAGTTCCATTATAATCTGGTTCTAACCTATGTGTTTTATCTTATCTCACCATTCTCCCTTTTAAGAACTATTCATTCTAGACAAACTGGCCTTACCTATCTCCTGTTCTCAAACTGCCATCTCTAGTTATTTTTATGCCTAGGCTCATTATCTCCTCTGCCTGGAATGAACTCATTCCACTTCTTCTGGTTTATGTATGCACTTTCCTTTCTTCAAGACCCTGCTCAAATATTTTCTTCTCTATTAAGCCATCCTTGATCTCACTACTTCTCAGTAACCCCTTTCGTGAATGCAATCTTCCCTTCCTCAAATATCTCTTAGCCCTTTGACTGGACTTGTCCTTAGTACTTTTCACTTTTCCTTTTAATTGTTACAGTTATCCTCCCTGGTTAGTAGTTGCCTTCCCCAGTTAGAACATAAGCTCTTGAGAGCAGGGCAAATATTTTATCTCTCCTTGTATTCTCCACTCTGAACGTAAAGTCTTGCACACAGCATATGCTCTTTAAAAAAAGGGGGGGGTATTTTGGGTTACATTTTGAGCCCCGAGTTGTAGTCCTTCCTCCCTCCCTCCCCAACCCTGCAGTAGAGAAGGCCAACATTTGGTATGGATATATATGTGGAACCATACACTACACACTTCCATATGTCAATCTTTCTCTGGAGATGGATAGCATCTTCCCTCATAAGTCCTTCATGATTGATTTGAATGTTCATATTATTTAGTCATTCACAGTTAACTCTTTGTACAATATTGTTGTTACTGTATACCGTGTTCCCTTGGTTCTACTCATTTCACTCTACATCATTTCATGCAAGTCTATCCATGTTTTTCGTAAATTAACATGCCTGTTATTTCTTACAGCACAGTAGTATTCCATTACAGAGCATGTGTTTAATAAATGTTTGTTTAATTAAACTTAGTGTTTACTGAGTATATGAGTATTGGGGTACTTAATGTGTGTCTACTCAGCTATCACTAGGTTTTCTAAGGGATCCATGAAGCTATAAGACAATATCCATAACTTGCAATAAAGTTGGAAAGAAAAGAAAAACACATGAAAATTTAACAGATACAAAACACTATATGATTAGGTAGACTACACAATAAATGCTATACTTCTGAAGTTTCTTTCAGAGAAAGAGGCAACTGAGGGCCAGTGTTCAGGCTAGGAATAAGCACAATAATCACTGATGTTATAATAACACCTGAAAAAGTGCTTTCTAATTCAGTATCTCTCATGCTATTCAGATATCCCCATTTGGCAGATAAGGAAAACAAAAGTGTGGGATGTTAAGGTTCTAGTCCATGGTTACACAAGCAGTCAACCAAACAACCAGGGATATGCTGGCAAATGTTTAACATTTGGCTCTCCAAAAAAAAAGTATACACAACTTACTTTTATGTTTAATGTTCATCATTAGCATTTCCCCATCACTTCCTTAATTCTAGACCAGTGCTATCAAACTCAAATAGAAATAGAAAATTAAACCATGGATAAGGATCCCTATTGCCACATATTGATTTAGAAAATCACATATTAACATTGTCTTTGTTCTACTGCATTTTTATTTATTTTGTTAAATATTTCCCAATTGCCTTTTAATATGATCCAGCTGTACTCCAGAGTGTTGCAGGCCATAATGTGGCAGCTGGTAGCCATCTTTGTTGTAGCCAATCAGCAAAACAATAATTCAAGCCCTGATTTGTAGTTTGTCTATTTCCAAGATGTAACTGCTCACACTGAAAATTTAATAATTGGCTCTCCTGAGACCACTCCAGCACATTCCTGCAACCAACAAACAGGCATTTATTAAGCTATTACTATGTGCCAGTAACTGTGCTATCATATAGTTTTTGACATTTTAGTATAAGTGAAACAAGAATACAAAAGGTTGCAGCTAAATGGAAAGATGGTTCATAACTTCTCCTTGGAAAGGCAAATAAAGGAGTTGGCAGAGTTGTTTGATCATATGTTCAAGGGCAATAAGAAACATCATTTCAAAGGATACTTGATCATCTAGTCAAGCAGTACTCATGATGAGCATAAGCAAAAAGACCACCATGAAGATAATTGGAGGTTAGGCACCAACATCTGTTGCAGAGGGTGAGGAGGTAGAGAAATTCTCTTGTAAAGTCTGTCCAAATTAAATCAGTATATGTTTTAGTACTCAGTGACTTCATAGCAAAGGTAGGCACAGGGGAAGAAAATAGTGAAAAATGTCTTGGAAAATGTTGCTTAGGATGAGAAAATAGAAGGCGACAAAGGTTTGTAGACTACTAACTGGGACAAAGTAAAATAATTAAGTATATTGACTTCTTCACTAAACCTTTTACATTTTAAAAACTTCTTTTTATATGTGCTATATCCTGTTTCTGCTGAAGTCATTTGTCTAATATGGTTTGTCACTGAGTTCACAAGATTTTGACACATTATTTAATTCTTTACCATGAAACTACTTTTTAATCATATTCAATATTAATCACAACTTTGGTGAACTTTTGAAAAGTTTTTTTGGATGTTGGATACTTTTTTTCCAAGTCTAACCTTGATCTTGATTGTGTACCACAGATATTTCAATGTGGTTTAAATCATATGCCTCTTAACCATTGAAACATATTAATTTATATCTGTTGGATAGATTTCTTAACCTTTCATAGCACATGGCATGATTCAAAGTTTTGCTGTCCTGCCCACAACAATATATTTTTTTCATAGCAATGCTTAGTTGTTATTTTTTTTTTTGCCAGATCTCTCACTGTTTTACCAGTTTCAAGATGAGATGACTATATTGCACTGTAGAGGAATCACTAACATCCCCTCCATCTTCCAAGTCCCTCTGAAAGTCTTCTCTTGTTTTCTGAGGATTAATTAGGCTAATCCACAGGAAGAGTTTGTCAGCTATTGGTGTTGTTTTATATTTGTTTTGTTTTTGACAACATTTTCCATTTGTTTCATTGCAGGCTTTATGATCTTTGAAACCTTTAGTGTGCTCACACTAACAGCTCCTATAATATCTCCAACAGTTATTACAGTGTACTATTTAAGAACTATGACTTCTGAGCATAATTGAATAATATTCATTCTCAAAATCATAGAATTTAAAATATACAGAAGATAACCATAAAGAACATGTGTATAGCACAAAATCTAATATTCAACAGAAAACTAACTAAACATGGGGAAACTAGTTCAATTCATTTTCCTTGGTCAAGAGCTGACATTCTGGGTCAGTCTTGTGTTTGCAGAAGCACAAATACTTTTGTCCCAAAACAAAACATATGGAAATTATTGCTTGTCCGAAATAATTCACACACCACTATATGCAAAAGTTTCACATCAATATATCATAAATAATTTGTTCAATAAGAAAGTCTGGAAGTACTGGATATAGTGACAAAAACATTTCAAAAATATTTAATTGGTTATATATTAACATAAATGAAAATACTGGTTACTGATGTTACAGCCATTTCTGAATCAGTTGGATGTTTATATTCACATCATTGCTTTATTAGAGCAAAGATGAAAATCAATGCCAAATTGAAAGACAGGATAAAGATAGAAGATATGGTATATGATTAAAATGGCTCCAGACTGACTTCTTAAATAAGCTAATGATGCTATAAAAATGGAAAATTGATAAAGGAACAGATAATGACATTGACTAATATCATTTCTTATGGAACTTCAACTTACATAAAGCAGTCTTCATAATGAGGAAGTCAAAATAGCTTAAAACCCACCCCAGTTAGCAAGTGGAAGGACCTGGAAGATAGCAACATTACTAGAATTTATAGTCATTTGCAAAATTTTACTTAAGATGGATAGTGTAAGCTTATAGGAAGGAAGTAACAAAACAATGAGAAACAGTAGAGGAAAAATGAGTTTGCAGAAAGTTTGATATGAGATTCTATAACTCAGACTATTTCAAGACCACATAAGGATGAAACTAACCAGAAGGGGGACAAAAACTAGATTATAAATTGTGCTGGTATGTCAACATTTTGAAATTATTTTGTTTATCAAAAGTGGTAAAGATACCAAATATGGATTTTAACATCACAATTACTTTTGAATGGTTTGAGGAAATAGAATTGGCTATAAAGAAAAGTAAGATTCAATGAGCCATTGAATCAGATCAAGTTTACACAGATGGGGGTCTGTTTCAGGATGGTTGATACTGTTTTGAAAGTATTGAGGGACTGATTCTTCAAAATATTTTAAAGAGAGGAAGAAGCTGAATAATAAAAATTTTAAATGGCATTATAGGTATTGGAAAAGAAATCAATAACTACAGACTTATAAGTTTTACTAAACCTTACAAAATCCTTACAAGAATCATCTCCACATAGGGGTGGCTAGGTGGCACAGTGAATAGAGCACCAGTCCTGGAGTCAGGAGGACCTGAGTTCAAATCCAGCCTCAGACATTTCACACAAAAACTAGCCATGTGACCTTGGGCAAGTCAACCCCAAGTGCCCTCCAAAAAACAAAAAAAAAAAAAAAAAAGAATCATCTACACATATGAGAAGGAACTTGGTACAGTTTGGAAAATTATATTCCATAGCTGAATATATATATATTTTTTTCACAGTTGTACAATATACTGAAAAATACAGAGCATATAATATCTTGCCTTATGGATTTATTGTGGACTATAAAAAAAAAGAATTTTCAGTGTATCCAAGTGTAATCTTCAATGTTTTTCTCCAATAAAGTGACTATAATCACCATGCTAAAATGATTCAAGATTCATTGAGAGATGCAAGAGAAAATATAAATTTTTAGATAATCCTCTGGTTAACAATGTCAAGAAAAATATAAAAATACGAGATACATATCCCATAAAGATGTTTGTCTCTGTCCTAAAGAATAACCAACAAATACTTCAAACATAGAGGAATGGGGAAGGGAAAGCCAAGAGGACAGATTAGAAGCAGCCATCCATCTGTACTCTCCCAACATTCCCCTCCAAACAATTTTAAAATAATTCCTTAAAACAAATTTTGAGGCAGGAGAGCCAACAAAAGGTCATTGTGGAATATTTTTCTGGCCTAAGCAAATTTAGGGGGCCAGCAGGAGAAGTCTGTGACAACAGGGTGAAGGCCCCTTCAGAGCCCAGTGGTAACAACAGTATCTACAGCAGAAGTTTTGGGAGCTCTCAGTCTAGGGATGGAAAGGGGGCTGGACAACTGGTCAGAAATAAGTTGCAGATGGGGGTGGAGCCAAGATGGCGGAGTAGAAACAGCTCGTCCAAGCCTCTCTGCCCCCAGATTCCCCACAAACTATGTAAAAAAGGACTCTGAACAACTTCTGGAGCCCCAGCACCCACAGAACGACACAGAGAAGCTAACCTCCCGCTGAGGACAGCCCAGCAGCCCTGCAGGAAGGACCAGCGCAGCGGTCTGGGAGCCGGCAACGCGCAGAGCGCAGGAGCGGAGCTGAGCCCAGGTCCGTGTAAACCGAGGTTTTAGCCCCAGGGCGGCAGGGCCAGCAGCCAGCTGGAGGAACCCCAGAACACCAGGAGCAGTGGCGACTCCAGAATTATCAACATAGACATGCCTAGGACAAAGTAAGAGGTTAGTGTCCTATGGACTTTGGGACCTGTATTTGGGGAATGCGTCAGCTCCCTCCCCTAGGGGCTAGAAGCCGCTGAGGAGACACGCCATTTTGTAGTTTTCAGAGGCAGCTCGGGCTCCCAGCCTACAAATCGTGGGGAGATCCAGCGATCAGTCTTGGGGGTAATCGCTCTTGCTTTAACCTCCCTGGATCTGGATTGTGATCTAGGGTGGAAGTTGTGGGTAGGTTTACAGCTTGCCAGAAACGGAAGTTGCCCCCCACACGTTCGGGACGAAAATTCCTCTAGCTGGCCTTAAAGCCATAGTGTGGCAACAAGCCCAAAAGTCAAGCAATCAAGTGGCAACATGCCAAGGCAAAGGAAACAGAAAAATGCAACCCTAGACTCATATTTTGGGGGCATAGAGCGGGAAAAGGACTGTGAGGTCAGAAGTCCTGCTCCAAAAGCCCCAGGGGAAAACATGAGCGGGTTGCAGGCCATAGAGGACCTTAAGAAGGACTTTAAAAATCAAATAAGAGGGGGGCGGAGCCAAGATGGCGGAGTAGAAACAGCTAGTCCAAGCCTCTCTGCCCCCAGATTCTCCACAAACTATGTAAAAAAGGACTCTGAAAAACTTCTGGAGCCCCAGCACCCACAGAACGACACAGAGAAGCTAACCTCCCGCTGAGGACAGCCCAGCACCCTGCAGGAAGGACCAGCGCAGTGGTCTGGGAGCCGGCAGCGCGCAGAGCACAGGAGCCCAGCCGAGCCCAGGTCCACGTGAGCCGAGGTTTTAGCCCCAGGGCGGCAGGGCCAGCAACCGGCTGGAGGAACCCCAGAACACCAGGAGCTGTGGCGACGCCAGAATTATCAACATAGACTTGCCTAGGACAAAGTAAGAGGTTAGTGTCCTATGGACTTTGGGACCTGTATTTGGGGAATGCGTCAGCTCCCTCCCCTGGGGGCTAGAAGCTGCTGAGGAGACACGCCACTGTGTAGTTTTCAGAGGCATTTCCGGCTCCCAGCCTACAAATCGTGGGAGATCCAGCGATCAGTCTTGGGGGGTAATCGCTCTTGCTTTAACCTCCCTGGATCTGGATTGTGATCTAGGGTGGAAGTTGTGGGTGGGTTTACAGCTTGCCAGAAACGGAAGTTGCCCCCCACACGTTCAGGATGAAAATTCCTCTAGCTGGCCTTAAAGCCATAGTGTGGCAACAAGCCCAAAAGTCAAGTAATTAAGTGGCAACATGCCAAGGCAAAGGAAACAGAAAAATGCAACCTAGACTCCTATTTTGGGGGCATAGAGCGGGAAAAGGACTGTGAGGTCAGAAGTCCTGCTCCAAAAGCCCCAGGGGAAAACATGAGCGGGTTGCAGGCCATAGAGGACCTTAAGAAGGACTTTAAAAATCAAATAAGAGAAGTGGAGGAAAAATTAGAAAGAGGAATGAGAAGGATGCAGGAAAAGTATGAAATGAGGGTCAACAGCCTGACTGAGGAAAACAACACCTTAAAAAACAGACTAGCTCAAATGGCAAAGGAGGCCCAAAAGGGCATTGAGGAGAAGAATGCCTTAAAAAGTCGAATTTGCCAGATGGAAAAAGAATCTCAAAAGTTCACTGAGGAGATTCATTCCTTCAGAGTTAGACTGGAGCAAATGGAAGCTAGTGACTTTTTGAGAAATCAAGATGCTGTTAAGCAGATCCAAACAAACGAAAGATTAGAAGGCAATGTGAAATATCTCATGGGAAAAACCACTGACCTGGAGAATAGATCCAGGAGAGACAATTTAAAAATTATTGGACTACCTGAAAGCCATGAGCAAGGAAAGAACCTAGAAATCACCCTTCAAGAAATTCTCAAGGAAAACTGCCCTGATGTTTTAGATCCAGAGGGCAAAATGAGGTTGAAAGAATCCACCGATCACCTCCTGAAAAAGATCCCAAAAAGAAAACTCCCAGAAATATTATAGCCAGGTTCCAGAATCCCCAGATCAAGGAGAAAATACCACAAGCAGCCAGGAAGAAACAATTTCTATATTGTGGAAACACAATCAGAATAGCCCAGGACCTGGCAGCTTCTACACTGAGGGATCAAAGGGCATGGAATATGATATTCCAGAGGGCAAAAGAACTGGGAATGAACCCAAGGGTCACCTACCCAGCAAAACTGAGTATTTTGTTTCAGGGGAAAATATGGTCATTCAGTGGAATAGAGGACTTTCAAGCATTCTTGAGGAAAAACCAGAGTTGAATAGAAAATTTGACATCCAGACGCAAGAAGTAAGAGATGCCTGAGAAGGTAATCAGGGAAAAGAAATCAAAAGGAACTTATCAAAGTTGAACTATTTACATTCCTATATGGAAAAGCAATATCTGTGACTGATGATATCTTTCTCACTATGAAAATAATGGAAGAAGGGGGTGTGGTCATATGAATACATATGTGAATGTGTGTGTATATGGTTACAGTTATATATGGATAGAGGGCATAGGTTGATTTTGTTGGGAAGGGAGAGTACTCAAGGGATGAAATTATGAGGTGAGAGAAGAAAGTGGCAAGAGGAGAAGGGGAGAGACATGGTAGGGTAAACTATCTCAGGTAGGGGAAGTGGGTGCAAAGGAGGGGGAGAATAAGGAAGGCTAAAAAGGCAAAACCACATTCACATTGAATTTGGTTCAGGGAGAAAATGACATACATACTAAATGGGATATCTCAACCTGCAGCAGGATAGGGGGAAGGGGGATGAGAGGAGGGATGATGGATGGGAGGGCATCCTTGGGGTGAGGGGAGGTTGGAAGTACCCACTATAGAAGAGGGACAGGATCATGTAGGGAATGGACCAGGTGGGGGGTGGGATGAGTGGGAGGGAATTATAAGCAGCCTTGTACAATATATCTACTATGATAATGTTTTGCATAGCTAGACATGTACAACATATACTGAATTACTTATCTCCCAAGAGGGAATGGGTGACAAGGGAGGAAGGAAATGGATCTGAAATTCGAGGTCGTAACATTAAATGTTTCAAATATATATAAATACTATTATTAATACTCTTTTGCTTATAATTGGGAGATAAGATGTGCAGGCATTGGGACACAAAGATTCACCTTCCTCTAATGGAAAAGTCGAAGGGGGTATGGGAGAAGGTATGGGAGAGAGCAGATTGGAGGAAGCGATATCTTGTGGGACTGCTATTCTGGGAGGTTGGGTAGGGGAATAATGGGGGGAAAATGATTGTAACTCAAAATCTGGCGGAAATGAATGATGTAAAACAGAAGTTAATAAAGTATTTGTTTTAAAAAAATAAATAAATAAATAAAAAAAGAAAAAAAAAGATAAAAAAAAAATCAAATAAGAGAAGTGGAGGAAAAATTAGAAAGAGAAATGAGAAGGATGCAGGAAAAGTATGAAATGAGGGTCAACAGCCTGACTGAGGAAAACAACACCTTAAAAAATAGACTAGCTCAAATGGCAAAGGAGGCCCAAAAGGGCAATGAGGAGAAGAATGCCTTAAAAAGTCGAATTTGCCAGATGGAAAAAGAATCTCAAAAGTTCACTGAGGAGATTCATTCCTTCAGAGTTAGACTGGAGCAAATGGAAGCTAGTGACTTTATGAGAAATCAAGATGCTGTTAAGCAGATCCAAACAAATGAAAGATTAGAAGGCAACGTGAAATATCTCATGGGAAAAACCACTGACCTGGAGAATAGATCCAGGAGAGACAATTTAAAAATTATTGGACTACCTGAAAGCCATGATCAAGGAAAGAACCTAGAAATCACCCTTCAAGAAATTCTCAAGGAAAACTGCCCTGATGTTTTAGATCCAGAGGGCAAAATAGAGGTTGAAAGAATCCACAGATCACCTCCTGAAAAAGATCCCAAAAAGAAAACTCCCAGGAATATTATAGCCAGGTTCCAGAATCCCCAGATCAAGGAGAAAATACTACAAGCAGCCAAGAAGAAACAATTTCAATATTGTGGAAACACAATCAGAATAGCCCAGGACCTGGCAGCTTCTACACTGAGGGATCGAAGGGCATGGAATATGATATTCCAGAGGGCAAAAGAACTGGAATGAACCCAAGGGTCACCTACCCAGCAAAACTGAGTATTTTGTTTCAGGGGAAAATATGGTCATTCAGTGGAACAGAGGACTTTCAAGCATTCTTGAGGAAAAAAACCAGAATTGAATAGAAAATTTGACATCCAGACACAAGAAGGAAGAGATGCCTGAGAAGGTAATCAGGGAAAAGAAATCAAAAGGAACTTATCAAAGTTGAACTATTTACATTCCTATATGGAAAAGCAATAACTGTGACTGATGATATCTTTCTCACTATGAAAATAATGGAAGAAGGGGGTGTGGTCATATGAATACATATGTGAATGTGTGTGTATATGGTTACAGTTATATATGGATAGAGGGTATAGGTTGAATTTGTTGGGAAGGGAGAATACTCAAGGGATGAAATTATGAGGTGAGAGAGGAAAGTGGCAAGAGGAGATGGGGAGAGACATGGTAGGGTAAACTATCTCATGTAGGGGAAGTGGTTGCAAAGGAGGGGGAGAATAAGGAAGGCTAAAAAGGCAAAACCACATTCACATTGAATTTGGTTCAGGGAGAAAATGACATACATACTAAATGGGATATCTCAACCTGCAGCAGGATAGGGGGAAGGGGGATGAGAGGAGGGATGATGGATGGGAGGGCATCCTTGGGGGGAGGGGAGGTTGGAAGTACCCACTATAGAAGAGGGACAGGATCATGTAGGGAATGGACCAGGTGGGGGGTGGGATGAGTGGGAGGGAATTATAAGCAGCCTTGTACAATATATCTACTATGATAATGTTTTGCATAGCTAGACATGTACAACATATACTGAATTACTTATCTCCCAAGAAGGAATGGGTGACAAGGGAGGAAGGAAATGGATCTGAAATTCAAGGTCGTAACATTAAATGTTTCAAATATATATATAAATACTATTATTAATACTCTTTTGCCTATAATTGGGAGATAAGATGTGCAGGCATTGGGACACAAAGATTCATCTTCCTCTAATGGAAAAGTCAATGGGGGTATGGGAGAAGGTATGGGAGAGAGCAGATTGGAGGAAGCGATATCTTGTGGGACTGCTATTCTGGGAGGTTGGGTAGGGGAATCATGGGGGGAAAATGATTGTAACTCAAAATCTGGTGGAAATGAATGATGTAAAACAGAAGTTAATAAAGCATTTGTTTAAAAAAAAAAAGAAAGAAATAAGTTGCAGATGACCCTTTGCTGGCACTGACTGAAGTTGAAACTGATTGGCAACTGTATTTTCCATAAGCAGTTAGTTCTGGGTTACAGGTCGAGGGAAGGGAGGAGTACTTGTACTTGTACAAGTGCACGGGCCAGGTCACAGTTCCAAAGTAGAGAGGAGCACTAGTGCTTGTTGCTGCAGGAGAGTAAGAACTCTGGTTACAGTTTGAGGCTCAAAAGGAGTACAAGTGTTTGCAACTATAAGGTAGCAGGGGCTCTTCCTGGGTTAAGAACAGAGCTCAGATCAAGAAAACAGTGACCACAAGTCTCCACATATCACACCACTTTAAAAGCACCCAAAACTTGCAGACCTCCAGAAATAGCTCTAAGAAAAAAGCAACACAATAAAGGCCTAAAGTTTGGGACAGTGCCTCCTCAATCTCAGGTGAGCAGAGCCCAACTTTAACAAAGTTCAAAATCAAGAAATAGGCTAAAAAAAAAAAAAAAAGGAAGCAACAACAACAACAACAAAAAAACTTGACCATAAAAATCTACTTTAGTGACAGGGAAGGCCAAGACATAAACTCAGAAGAAGAAAACAGTAGAAAACAGCTATAAACAAAGCCTCAGAAATGCTAATTGGACTGTCCAAGCCCAACAAGAATTTCTGAAAGAGTTAAAGAAAGAGGTAGGAGTGATAGAAGAAAAATTAAGAAAAAAAATGAAAGCAATGCAAGCAAATTATGAAAGGAAAATTAAGAGCCTGGTTTAAAAAAAAGGCACAAAAATGCTGAAGAAATAACACCTTAAAACTAGAATTGGCCTAATGGTTAAAGAGGCACAAAAATTCACTGAAGATAATAACTCTTTAAAAAGCAGTGTTGTCCAAATGGAAAATGAGGTTTAAAAAAAACTCACTGAAGAAAAGAATTCCTTAAAAATTAGAATTAGACAAGTGGAAACTAATGACTCTATGAGACAGAAACAATAAAACAGTCAAAAGAATGAAAAATAGAAGAACATGTGAAATATCTCATTGGAAAAACTAATCTAGAAAATAGATCAAGGGTAGATAATTTAAGAATTATTGACTACTTAAAAGCCATGATAAAGAGAGAGAGAAAAAAAGAGAGGGGGAGAGAAAGAAAGAGGGAGAGAGAGCACCTGGATATCATCTTTCAAGAAATGATTAAGGAAAACTTCCCTGATAGTAGAGAACCAGAGAGTAAAATAGAAATTGAAAGAATCTTATGATCACCTTTTCAAAGAGATCTCCAAAGGAAAATTCTGAGGAATGTTATAGTCAAATTTCAGAGTTCTTGGATCAAGGAGAAAATATTGCAAGCATTCAGGAAAAAAAATCAAATATTACTGAGCCACATTCAGGATCACACAAGATTTATTAGCTTCTATTCTAAAGGAGAAGAGAGCTTGAAAATATGATATTCCAGAAAGCAAAGGAACTAGGATTGCAGACAAGAATAGCCTACCCAGCAAGACTGAGTATATTTAATGAAATAGAGGACTTTGAAGACACCTGATGAAAAAACCCAGAGTTGAATAAAAATTTTGATATTCACATACCACTCAAGAGAAGCATAAAAAGGTAAACATGAAAGAGTAATCATAAGGGCCTCAATAAAGTCAAACTGTTTACATTCCTATATGGGAAGATGACACATGAAACTCCTGAAAACTTTACCATTATTATTTTTTTTTTTTTGCTTTTTGGAGGGCAATTGGGGTTAAGTAACTTGCCCAAGGTCACACAGCTAGGTTTTTGTTTATGTGTGTTAAGTGTCAGAGGCTGGAACTGAACTCAGGTCCTTCTGACTCCAGGGCCAGCACTCTACTCACTGCGCCACCTAGCCACGCCCAAACTTTACCATTATTAAGGCAGTCTGAAGGAGTCTACATAGAGGGAATGAGTCTGAGGTGATTATACTGTAATGATCTCCAAAAAACGGGGGAGGGGGATGAGAAAGAGAGACACACTGTGAGAAAGGGGAAGAGAGAAATAGAATGGGGAGATTTTCTCACATAAAAGAAGCTTTACAAAGAGGAACATTTTTGCTGGAGAGGGAAATAGAGGGAGTGCTGGGCAATGCTTACACCTCACTCATCAGAATTGGTTTAAAGAGAGAAGAATATACATATATATCTATTTGGGTGTAAGAATTTAACTTACTCGAATAAGAGAATGAGATAAGAGATGGGGAGGGGGTATGACAAAAGAGAGGGTGGATTAAGGAGAGCAGTGGTCAGAAGCAAAATGCATTTGAAGATGGGCAGTATAAAAAGAAAGAAGAATAAACAGAAGAAAATAGGTATATGGAAATATACAGCTATTAAACATAACTGTGAATGTAAATGTGATGAGCTCACCATAAAACAGAAGAAGGTAGCAGAATGGATTAGAAACCAGAATCTAACAAAATGTTTTTTGTTTTTGTTTTTTTAATAAGGGACAGGCTTGAAATAGAAAGATACATATACAGCTAAAATAAACAGGTAGAGCAGACTTTATTATGCTTCAGTTGAAGTTAAAAAGTAGGGGTCGCAATCTTCTTCTCAGATAAAGCAAAAGAAAAAAAAAGACCTGATTAAAAGAGATAATCAAGAAAACTACGTCTTGCTAAAAGGTGTCATAAAAAATGAAATAATATAGACTTTTTTGGCAAAATTCTCTGATAAAGAGAATATATAGAGAACTAAGTCAAAATTACAAAAATTAGAGCCATTCCCCAATTGATAAATGGTCAAAAAATATGAACAGGCAGTTTTCAGAAGATGAAATCAAAGCTATTTATAGTCATAAAATGCTCCAAGTCACTATTTTTTAAAAATATTTTTGTTTCATTTAAAGTTCTGAACTATCTCCTTCTATTCCTCCCTACCCCACACTAGAAGCCATCATTTGACACAGATATAGATAGATAGATAGATAGATAGATAGATAGATAGATAGATATAGATATATGAAACCTTAATATGTATACTTCCATTAATCAATCATTTCCTTGTGGATAGCATCTATCTTCGTAAGTCCTTTGTAGCTGATTTGAGTATTTATAATATGAAAATAACTTAGTTGTTCACAGTTATTTTTCAAACAATATTGCTGTTACTGTATACAATGTTCTCTTCGTTCTGCTCATTTCACTCTTCATCATGTCATGCAAGTTTTCCATGTTTTTCTGAAAACAACCTGTTCATAAATTTCCTACAGTATAGTAGTATTCCATAACAATCATACACCACAACTTGTCTAGCCATTCCCCAATTGATGGGCATCTCCTCAATTTTCAGTTCTTTGCTACCACAGAGTTCCTATAAATATTTGAGTACATTTCCCAGTCACCTTGAGAAATAGACCTAATAGGGGTATTGCTGGGTCAAAGGGTATATATACATAGTTTTATAACTCTTTGGGCATAATTCCAGATTATTCTCCAAAATTGTTGGATCAATTCACAGTTCCACCAATAAGGTATTAGGGTCCCAATCTGTCCACATCCCCTCCAACATTTGTCATTTCTGCCTTCTATCATTTTAGCCAATCTAATAGGCATGAGATGATATCTCAGTTGTTTTAATTTTCATTTCTTTAATCAATAAAAATTTAGAGCATTTTTTCATGTAACTATTTTAGCTTTGATTTCTTAATAAAAAAAAGCCTATTCATACCATTTGACCATTTATCAACTGGGAATGACCATATTCTTATAAATTTGACAAAGTTCTCTATATATTTAAGATACAAGACCTTTAATTTTAGAAACTATAAAAATTTTCCCCAATTTTCTGATTTCCTTCTAATCTTGGCTATATTGGTTTTATTTGTACAAATCCTTTTAAATTTAATGCAATCAAAATTATCCTTCATAAATTTCACAATGCTCCCTGTCTCTTGTTTATTTATAAGTTCTTCTCCTATTCATATGTTTGAGAGATAATGTTCTATGTTCTAATTTATTTATGATATCTCCCTTTATATCTAGGTCATGTATCCATTTTGACCTTATCATGGCAATAGTATAAGATATGTGTCTATACCCAATACCAGACTTATTTTCAGTTTTACCAATATTTTTTTTTTTTACCAAATAGGGAATTCTTATCCCAAAAGCTTAAATCTTTACATTTGCCAAACATATGGTTACTATAATTTACTACTGTGTATTGTATGTCTACTCTGTTCCACTGATTCACCTTTCTATTTCTTATCCAGTACCAGATGGATTTTGATAATTACCTCCTTATAATACAGTTTAAGATCTAGTGCTACTAAACACCTTTCCTTTACATTTTTTCCCATTAATTTATTTTATATTCTTGACTTCTTATGCTTCCAAATGAATTTTGCTATTTTTTACTAGGTCAACAAAATAATTTTTTTGTAATTTAATAAGTAGATTAGTTTATATAGAATTGTCATTTTTATTATATTGTCTCTGCCCACCCACAAACAATATTTCTTCAAAGACTTAAATCTGACTTTATTTGTAAAAAGTGTTTTAAAATTACGTTCACGTAGTTCTCGGGCTTGTCTTGGCAGGCATACTGTGAGGTATGTTATACTGTCTACAGTTATTTTAAATGGGGTATCTCTTACTGTCTCTTCTTGCCAAATTTTGTTGGTGATGTATAGAAATGCTGATGATTTATGTGGGTTTATTTTAAACTCTGCTATTTTGCTAAAATTATTCATTGTTTCAACTAGCTTTCTAGTTGAATCTCTAAGATTTTCCAAGCATATAATCTTATTATCTGCAAAAAGAGATAGTTTTATTGCTTTACTGCCCATTCTGATTCCTTTGATTTATTTTTCTTCTCTTATTGCTTTTGCTAGCATTTCTAATACAATACTGAATAATACTGGTAATGATGGGCATACTTGTTTCACTCCTGATTTGACTGGGAAGACTCCTAGATTGTGTCCATTACAAATAATGCTTGCTGATGGTTTTAGGTAGATGCTTCTTATCATTTAAAGGAAAAATCCATTTATATCTGTACTTCCAAGTGTTTTTTTTCTTTTTAGTAGGAATGAGTGTTGTTATTTTGTCAAAAGTCTTTTCTGGGTCTATTGGTATAATCATATGATTTCTGTAACTTTTGTTATTGACATAAACAATTATATTACTAGTTTTCCTTATGTTAAACCGTCCTTGCTTTCCTAGTATAACACCCCCCTCCTTGGTCACAATGTGTAATCTTTGAGATGTATTATTGTAGTTTCCTAATTTGTACTTTATTTAGGAATTTTGCATTAATTAAATGGGTCTATAATTTTCTTTCTGTTTTTGCTCTTCTTAGCTTAGGTAGTAGTACCATATTTGTTTCATAAAAGGAGTCTGACAGAACTTCTTTGCCTATCATTCCAAATTAATTAATACTAGAATTAGTTGATTTCTAAAGGTTTGGTAGAATTCACTTGCAAATCCATCTGATCCTTATGCATTTTTCTTAGGAAGCTCATTTATGGCCTGTTCAATTTCTTTTTCTAAAATAGGTTTACTTGGGCGGCTAGGTGGCACAGTGAGTAGAGCGTCGGCCCTGGAGTCAGAAGGACCTGAGTTTGGATCAAAAGAAAAGGGAAAGGACTACTTGTACAAAATATTTATGGTTGATCTTTTTGTGGTGATAGAGAATTAAAAATTGAAGGGATGCCCATCAACTGAATGGCTGAACATGTTGTGGCATATGACTGTGATGGAGTACTGTTGTGCTATAAGAAATCAACTTCGGGGAAGAGCAGAGGAGGTGAATGGCTTCAGGAAAAAAATGGCAAGACCTGTATGAACTGAAGCAAAGTGAAGTGAGAAGAATTGGGTATCATGGAGTGCACGGTAACAGCAATGTTATAATAATGTTCAATTGTGAAAGACCTGGCTATTCTGATCAATACAATGATGATCCAAGAAAATTCCAAATGATTCATGATGAAAAAGTGCTATCTACCTCCAGAGAGAGGACTGATGAATTCTGAGTGCAAATTGAAGTACAATTTTCTTTGCCCTTTTTTTTAACAGTTGGCTAGTATGGGAATGTTTTGCATGATTTCACATGTATAATTAATTGATATCATTTTGCTTAACTTTTCAATGGAAGAGGAGGGGTGAGAGGGAAGCAGAGAATTTGAAGATCAATTTGAAAAGACTGTAACATATATATATATATATATATATATATATATATATATATGTGTGTGTGTGTGTGTGTGTGCATTGTGTATGTGGTCATGCATATGTGTATGCACACACACATATACACAAATGAATATTTTAAAGAGTGCTGGTTCTGCCGTCAGAAGTTCCATTCTTAGCTCAGACACTTTCTGTGAAACCATGTAAAAATCACTTTTCCTCCCTGAGTCATTTCCTCATCTGTTACATGAGAATGATATTAATTGAACTGACTCATTTGTAGTGCTGTTCTAATTAAAGAGCTTGGAAAGTCCTAAAATGTGAGCTACGGTCAATTATCATCATTCACAGAATTTATGTTCTTTAAAGTCACCTTGAGCCTCTGGTCACAACGCTGACTTTAGCACCTTCCAGAGTGACTTTACATACAGATCAACAAATTTCCTTTTTCTTTTTTTCTGGATATATCCTATTGTTGATTCATTGAACTCATGACAAACAACACTATAACTTATGCTTGAATGAAGTTTATCTAACACACGTATTTTCTCTCTATCAGTCACATCATAGCCTTGTTATGCTTAGGGACACTAGAAAGCACTTCAATACTACACTTGGGGGCCATTTTAAATAGTGAAATCACCAATAAAAAGCAGAAAATGCAAAAAAAAAAAAGGGGGGGGGCCACTAAATAGACCATGAAAAGGACACTTGTTTACAGTTTTAATCCTGAAACAAGAATGTAGAGTGTCGCCTTGCTCAACCTCAGCTAGGAACATGAAAATTGGACCATTCAAATTTGTTGCAGGTCTGTATGTATCCAAGAATGACCAAGAAAGTGTCTACAGCATTGATTTTGGGGTTGTAAACATATTTTAGTGAGTAAATGGATTTTCAAATATGAAATGCATGAATAATGAGGATCGAGTGTAGATATAAAATATATAGAGACATATGTGTGTACAACTATACATATATACATACACATGTATGCATATATTACAGTACTATACATGTGTGTAATAATTTTTTTTATTTTCCACCTACCTATGTATCACAAACAGCAAGTTTCTAATATACAGCAAGGGACATGGACAATTTTGTCACTGGTTAACTTAAGATTCTAATGCATATTGTGTATCCAATCTAATTTGACCTTCACTTTCAATTCTGTAACAGCCTTGGTCCAGATTTTAAACTGTGGCTGCAGTGGTTCATATACTGACTCCCTCCCTGAAGACTCAAATTTCTTCCTGTCGAAGAAATGCTGTTTCAGCTGAATTTGTGTGGCACAAGAGTGGCATGCAATGGCTGATTAGGTTAACCACGAATACATGTTTCCTACGGTCATCTCAGGGGAGATAGTCTAGATCCATGTGACTAGACAGTCTTTCCAACTCTGACTCTCTCAGAACACAGCAACACTTTTAGGGAAGAAGAGGATGGGAAACACCAGAGGCAGCAGGATAGGGACTGGATCTGGGCTTTCCTTAGTGGAGAGAACTCTCTGGTGAGCAAACATCATCTACTGTGTGGGATACAGACCATTACCAGATTTTTTAAAATCAGAGTCTGAGGCAGTATGCAGAAAGAGTCCTTTATTCTTTCTCAAGAGAAAGAGCACAGCCTTCATCATTCAAGCAGCATCAGCCAGGGAGTGCAAATTGCAGAAGCTCAGAGGCTTCTATTAACCTAATCTCAATCCCGCCCACTCCCCTGTCAAATCTCACCATTGGTTGGTGGGGTGGGCTCACAATCTCTTCATGAGTAGCTAGCTAATCAGCACAAAGCAACCTTAATCCTTCATAACCATAATTATTCATGAATTAGTGTTCTATCAAAGGACAGTGTTTTCCAATCCCTCATTATACACCAAATTTGGGGACAGCCCATGAGAATTACAGTTGACAATTCTTTATTATAATAATTATTCATTTGACCAATCAGAAAGAAACATCCTTCAATCCCTTACTTATGCATATCTACACATGGAATTTGGGGACAACTAATGAGAAGAAGGCTAGTGTTGTTTCCTTTAAGTTTCCTTATCTGTTCCAGGGAAATCATTATTCAGGAAATTGAACTAAACTTGCAGAGAGGTAAGGATGTAGCAGGGAGATACTAGTGAGGGAACTTCACTGAGGGCCATCTCTCACATCTACCAATGCAGGTCAACACCTCTGAAATGTATAGTCTTAGACTCTAGAGCAGTGCTGCCAAACTCAAATTGAAATGGAAGGCATTAAGCCACACATAAAATTCCCTGTGAAATCCATATGGACTTAGGAAACTATACATTAACTTTATCTATGATCAATTGTGTTTTTATTTATTTTATTATACATTTCCAGATTACATTTTCATGTGGTTGCAGGTTGCAACACTGAGGAGTGTTGGAGCTCATGTGGTCCATAGCTGGGTATTTGAAACCTCTGATCTAGAGCATTGGGAGATTGACTTGCAGAGGCAGGACTTGAGGCCACTTGAACCTAAATTTTACTGGCTCTCTCTGCACTATCCTGCACTGCCTCTCAAATTTCCCTTTGCTTTAAATGGGGTAGAGGTACAAAGTGGATCCTTCTTGACTGCTTAGTTTTAGTTGACAATTACCAAGTCAATAAGGCTTTCTTTAATAAGATCAAAGATTTAGAGATGGGAAAGATTTTGGAAGTTGTTTATTGATAAGATCAGAGATATAGAGCTAGAAGGGACCATACTGGCCATCTTATCCAACCTCCTCCTTTTGCAAAGGAGGAAGCTGAGGACCAGGAAAGTGAAAACTCCTCATTTTCCAAATTGGGTAGCTAGGTGGCAGTGTATAGAGTGTTGGACCTGGGGTCAGGAAGACTCATCTGCCTGAGTTCAAATTTGACTTCAAGCACTTACCAGCTATGTTATCCTGAGCAAGTCACTTAACCCAGTTTGACTCAGTTTCCTTATCTGTAAAATGAGCCAAAGAAGGAAATGGCAAATCACTCTAGTATCTTTGCCAAGAAAACCCCAAATAAGGTCATGAAGGGTCAGACACAACTGAACAACAATATTTTACAAATTATAAATTTGAGACCCAGAGGGATTATAATTTATCCAAGGTCACCCAGGGAGTAAGTAACATTGTAGTGATTCAATTCCAGGTCTTGTGTTTTCAGAACTATACTTTTTTCCCTCATCTTCTACACTGTAGTTTTCTTAGAAAGCCAAGAATTTAAATTTAGTACTACCTGAAACACTCTTGTTGTGTATAGTCTCCGCTACTTACTACCTGATTGATATTGGGCAAGTCAATTAACTCCTTGGGCTCATCAGTAAAGTGAGAGCCATGATAATGGCCCCACTCATATCAGAGGGATGTTGTAAGGATGTGGTGAGATATTCAATCAATTATCAAGCAATTATTAAATGTCTGATATGTGCAGGCACTGTGCTAAGACTAGGGATACAAAGGCAGAAATAGTCCCAGCCTTCTAGAAGCTTACATTATAATGGAAAAGACAGCGTGTACATATAGAGATATATACAAGATACAAGATAACCTTAGATGGGAAGGCAACTGGGGACATTGTAGGAAAGAAGGACTGCCTACAGAAGGTGATGTTTGACCATAATCTTGAGGAAATCCGGAGATTCTAAGAGGGAGAAATGAGGAAGAACCCTATTCTAGCTATGAACGACAGTCAATGCAAATGGTACAGGGAGTGGAGATAGAGTGTTGTGTGAGGAACAGTAAGCAGGCAATACAGTATAAATGAAAGCACTTTGAAAATTATAAATTAATATATTAGTGGTATTAAATAACCAGAAAAGAGTTTGGTCCTGAAGTCTTGGTTCCTGGTTTAGTAATAAAAACAACTGAGGAACAGAGAATGTTCTCTGGTTCATACAGAGGGCAAATCTAATACCAATTTTGATACTGGTAACTCCTGACTCTCCTCAGGTTTATGCCTCCTCTTACTTCCCAAGGCACTAAATGCTTCTTATGTATACTCTCCTCCTCTTGTCAGCAGAAGAGCCAAGTGGTGAATATTCAAAAAGACTGAAGAGAAAGGGCAATGCTTACTTTATTAAATAGCAGTGACATTTCTGATTTGGGATTAGATGGGTGGCATTGGTCTGGAGTTGAAGCCCAAAATAAGCAGGGAGATAATAAAAAAATGCTCAGTTACTCTTGGAGAGGTCAAGTTACCAGGACCCTGAAAGAACTGGTAGCAATGCTTACTAATTCACTATCATCTGTGATTTTAGAAGGATCATGGAGAGTAGCAGGGATATCATAGAGTTGGAAAAGTGGGAAGGTTATCTCAATTTCCAAAACAGGTATATAAACTATAAGCCAATGAACCTGGATTCAATTGCTGGCAAAATTCTAGAAGGCAAAACTAAAGGAGTAGTTGGTGAACACCAATCAGTCACCAAAGATTTATTAAGGACCTACTATGGGACAGATACTATGCTGTTATTTCAAAGAATGAAACAATCCCTCCTCTCAAGGAGTTTATTTTAAATTGAAGAGATAATAAGTGTGTGTAGACATATACATAATAGAGAATAAATACAAGGTAGTTTGGGAAGAGAGGGAAGTATGTGAACCAAACTGACTCCATCTTAAAAAAAAAAACTGACTCCATTTTAAGACTTAGGGTTCATTTCCAACTTTCCCACTCCCAACTGTGGGAACTGAGCAATATCCTGTTTCATATCTGGGAAAGTCCTGAAACTTGCCCTCTCCCTCCCAACTTCAAGAGTCCCTAATCTTTCCTCTAATCTTGCATCCTGGTTCATATCCTGTTCACTGTTTTCATATAATGTGTAAGAATCTGCACAAAATCTTTGTTCAGGGTCCTGTACCTACTGGGGGCCCTGGTCCCAATTTGTGGTGCAACTGTGTGCTTTGCCAATAAATTGAAATGCTTGGAAGCTCAAACCTTTGTTTCCTTAATTATTGCAGGTTTCACTCACCATGGTTTGTGGCTAAGTCAGTCAGGTTGAAAAGGGTCCCTCACCCCTGAGATACTCTCTTAGAAGACGAGAATGCTAGAGAATTCCATAGTCAATTTTTCACTTAGGAACTTCTTTGTAAAAGATCAAACTCTCCCTCAATCTCAAACTCTTCCAAGCTAAAGTAGATCCCCACATTGCTGGAGAATGTAAGCCCAACACTGTTGGGGAAGTAGATAGCTCTAGGAAGTCCCTTTAAGGAAATAAGCTAAGGCAAGTCTCCTCAGTGTAGAAGTCCTCTTAGGGAAATAAGTTATGGTAAGCCTCCATAGTGTTGGTGAAGTTCCCTTGGGGAAATTATGGAACCTATAGTAAATATGCCACTTGGGAACTCCCCTGGAAAAAATATATTTTTGGCTTGGGACCTGGTAAAAAGCACGCTATATTAAATTATGTGAAGTCTAGTTAAAATTCCAAGAGATGAAGCTGATAACCTAATTTTGCCTCAATTTGAAACTTTTTATTATTGAACATTAAAGAAATTAAGATTGGTTTAAAATATATAAAAATCTAAATGGGTTTCAAATTTGACCTGAAGAAAGAACTTTAAATTATTGCAAATTAAGGTCTTTGAAATGGTTTTTAGTAAATTGTGCATGCTGACTTTCTATGTATCTATCTTATTGTATTGCCTAAAATCTTTGTCTTGTGTGGTATCTAGTGTTGTCTGTAGATTCTGCTACCTCAGAAGATTTCTAAGGGAAAAGTGCAGTCAGCCATAAAGACTGCTCTACAAAGCTGCAGCCAAAGAGTTTAGAATGCTGGGAAAGATTAATGAAATTTCATACTTGAAACAGTTCTCCAAGCTTTCTATAATCTGATGCTAATCTTTTCATCCCAGTAAGCAAGAACTGACTCTCACTTTAGACTTCCAGTGGTACAAAAAGTTTTAGGAAAAAAAAAAGAGCTGCAAGATATTTCTCTCTAATCATTTCAGCTCTGGCAATGTTGGGGTTACAGAGATAAAGTCAAATAACCAAAGCAAGAAAAAACATTTTCATAGTTTGTAGAAATTTATAGCATTAAGACTACTTAGAGACCAAATTTTTAATTGACTTAAGTTTTACAAACATTTTTACTTAAAATCTCCAAATTATGGTAACTATTAAAAGCATTTTAATGGATTTTGAAATTTTGCAGATTAAGATTAAGCACTGAAGGAGGGAAAGATCTGGATCTGTGAAAGAGATCTGAGAAATTATGATTCTATTGACAAAAGCAGAGGCAAGTACTGAATTAGGAACTCACACCCTTCTCTTTGTCCTTTCTAATAAGGCACTTTAGCAGAAGCTTAACATGATGAAATATCTTAGTGAGTTTGGGGGCACCACTTGATAGAATTTGTTTTAAGGAAATATAAGAATATGACTCTATGGATGTTACAGAGAAAATAGCACTTGGACCTCCTTCCTTAGAGATTGACAGATCTATTATTTTTGTGCAAGGAAGGAGGTGATTTCACTGATTAGAGAAAGGGAACTGAAGCTAGTTTTAAAGTAGTTCCAAAGTAAAAGAAAAAAAAATAGGCTTACAGTTTGCAGTTTAAATTTACCTCGTACTTAAGAATTTACTTTTGTTAACTCTTTCTTGACCATGAAAAGAGAAAAGCTAGTTCAAATCAGGGAACAATTTAAAAATAAGTAAAATTTAACTAAGGAATGGGAAGAGAGATTTTTTAAAAATCAGAAGATCATCCCATGAGGAAGGACTGCCTACCCCACCTCCACTATCACCTGAGCCCAGACCTTGTTCTGGATAATGGAGACAAATATTCACAATGACAAGTGTGGAGAAGGTGGCCATTAATTAGGAATGTCTCTTGGGAAGGCTGAAGTAGAACTTTGAAGCTTTATGTAACAGAATTAATTGCTTAGGTAAATTAGAAGCAGGATCACCTAAGGAAATTCAAAAGACTGCATTTGTGAACTCTTAAGAATTCAAAAAAGTGTGGTTTTTAAATTATAAAGGGGAAATTCAATGGAGAGAAGATTAGGTCTTTAGATAATCTAAGGTTATATCACCAATGCAATACCCATAGCAGTTGCTATGAATATGAAGGCGTATTTCCGGGGTTGAATAGTGAAATATAACAAACTCTCTTCCTCAAAGAAGAAAACAAGATATTTATTCAGATACTAGAAAGCCAATTTCACCATGTGTGATGGCAAGCAAAGTAGTACTTAGCTCCTTGTTTCAGCTATTCAATTGCCTTTAAGCCTCCCCTGTGATTATGTCAAGTCTTTGTTGGAAACAGCATTCATTGTGTGCTCTCAACAGGCCTAAGGGAGTTTGGAGACCTTCCCTGCCCTTAATAGGCCTTAGGTCATCACATGTAGCCCACAGTGGGAGGAACTTGCCAAGAGGGCAGAACACAAAGTGGGGGAACAGGAAGGGCAGAACAGGAAGGAGCAAAGCATATAAAAGTTCAAGCATGAGCTGGGACCAAGCAGAACTGAGAGAGAATGCTTGTGGTGTAGACACTCTGTTTGTTGATCTGTGTTGGTGTTACTTTGTCAGACAGAAGCATTCTGTCTATTGATGTTACTTAGACAGAATCATTCTGTCTGTTGAATTGTGTTACTTTGTCAGACAGAAGCATTCTTTCTGTTGATTATGTTACTTTGTCAGACAGAGGCATTCTGGTGGATTGTGTTACTTTGTCTGGTGATTGGGTTGCTTTGTCAGACAGAAGCATTCTGTCTGTTGATTTGTGTTGATTTCTCAAAAAGAAGTAAACTGAGATGATAGTGCCAGCAATGTGTGTGAATATTGCTGTAACTCTGCTAAGCTTAATGTGTACAAATACTGTTGTGTCTCTGTTAAGCTTTATCTTCCCAGAAACTGAAATTGTGAAGAGCTTGGAGTGGACTAGGGACTTGAGCTTCAATATAGAACAGGAATGGAGAGCTGTCTACTTGTGAATCCAGGCAAGGGTTGGGTGAATCCAGGCAAGAGCTGGGAGAGAGTGGAAAAAGAGCCATGGAGTTTGGAAGTTAGCCTGGAGTTAAGATGAAAAAAAAATTGGCCTCAGATTCAAAGATTTCAATCTTGTCTTAGGGATGAATAGGCAATACAGGTTGGAGGCTTACAGTAGATAGCAATCTTCTGTTTTGTTTTGTACAACTATCATGTATCCATTGTATGTGTGGAACCCCAGAATGTGATTATTCTTAATTTCTAAATGAAAAATAAATGAAATATTCTTCTGTCTCTGTTCCTTGGTAACTATTATATGAATATCTGAGTTAAGTACTTGGGTACTTAGTGCTGACTGATGACATATGACTTAATGTGACCTAGGGGTAGATGGCCTTTGTACTTTCCACTACCCCTTAAGGATGTTTGGAAGCCAGTCAGGAATCAGGTTGAAAGCAGACTTTGAGTTGAGTACTTTATACTAATTGATGAGATTGTGACTTACTGAATGATATATTTTGTTTAATACTACATGGCCGCCTTAGTAATAAGTTGTTATGTTATATTATTGGGAATGTTTTGCTTTATTGCTGAATAAATATAGAGTTCACTATCCTATGTGATCAGAACCTTAAAATTATCCACAGCAGCAGTCCTCAGGAGAGCTGCTCATGATTGACTTTATACCATGGTAACAAAGTTTATACACATCACTAATCCAGGAAGCACTGTCATCCCCAAGCCTTCCCTCCATTAGGCCTCCCCACAAACACACTCCTCCAGGCAAAACTCCTCCCTCTCTCACTCAAGCTGTCAAGCTCCTTCCACCATGGGCTCCATGTGACTTAAGCTGTGAGCTGGGCCAAAGCTCAAAGCAGGTCACGTGGACCTTAATACATAGGGGAGATCATCAAATTCCCTTAACATTAGAAACATAATAGGGAAATAGAGAACTCTGCCCCAGAAAAAACCATTTAAAGGGTGTATCCCAATCTTTCAAACTTCCTTAACTCCAAAGCAGAGAGACAGGAAGTCAAGGGTACGTCTTAAGAGACCATCCCCAGGTTTTGACTGGGATTAAAACTGCCAAGCCTCAGGGAAAGGTGAGAGGGTGAGACCAGGTTATGAACAGAAAATGAATTGATTAGGTTTTTTGGGTAATTTAAAAGGAAGTTTAAAAAAATTATAGGCAGTCGGGAGTACCACCACAAATCTTTGAAGAATGAGACAAAATATTGTTCTGAAATTAAATAGGATAACTGTCATAAATCAAAACCTATTATAAACTACATTTGCTATTGGCCATTAAGAAACTTATTAGGACTTTCTGATTTGGGCACGTACCCCGACAGTCCCATGGTAATAAAATCCACTTTTTAAATTTAATCTTGGGGAATCTTCTCTGTCTCGCTTTTATTGAGGTACAACATTTGGAGGCCCCAGTGAGATCTGGGGTATTCTGTGGCACCACAAAGATCCCCAAATAAGAAGAGCTCTTGGCCTCTGGAGGTAGGCATCTGCTCGCCCCAAGCCCTTGGGGGGCTAGCCCCTGATGACATTCCAGGGCCCCAGGTCTTGAGGAGGGAAGATTGCACCTGCCTCCTGACTCCAACTTGCTCCTCATTCAGATCCAGGACCTTCAGTTTGGGGGTGAGTTAAATATTGTTCTGGTATATTCTGGTTAAATATTGTTCTGGTATATGCTGGTTAAATATTCTGGTATATTGTTCTGGTTAAATACCGTTCTGATATATTCTGGTTAAATATTGCTCTGGTATATTGTTCTGGTTAAATACCATTCTAGTATATTCTGGTTAAATATTGTTCTGGTATATCTGGTTAAAAATCTGTTGTTCTGGAGGGAAGACAGCCAGATGTGGCTATAGTGAAGTGGGAACCTCTTCCCCAGGCAAGGCTTGAGACATCGACCCTCCTGCTGAATCTGGTCTGGTTATATGTTTGTCTGTACCTGTCCTATATTCACTTGAGCCCATTTGCTTCCTGTTCAGAATCTGCAGGAAACAAACAAGCGGGGGTATGGACCTTTGTCTATAATCTGTGTCCTATTCACTTGAACCCATTTACTTCCTGTTCAGAATCTGCAGGCAGCAGTCAAGTGGATAAGGATAGTAATGTGTTTGAGTGTTCATAAAGTTTTGTCCTGAGCTCATTTGTTTAAAGTTTTTATTCTTTTTTATCCTTTTAAAGTTTTTATTCCTGCAAAGTAGGTATTTGAGTGGTTATCTGAAGAGCACCTCCAAGGGAGCTTTTCTGATTTCCACTGGGAAGATATATTTGTTTCCAGAAGAACCTTCTTCTGAGCCAGCATCCTTCCCCTCAGGAAATCCATTAACCCAGCCTAATTGACCTTATTGAGCCTGGCTTGGGCGGCCACATGGCACATGGCCTTGGCTGGGGGTCGGGGGGGGGGAGGAGGGAGGAGCAGGCCAGCCTGGTTCCTGGGTCAGACTAAGGGCTGGTCTGACTGACCCCCACCCTAAGCTTCAGCTGGCTCAGGCAAGAGAAGGTGAAGGCCCTGCAGAGCCCTCCTTGTGAGCATTGTGGGAGGTAGAGAGGTGGCCCCCCCTTTGGTAAAGCAGAGAACTCCACCTTTCTCTCCCTTAATTGATCTGTAAACAGGCAGGACCCACACCCTTGCATTCCCAGATTGATCTGTGAGCAGGAGTCCCAGCCTAGGGTTTCCCACCTGCGGGGAAATTCAAATGTACACTGACCAATCACTGTAGTTTCAGCTTACATCACTGTAATTTCAAATTACTTAATCTAGTTATGGAACCTCTATAAAACTGGCCCAATGTCTGTGCCAAAGCACTGTCTGATTTGGGCATGTACCCTGACAGTCCTTCAGTAATAAAATGCATTTTTTAAATTAAAAAAAAAGAAAGAAAGAAACTTATTAGTTGTAAGACCTTAAGCAAGTTACTTCACCTCTGTCTATCTCAGTTTACTACTCTATAAAGAGGATAAGAATAGTACCTACCTCCCAGGATTGTTGTGAGGATCAAATGAAATTATGGTTGTGAAGCACTTAACTCAATACCTGGAATATGGTAAATACTATATAAATGTTAACTCGTTACTATTATTTCTTTAATTGAATGTAATTATTCCATACTGGGTAACACAATACCAGGTTTTAGATATGATTCACATAAAGCATGAAAGGTGATACAACAAATTATTTTCTATATAAGATAATCTGGAATACATCCAGTTGAATTGATGTCATTTAACTGTCATATTATTACTGTATTTCTAAAGTTTGTGAAATTTGGCAAATTTAGGGGTCACTAGATGGGGAGCAGTGAATAGAGCACCAGCCCTGGAGTCAGGAGGTCCTGAGTTCAAATTCAGCCTCAGACACTTAACACAAAAAACTAGCCGTATGACCTTGGGCAAGTCACATAATCCCAACTGCCTTCCAAAAAAAAAAATCGACAAACTATTATATTTAACAAGGCCCAGATTAAAAGTCACTTTTCTATAGCAAAAATGATAAGAGAGAGATAGTTTTCCTTTGGTCTGAATTCTGCTGGATTGTGAATTGAGCTGTTTTACATATAGATAGATATTTGAAAACTCGATATTTAATGGGGTATGTTTTGTTTTAAAATTAATAATAAAAATGATTTACTGTTCAGAGGGAAATTTGCACAGACCCTTTAAGATATCCTTATCTGTGAAGTCCCTTGAGACTTTGTATTGAGGCACTATCATAAGATCTTATCAGCCCTGCCAACCACATTATAAAATTCTAAAGTATTCAAGTTTGAGAAACTAAGACTGTAAAAATAGGATCCCCTCTCCCACTCTTTGTCAAAAGGGGTACTTAAAAGTTTGCCATAATAATGAGTGAATTTTCATCTAGAAATGTTTGGCTACCATTTATAAAAATTACGAAAATGTATAGGGTAGTTTAAAAATGTGTCTCTGATACATTAATAAACAGTATGTATTGAGATTACATCTTTCAAGCAACTTAATAACAACAGACCTCAGATTCAAAGATTTCAATCTTGTCTTAGGGATGAATAGGCAATACAGGTTGGAGGCTTACAGTAGACAGCAATCTTCTATTTTGTTTTTTACAACTATCATGTATCCATTGTATGTGTGGAATCCCAGAATGTGATTATTCTTAATTTCTAAATGAAAAATAAATGAACTGTCTTTATGTCTCTGTTCCTTAGTAACTATTATATGAATATTTGAGTTAAAAAATGATAATCTAGTCCTAAGCTATGATTAGTGAAATCTTGCTGTTTGAAGTAAAATCTCTTGGTATTGTAATTTAATATTGTTCTGAGTATGATTTCAGACATGGTTGCCTAAAGTGCCCATTAAGTCAATAGTCCAGCATTCAAGGAGACAGTGGCATGTTGTAGTCTAAGAAATGCTACAGGTGGATGTCTGTCCTTGAAAAACATTAAAGAGATGACCTTGACATGGTTTAAAGTAAGATCTCCCTGACTCAGTTTCTCCATAGTGCTATTTACTTTTTGAATAAAAAAATTTCCATCTGGTTAATCCTGAGCCTGGTTGATACCCTGTGACTAATGTGGAACTTTACTACATGACTGGCTGTTAAATATGAATCATACCTGGAATCAAAGATAAAGGAATTCTTCCCTTTTTATGGCTTATGTTAGGTCAGTCTGTGGGACAAGTTTGATATTGTCATAACCATGTCCCCTCTTTTCGTTTCATAATGTATTTCTATAATTGGGCAGCTTAATTGTAGGAATTAATTTCATTTACAGATTTAGTACTGCAACATGTATAAGTTTTGCTTGCTGTGGTACTGAATCTATTAAATAAATATAGTAGTATTACTACATTTGAGTTCAAACTATAATATAGGAATGATATCTTCTCCTAAGGGGGAATTAGAAAAATTACTAAGACAAAGATGTAATGTAAAAGTTCTCTAATTAAACAGAATAGTCAATTTTGAGAAAACAACAGGATCAAACTGTTCTCTCTAAGAACTAGGATATACACATATGTATATGATTGACTTCCAAATGTTTCTACTGGGGAATTCAAACTTTTAAAGTGTGTTTTAGTAATAAGTTCTCAAATTGGATTGAAGGTTTTCCATATGAAATTGCATTGATAATTGTAAAGAAAGTGAAGAACTTTTCTTTTTTTTTGAAGTATCTGTTTAAACAGAAGGGCTCATTTTTCAAATCAAGCCCCTCATGGATTTTTTAAAGTTTTTCCTTCAGCCTATAGCATTGTCCATATCAGGCACAAGGTTTGGATAAAGATAAACAGCAAGTGGTGCATAAAAACTAAAATTCTCTGAAGTTTCAGGTGAATTGTGGGTTCCTAATTTCATGTTCTTCTTATAGCTCTGTTGTTAGTAGGTTCAGAACCATAAGACTTGAGCTGGTTTTCACCAAATTTAGGAGGTTGTACTCAATTGTGTTGAGTCTTTTTACTGGTAGATTTTAACAGAACTCCCTAGGAACCTCTAAAAGTAACTTGGAACCAGAGAAGCAAAGTCACCTTCACCACTGTCCTGAGAATGAGGCCTATTCTAGAATGTTCAAGGGAAGATATATATTTGGGCTTTTTTATTTTGGAGGGGGGAAGGTAGGGCAATTGGAGGTAAGTGACTTGCCCAAGGTCACAGGGCTAGTAAGTGTTAAGTGTCTGAGGCCGGATTTGAACTTGAGTCCTCCTTACTCCAGGGCCAGTGCTCTATTCACTGCACCTCCTAGCTGTCCCCAAGGAAAGATATTTCTAAAGACTGGATGACTACATGGATTCTGGACCTCAAGATGAAATGTGCTGATTAAATGGACATTAGAAGTAGGTTTCCAGGATATAAGGAGACAATGTTATTTAATATTAATGGTCACTGTTGTAGCTGTTGTACTAAGTTACTTGAGAATATGATTCCTAGTTGCCTTTTCTTGGCATGTAATTCTGATAATGAACATATTTTTAAAAATCTTATAAGTTTATCTATAGAAGAATGATCCATGGCTGGGGGGAGAGACCATGAACTGGTCTCTCCCCATCCCCACTCCCACTCCCCTACACATACACCAAGGATAAAAGGGGGAAATTGTGGGAATTTCGTGAAGCAAACTGACTCTCCCTTGCAAAATTAACTTCATTTTGATACCTAGGTTTCATTTTCCACTCTTCATCTCCCAACTGCGTGAGCAATATCCTGTTTCACATCTGTGAAAACCCTGAAACTTGATCTTCCCCCTCCCTATTCAGAAAGTCCTTAATCTTGCTTCTAGTAAGAAATCAGATTACCTAACCTTATGTCTTGGTTTATATCCTATTTATTGTTTCCCTAAAATGCATAAAAATCTGTGCAAAATCTTTATTTGGGGTCCAGTGCCTGCTAAGGGGCCTGGTCCCTATGTGTTGTGCAACTGTGTGCCTCACCAATAAAATGATATTCTCAGAAGTTCAAACCTTTCATTTACTCGGTTATTGCAGATTTCACTCATGACAGACAGATGCTACTAGAAGCTGGTATGGTTAGGAGGGCTCAGGAAATACTTCATACAGATGATGACACTTTAGCTAAAATCTAAATCTAATAAAAATTGATGATCACAAAGAGTCAATATGATTTTATCAAGAAGAATATCAGAGTAACCCCATTCCTTTAAAAAAGCAGATTACTCCAGCTTCTGAGATAAGAACTCACTATTTAATAAAAACTACTAGGAAAACTGGAAAATAGCATGGCAAAAACTAGGCATAGTCCAACATCTTACACCCTATGCCAAGATAAAGTCAAAATAGGTACATGATTTAAATATAAAGGTTGATACTATAAGCAAATTAGGAGAGCAAGGAATAGTTTACCTGTCAGATCTATGGAGAAGGGAAGAATTTATGACCAAATAAGAGATAGAGAACATTATGAAATATAAAATGGATGATTTTGATTACATTAAATTGAAAAGTTTCTGTACAAACAAAGCCAATGCAACCAAGATTAGAAGGGAAGCAGAAAGCTGGGAAACAATTTTTACAGCCAGTGTCTCTGATAAAGGTCTCATTTCTAAAAATATATAGAGAACTAAGTCAAATTTATAAGAATACAAGTCATTCTCCAATTGATAAATAGTCAAAGGATATGAACAGGCACTTTTCAGATGAAGAAAGTAAAACTATCTAAAGTCATATGAAAAAATGCTCTAAATCATTATTGATTGGAGAAAAGCAAATCAAAATGACTCTGAGGTACCATATCACACCCATCAGATGGCTAACATGACAAAACAGGAAAATTATAAATGGTGGGGAAGATGTGGGAAAATTGGAAAACTAATGCATTGGAGTTGTGAACTGATCCAACCATTCTGGAGAGCAATTTGGAACTATGCCCAAAGGGCTATAAAACTGTGCATACCTTTTACCTAGCAATGCCACTTATAGTTCTATATCCCAAAAAGATCATACAAATGGGAAAAGGCCCTACATGTACAAAAATATTTATAGCAGCTCTTTTTGTGGTGGCCAAGAATTGGAAATTAAGGGGATGCCCGTCAACTGGGGAATGGCTGAACAATTTGCCATATATGAATGTAATGGAATACTATAATGATATAAGAAATGATGAGCAGGTAGACTTCAGAAAAACCTGGAAAGACTTATATGAACCGATGCTAAGTAAAGTGAGCAGAACCAGGAGAACATTGTACACAGTAACAGCAACACTGTGCAATGACTAACTTTGATAGATTTGAATCTTCTCAGCAATGCAAGGATCTAAGACAACTCCAAAAGACTCATGATAGAAAATGCTGTCCACATCCAAAGAAATAACTATGGAGTCTAAAAGCAGATTGAAGCATATTATTTGCTCTTTTGTTGTTGCTGTTGCAGTTGCTGCTTTGTGGTGGTTCTTTCTCATAGTTCCTCCCATTGGTCCTAATTCTTCTTTATAACATGACTAACATGAAAAAAATTAGATTACTGGACAGGTAGTTCAGGGGAATGGTAGAGAGATAGATAATTTTCCTAGATTTCAGGAAAGTATCTAACAAAGCATCTCATGCTATCCTTACACAGTAAATTGAGGAATGTGGACTAGATCACTCAATAAATTGGTGGTTGAAGGACTTTCCTCAAAAAGAAGTCATATATGGTTTGATGTCAACAGAAGGGAAGTGTCTAGAGAGCTGTGTCTGTCCCTGTGCTTTTTAATATTTTGGATAATGAATTTTATAAACAGGAGTGGCATGCTCATCAAATTTGCAGATGACCTCAAACTAGGAGGGATAGCTAACATATTGGATGGCAGTCAGGATCCAAAATAAACTCAGTGGGCTAAAATGTCAGGCTAAATCTAATTAGGTGACATGTAATAGGTATAAATATAAATATACTCCTGTAAAAAAAATCCATTTGACAAGTACCAGGTGAGAGAGGCATGGCCAGAGAGCAGTTTATCTTAAAAAGATCTGAGGGTTTTAGTAGACTGCAAGCTCAGAATGAGTCAATAGTGTAATATGGCATCCAAAAAAATGCTAATGCAATAGTAGACTGTATTAAGTGTCTAGTACAAGAGTGATGGTTGTTGTGGTCTAACCAGAGCAGAGTACAGCATAACTACTGAGTTCATTTCACTGTGCTACATCTTAGAAAGGGCATTAATAAGCTGGGAAGCATCCAGAGGAAAGACACCAGAACAATGAGAGGTGTGTGAACAATAACTTCCAAGAATTAGCTGAAGGAACTAGGGATGTTTAGCCCAAAGAAATGGAAGGTTGTATGTGGGAGGAGGGGTAAAGGGAGAATTATGGCTGTCTTAAAGCATCTGGAGGGTGAAACTGCAGAAAACAGAATAATTTCAGTCAGATTAGTCCTAGATGGCAGAACCAGCAGCAGCAGATGAAACTTAAAAAGGTAAATTTAGTCTTGATATAAGGAAAGACTCCCTAGCAATCAGAATTGTCTAAACATAGAAAGAGCCACCTTATGAAGTAGGGAACTTCCCCTCATTGCAGGTATTGATACAGAGGCTGGTTGACCACTTGATAGAGATGTCACAGATTAGGTATAGCTGGTCTATATGGATGCCAAGTAAAGAGCTATACAGGAACAAAAGTTGTCAGAAGGACTCTAAATCTCAAACAGTCAGAACAAAGCGAGGGACAGGTTCAATAGTCTATCAAGTGTCTTTAAGTAAGACCCTTACATGAAGTAGGTACTTAGTAAATGGATTAATTAGAAGTTATGGCAGTTAAAGAAAAGAGCCAGAGGTCTTTCAATACCAACCTGTACCACCAATATCTTAGTTATCAGTTAAGCAACTGTTTTTCTGGTGGGTCCCATTACTACACCAATTCAGTGATGTATTGATTTATATGTTTATTCAAAAAAGTTATTCACTGAGTGCCTACAATAAGATAATCAAGTACTGAAAGCCTAGCTTTGATGAGAATCATGTATATACTTCTTGACTTAACAGTGCTTAGTACCTGTTTGGGAAGAGGAGCCCAACATATCTAAAGCAGAGAATAATACAAGCCTGTAAAATTGGGGTAATGAAATCTCTAATATCTATCTCACAAGGGTTTTACAAGGAAAGTGTTAGTAAACTCTAAAGCCCCTAGAACTGTCGATTACTGTTATTATTAGTCAGGAGATAATCAGATGGCAGAATAACCATAATCTGCCATGATTCTTCCATTAGCTTTCTTGGTTCAAGATTGACACTATGGCTTAAAGTTTTAGGCCTGATTAAAATTATTTCCCCCACTACTGGATTACTTTGTTGTTGTTTTTGTTGTTTTGTTTCAATCTGCTCTCTTTCAGGCCTCCCGTCTGTCAGTCAGTACCAATTTTCATGACAGACTGAGCTCCATGCCTACTGTCAACCACACTCTAGTTCCCTTCTCCTTCATCAATCCCCTTCTCTATGACTTAGAACCAAGAAAGAAGGAAACCTGGAATGAATTTCAAAAAACATTCAATGCAGACGTCTGTATATGCTATTTCCTTATCTTATTCCACCAGAAAGCTCTATGTCTTTGAAGTTCTAACTGGCCCAATACTAAACAGGGTAGCTCCATGGAAAAGAAAGTTCCCACTGTCACTACAGATCTGATCCATTCTTAGAAACAGAGCCTACCACTGATTTTCTGACTGGGCCCCTGATGTCAGCACCTCTCCGTGAATTTTCTATTCTCCTCCAGGAAAATTGCAAGTTCGCTAAAAGAAATATTTTAGAAACAGCTGTCAAAGACCTCCAGACTTTTATGTCAACAATAAAATGAATCAAATATATGCTTAAGAGAGAGGAGTCAAGTTTTGGGTTTGTTTGTTTGTTTTTCTTCTTCTTATAAACCTACCTGCTACCTGGGGATTCTTTTTTCATATCTACCAATGCTTCCATTGAAATTGCCTGAGGGGATACCAGGGCCCTTTTCCAAAGAGAAAATAAAAAATAAGATTCACAGGAAGAGAACTAGAAATGACCTTGAAGACTCATGTATCCAAACCCTTTATTTTACAGATGAGGAAACTGAGGCCTAAGGGTAAGGTCCATGATCACATAGGTTATAAATAACAGAACTGGGAATTAAACTTACATTCTCTAATTCCAGTTTAAAATGATCTTTACAACTCTACCAAGCTGGAGATGACTAAAATCAGGAGCAAGGGGATGGGAAACAGATTCAGGGGAGCAAGTTGAGCACAACTCCCTGCTAGCCCCCTTGATTTTTCAAAATAGCGCTTGCTCAAACAGCCAGAGCTGGGGATCAAATGCATGACCTACATATATTCTTAATATGCTAATTTTTGTTTTGGTTTCTGAACAAAACCAGTCTTTTAAGGAAAATTTTAACAGATTTGAAACCAGAAACCCTGCCCTCCCCTGAGGCATTAAAAAATGCAAACTGAAGGCTTCCCATGTGTGGAGGTTATTACTGATTTCCTTCCAAAAACAGGAGAAGTGTTGCAACAGTCACAACGCTTCAGCTCCCTGGGCCAACAAACTGTTTTCTTTCCGCACACTCATTAACCACGGTGTGGGACTCAATCACTGCTCTAATTTCCTACTTTAAATGTTTTTCTTTCCCCCACTTTCCATAAATGTCTTTTTATGTTTTGCATTTACATAGCCAGACTCAGGCACTTATACTGATAGGCCTGGGCCTGTCAGACACAATCCAAAAGGAGTACAAAGCCCTCTGAATTACAGTGGCATTAGTGTTGAAAATTCAAATTTGATTTCAAGAAATGAACCTTCAGAAATAAAAGCTCTCTATGTCAGCTCCAGATCGGAAATGAATCTGGCTTGAAAGGAGGGTAACAGGCCGTTTAAAAATGCTTCAAAGAAGTTTTTGTTATGTATCACAACATCTCTACCATGGAATGGTGCTAGGAAACCCAGCTGGCACTTAATAAATGTTTTTTGACGATGATGATGATGATGAGATATATATATACACACACACATACATACATATATATGTAGGTATTCAACATAATTAAAATGATAGAACACTATCAAATAGTCTACCTTAGCCTTTAAACTGGCTTAGGATAAATATTTAGGCCTAAAACCCTAGATTTGAAGTTGGAAGTCTTAGGCTCCAATACTTTTGCTCAGCTACTTCCTACCTATGAGGGTGTGGATAAGTTACTTGACCTCTCTGGCCCTCAATTTCCTCACCTGTAAAATGAAGGGATCAGATTGAAATAAATCTTTAAGTTATCTTCTTGATATAAATTAAGGATCCTTAGGGCCTGAAGTTTAACATTTCCATGAAGTATGTTAGAGAGAAAAAATATCACTCCCCAGTTTCCGTACCTATTAAATCTAATCCAACCCAACAAGCATTTATTAAGTACCTAATATATAAGGCACTGTGCTAGTTTTTGCAGAAGCAAAGGTACAAACCCCAAATAATCTCTGTCTTCAAGAAGCTTACATTCTATTAGATGGGGACATTTCCTTCTGATCTCCCTCCAGAGTTTAGAGCTCCAATGCTGGTAAGCAAGATTAGGTCAAGTTCTCCCTCCAATTTTCTGTTTCCCCAGGGGCTATTCCAAAACCCATTTCTATATCATCAATAGCACTTTGTCCAAATTCAGTCAAGAAGCCAGTTTGAAGTACAGGAAGTAGCATAGTTGAGCTACCGTGAAAGGATCAGCAGCCATCTCTCAAACTCTGGTAACCTATTACTGTACAACAGCTTTCTTAATCTCCAGTTAGCTGACAGACAAGGCAAGGTTATTCACAAGAGCATAACAAGGCCCAAGATCATGATTTCGTATTTCTCAGTGTTGTCAATCAAGGCACAAGGAGAAAAGGCCAGGACATGGACTCTGTACCATAGACCAGGAATTTGAATTCTATCTTTGTTACCTTGTCAAGTGTGTGCTTTGGGGCGAGTCAAGGTTGAGCCTCAGTTTTCCTAACTGTGAAATGGGAACAATAGTACCTAAGCTGACTACTTCAAAGGACAGTATTAATAAAAAGAATTTCCAAAAACTCAGCAAGCTATCCAAGTATAGGTCATTATCTGAGATGGTTGTAATTAATAATGAAATAAACATAACCCCCTGTCAATCAAAAGAATTGTAAAGCTAGTGCTAAAAAAGGATTAACATTTCTAAAATATAAATTTTCTTAAAGTGTGCTATAATTCTGATTTCAAGGTGCTTAACCTACTACTACTACTCTAAATAAAATTGTTAATAGATTGATATTTTATTCTTCAATGCTTCAGTGAATCCATAACCTCGTGGATGTAACTACTCTTTCCAATGGTACATATTGTGACTTTTCCAAGATTTCCAAATATGTACAATTCAGGTTCATGTAATTGTATAAATCCCTGTTGGGATGGTCTAACCAAAAATGCTAGAGGGCTTACTCAAGAGTTTTAATATTCCAGGAATATCCATTGAATCACTCATTCAATACTCAATAAGCAGACATTAATGCTTACCTATCTACTATGTGTCTAGCAATGTGTTAGGATCTGGGCATCAGAGCAGGACTTAGGCTATCTACCTGTCACCTTACCCTCTTACTATGTGAAAAAAAAAAAACTCAACTCCTTTTTTACCATACATTTCTTAGATGATACTTTTTGTGTCACTTCTTGAACATAAGTTACCATTACCAATATGTTGTAGTCAGTTAACATCCATCATTAAAACAACAATAATAATTGGTTCAAATGCTTCAGGTTTTGATAGTAAGACACTTTAGAATATGTCTTTCTCACTTTTTTTTAGCAGAAAGTACTACATATGTACTACCAAAAAGATAAGAACTCTAGTGATCTCCTCCAAATATAGACCAATTACATTATTAAAAGGCCTTACATCTTATATCACTTGAAAAAGATTACACATTTTTGTTGTTCAATCATTTTTCAGTTATATCTGACTCTTCATGACCCCATTTAGGGTTTTCTTGCAAATTTGTTTGACATTTCCTTCTCTAGTTTATTTTTACATATGAGGAAGTGAGGCAAACAGAGTTAAGTGACTTGTACAGAAGTGTCTGAGGTCAGATTTGAACTCATAAAGTTGAATCTTCTTGACTTTAGGCCTGGCACTCTATCTACAATACCACCTAGCTACCTCTATATTATTATATACATAAGAAAACAATATATTAGGTTAGGAGCAAAAAGGGTTTATTAGAAAGTCCCAAGGGTAGAAAGAATAACTTATTTAGTGAGGTGTCCTCTTAATTGAGAAAACTGAGGGCATTTGTAATTAGCTCCTTCTTCCCTTCTCTTTACCTCAAATTCCCTTGACATTATCCTCCACTGTTTCTCCTGATGAAGTACCTCCTCCTCTTTCTCACTGCCATAGCCCTTAATCCCATCCTCAATTGTCTTTAGGAGATATCCTGCTTGGTCACCCTTCCTCTTTCTTTATTCTTCAATCTTTCCCTACCTACTTGTTCCTTTTCTACAGTCTTTCTACCCTAGTTGCCTTGTACTTTAAAAAATTGTTAGGCCCTATCATTTTATCAATCCCAATCCCTAGAAGAAGCTATTTGTACTTAATACCTTCACTTCCACACCTTTCATCCATTATCCAGATTTTTGCAAGGTGAATTCTGACTTTATCAGTCAACTAAAAAATTATGTTATCCAAAGTTACCAACAATTTTTTAACTGGCAAATCTGAGTCTTTTTTCACTCCTCATCCTTCAAGATTCTTTTTCTGCAGGTGACATGGTTTGACATCTTCTCCTCCTACTAGAGAAGAAACTTCTCTGGGTTTTCATGATACTCCTTTCTCTTGGCTTCCCTTCTATCTATCTAATAGCTCCTGCTTAGTCTATATAATTCTAACCTCCTAGGGAAGATATAGGAAAGAGCAGATGGGGAAAGGGATATTCAGTGAAATTGCTGTTTTGGGGTGGTGGGTAGGGGAAAAATGGGGAGCAAATGTGTAACTCAAAATCTTGTGGAAATGAATCATGTAAACATCAGTTTTCTCAATAAAGAGGACATCTCTTTATTGAGGTCACCTCTTAACTTCACCTTTTAAGTATCATCCCTTCCTATTCAACTGGTCCTGTACCCTCTATGTATACCTGTACACATATATACACATACTCACATATGTATTCATATGGCCATATACCCTCCTAAATAGACATATATACGTGTGTATACATACATACACACATACACACACACACACACACATATACACACATTTCTATTCCCTCCAACTACAAATTTTTTTTAAAAGACTATCCTTAAGGAACTGGATTTGTTTATTGATGTAGATTATGAAATAAAGTGGTGGGAGGTGTGCAACATATCAGTGTCACTTGAAAATGAAAAGTGGCACCTACCAGATACTTTAGAAATACACCACCAGGAGGTCAGAACTTATGAGGTTGTCAAGAAAGTATGGAGAGGTCTCAGGATGGAGCCTTGAGCAACAGCTATAATTTGGGTGCATTATATGAATAATGAACCAGAAAAGGAGACTAATTATACAGACTGTATACACCAGCAGCTCACTATCCTGTATAAACTATGGCCAACCCCCATGCTACAAATACAAATCCTAAAATATTCTGGTGAATTTAATTTATAAGTAATGAAAACAGTTAATTATTACATTCAGAAATATTGCTCACAGTCACCTGAAAAGATGGTGTCCCATAAAAGGTAAAGAACTATATTTTTAATAGATGCCACCATACCAAATACTCATAATCTCCAAATAGCGTTAAATGAGAAACCTACAAAATACAGAGACATAACAGAAGAAATTAAAGACATGTAAGAATGGGACAAGGTACATACCATCCTTGTGGAATTCTGCCTCTTATGGTGTAGTCCCAGAAATACTTTCAGTGAGTCTCCTGCCAATTCTTTGATTCGACTCTAAAAAGCAGTCATTTTATCCACTGCTGAAATAACCCACTGAACATTAAATATCTAAAAATGATGGCAGGATAGCTACTTGTCCTCAGACATTTCTATTTGAACTTCATCATAAAAATGAAAATGAGATAACAATAATAATAGTTAACATATGTACAACATTTTAAGGTTTGTCAAGTACTTCACATACATTACTCAGCTGATCTTCACAATAACCCGGCAAGAAAATTGCTATTATTATCCTCATCTTACAGATGAGGAAACTGATACCCAAGAAGACAAGTACATTGCCCAGGGCTATACAATTAATTAGTAAGTATCTGAAGCAAGATGAAAACCCAGATCTTTCTGACTCAATGTCCAATTGTCTATCCATTATAACATACTGCTTCTCTCTCCATTATCTTTGTTCCACAAAATTTGTATTCTTCACATGCTGTGCTATGGTTAACAATGAAGAGCTACATTGCATCATTGTAAGAACATTTTTTCTGTGTGTAGGGGATCCAGGCCTCTGATTTCATCAATATAGGGAATGACCAGTGAGGAAACTCCCACTATCAATGAAGATCAGCAACTTTTTAACAACTTAAGAGACTTGCCTGGAACATTAAGAATTAAAGTGACTCACCCAGGGTTACACAACTCATATATAGTTGAGACTTGAACCCAGGTTTGCTGAGTCCAAAGCTAGCTCTCTAATACTATAGGATTTTGCCTTTCTACCAGAGATGCAGCAGAAGAGTATTATCACTGAAAAGACAGGTTTTACTTTCAAGATGAATTTAGGATTGCAAAATCCTAAATGAAATCTAGCCTGGTTTACTTTTGCTATTCAATTCTAAAGTCAATTCATTACCATGCATTATAGTGTCCATGCATTAAAGTATATCTGGCCCTCTAAACAGTACTTGACTAAGGATCAGAGGAGACAGAAAGCTGATTGGTCATTGGTAATACCAAATCTACAGTAAATGCTCATCCTGTGGCCCACTCTGTTGCTGGATTCCATCTTCTATATTTTAATAGGAAGAATGGGCTGAAAAGAACAATCCAATCACCCTTAAAGAAAACTGTTCTATTAGAGGGACACTAAGACAGAAGAGAGAAAATCTCCTTGTGCCTGGAGCATCTGAAGCACTTTTATTTTTGTATACTTTCAATAAATAAAATAAATTGAAGCAAAATCTTTTTTTAAAGCAGACATGACCATTGTTTAGAAATAAGACAAATTATTTTAGAAAAACTAAACAGAATTAGGGCCTGGTATATATTAGATTCAAGTATTGTACATGTATTATGCTATGTAAAATATGCAAAACAATACATATATATGTGTGCATATATATAAAATATTATATATGGATGATAGGTATATAGGCAGATAAACAGATAGATAGATACAGATTAGACCAGATCAATGGGCTACATACACATTTAAGTGCATAGTGAATAGCCATTCTTTATCCATTTGTTTTCTTGTTTAGAATGTTAGCTTGAAATCTTGAAGATTATGGGTTTCATGAAAAAACCAACATATTATTATTATGGAATTTAATGAAATAAGAACAGAACTGGAACTATTATGGAACAGTAAGGCTATACCCCAGGTAGCTGCAACCCGTCAGTGTCCCTGCCTTCCCCAGGCCCTTAGGATTATTTGGCTTTTCATACCTAATCAGTACTTGATTAATGGTAGAGGCACCCTACTTATTCCTCTCCCCCTCCAAAAGAAAGGTAATTGCACTGGCACTCCCTACTTCAGAGGGTGAGTTGGATGAAAAATGCTTTGCAACTTGTAATACATTTATTTGTCATGTACTTATCCGGAGCCCAAACCCTGCTGCAATTCTACAGAACAGTACACTTGGGGGAAAGATATATAATATGTAGGTTACTAGGAAAGCACTGTCCAGGTTAGTAAGCAACAGTAAATATCCTTGGAGATGATAAATGGATCATAGAGCTCAGGTAGTCTAACACATTTTTTAGGGACAGATGCTGAAACTGAGGCCTTGAAGGATCATTTGATATGCCTGATTTTGCATAGCTACTTAGGACATTGGGCTTCTCTCTGAACACCTAGATTCTATTCCTGACTGCCACTTACAAGGATTCTCACCTCAAAGAAATGTTCTTGTGAGGCACCTGTCACAGGATGCCTCATGCTTTGGTGGTCTTTGTACCTAGAATCTATGGTGCTGAATAGTAAGCAGGAATTTTTTTAATCTTTCTTTTAAATTATTTGTTAGAAAGGATAGCTCACTGGGTAGAAGAGGGAGAAGTACGTATTTGGAAATTGATGAAATATAAAAACAAAAGCTATTAATAAAAAATAAGATAAATGTTTTTTAGAAAAGTAGTAGGAAGGAAAAGGGCTCTAACCATAGTAGATGCTAAATAAATACTTGTTTGATGAATGAACATGAATGAACAATCTGGTATTATTCAGGCAGAAAACCATCTTATTATTCCCAAGAGAGAAACTGAAGTTGACAGAGAAGAGCCTCCTCCTAATCACCCATTGGAACAGAGCTCAAAGTGGTAAAGATGCATCTTTGCAACATTTCTCTTGAAAATCACAAATAAAACACTCATTAAGGGGAAGGGGAATCTATGCTCTTCAGGTTAACAGTTGATCACATTTTCCTTAATCTATGTCTGTTTCCTTTTTTATTATTGCCATAGGCTTGCTGTTTTTCCTCCTTCATTTTCTCTCTTTTTTTTTAAGCAATTGGGGTTAAGTAACTTGTTCAAGGTTACAGGGCCAATTAGGCCAGTTATTTTTGTGTGGGTGTTAAGTATGAGGCCAGAACGGATCCCAGGTCCTCCCAACTCTGGGCCTTTAGCGCTCTTACTCCTGAGCCACCTAGCCACCCCTTCCTCTTTTATTTTCAAAGACTTGCATGTGAATTGGATTTTAGTGAGGCAAAGTTGCACAAAGTCATCAGCCTCACTCTCTCTTCCAGAGTGGTTTAAGTCATATGAAGTCATATGAAATCAGTAGCAAAAACAAGAGTCAGAATAACTGGTGATGGTCTGCTATGAAGAAGATGACCTTGGAGTTTTCAATGTCTGACCAAGCTCTAAGGACTCCACTGTGTCTGCTTCAGCCACCTTCAAAGGCCATTGGAACAAATTTTTCTTATCTGCCCATTTCACCAGGTGACGTCTTCACATGCATGGGGTAGATAGCCCTGAGCTGACCAATGGGTTTGAGGCCTGAAGGTTACTCTCAGCCTGGTTTAGCCTGTCTGCTGAGATAGTTTTAGTGGAGTTTGGCCACTTCATGTACTACAGTTTCTTGAAGCCATATGTTTAAAAGTATGTGCATTGCAAAGGGCCTAGGACATGTGAACAAGAACTTCGTTTTATTGTGCTTCACAGATATAGCATTTTATCTTTTTTTTTTTTTTTACAAATTGAAGGGTTGTGACAACCTTGCAATTAAGCAAGTCTATCAGTACCTTTTTACCAATAGCATGGTCTCTGTGGCATATTTTATTAATTTTTACAATATTTCAAACTTTTTCATTAACATTATATCTTTTATGGTGATCTGTAACCAGTGATCTTTGATATTACTATTGTAATTGCTTTGGGGCAGCATAAACTATGGCCATATAAAATGGTGAACTTAATTGATAAATATTGTGTGTGTTTTGGCTGTTCCACTGACCAGTCGTTCCCCATCTCTTTCCCTCTCCTCTGGCCTCCCTATTTCCTGAGATACAATTATATTGAAAAATATTATATAAACTTAGTTGATAAAGCAACAGCAAGATTTGAAAGGAATGACTTCAATTTTGAAAGATCTACTATGGGTAAAATTCTATCAAGCAGCATTGCATGGAGAGAAATTATCTGTGAAAGAAAGAGTCAACAGATGTGGCAAATTTAATTGTTGTCTTATTTTAAGAAATTGCCACAGCCACCCCAACTTTCACCAACCACCACCCTGATCAGTCAGCAGTCATCAACATCAAGGCAAGACCCACCATTAACAAAAAGAGCATGACTGACAACTCAGATGATGGTTAGTGTTCTTTAGCAATAAAGTATTTTTAATTAAGGTATATACTGTTTTTAGACATAATACTATTGCACACTTATAGACTAGAGTATAGCATAAACATATCTTTTACATGCACTGGAAAACCAAAAAAATTTTCGTGACTAACTTTACTGCAATACTCATTTTATTGTGGTGGTCTGGAACTGAATCCACAATATCTCTGACCTAGGTCTGTATAGCAATGAATGATAGGAAATGACAATGGACATATTATAAATTAGAGTCATTTACTGAAACAACTGGAATGAATGTTCTCTGAGTTCAAGTTTAAAAAAGGAGATGATTGGTTTCTACTATTCATTTCAATTCTTTCATTTGGCAGCAAATGACTCTCCAGATGACTGATTATGTGGTAACCCAGCATCCACTCTAGAAAGAGGAAAAGGAAACCCATGCACAAGACTTATTTGTCTAATGGAGATTTATTAAAGGGTATTTTTCGCAGCCAGCTGGAGATGGGCATAGATCACAGCTGTAGACCTCTGGATCTGCATAAAGACTGTAATGATGTGATGTTGTGGAAGCCCTGAAAAGTACTTTCCATCATATGCAAAGTCCCATCTCTGATGCATGGTAGAATTTTGGGGTGACTGGTGGAAAGTAAAAAGTCATTTGCTACCTCTGCTTCTAGATCTATACTTTGGCATCTTTGAGGATGACACTTGGTCAAGGGAAATGAGAGTATGAAATAGAAATCTTTCCCTTAATCAAGGTTAGCTAAGAAAGGTATCAAGAAGGGGGTGGGGAAAGAGTGTAAAGAGGCTTAGTTGATATTTCAGATGCTGTGAAACTATTTGGGCCTCAATAGACACTTATCTTTGAAGTTATAATTGGGGAAAAGAGGAGGAGACCTTCTCAGCTGGCTCTAAGGTTATTTTTTTAAAAGCATCTCCATAAAAATTCACTTGAAAGAACAACCCACTCTTCAGGTATTGTGCAGGCAATTTAAGAGTTATAACACCATTGGAAGATTCATGCCTATATTAATTGGTTAGGATACTGAAACTCTTAATTGATTCTTGCTTTATTCTGCAATTGCTAGTTCCTGCCTCATCTGCCTCTGACTAACCATCTTTTAAGGGTCACCTGGGGGTAACTCAATTATTGTTCATCCAATTAAGTTGTTCCCTTCCACTTCCTCAAGGGGCTTGTTCCAACCTCATAAAGGTATCGCCTAACAGGGCTGACTTTTTACAGTTAGTTTAACACCTTGTTATTGCTCACATTTCTGTGATTAGGTCTGAGGTTTTCAATGACCAAGTCCTTTAGGCATATATCTTTTTTCTCCCAAAATCATATTTGTGACTCTTGTTTGCAAAACCTATTTCCCAATACAATGTCCCAAAAGTCTTAGTGAAGTTTTAAGGTTTAACAACTTGATTGGGGACAAGCTATATATATTACTCTGGAGCTCAGAAAGGGTAAGTGATTATTTGCCCAAGGTCACACAGGTAACCATAGAGCTGGGATTTGAATACAGCTCTTCTTGACTTTCACTCTAGCAGTCTCTCTTCCCACATTAAAATGTTCTCAAGGAGCAGACTGGCTGTTTCAATTAGCTTGAGTTAAGGCACCTACATCTTAGTAAAAAAAGGCTCATGTTTAAACTCCACTGAAAATCTATGAGGAAAATCCAAGACTAAACTTGGAATATGAATTGCCTGTTAAAGGTATACTTAATATCCAATGGGGTAAAGTATAGTTTCAAGATGAAGCATAGTTTTTGCTTACCTTAATATCCTCATTATGCATATTGCTTTTCTGGTTGTTTACTTAATTTTGCATCAGTTAATGCAAGTCATTCCATTCTTCTCTAAATTCCTCTTATTTTTTATAGTGGTGCTGTTCAGTCCTTTCAGTCACGTCTTACTCTTGGTGACTGCATTTAGGATTTTCTTGGCAAAGGCACTGGAGCGGTTTGCCATTTCCTTCTCCAGCTCATTTTACAGATGAGGAAACTAAGGCAGACTGGGCTAAGTGACTTGCTCAGGGTCATACAGCTAGCTGCCCATTTTCTACAACACTATTGAATTTACATATCAATCACGATTTGTTCCACTAAAACCGTCAAATCGGGTCTGGCCAAACAGTGGGGCCCTGGCCAGGACCGGAAGATCTGAGCAGGTCCTGGCTCGCTGCCCAGACTGGCCGCCACTGCTGCCACCATCCCCTGAGAAATGGCGCCCAGACCCTCGGAACACGCTGGGAGGGCTACAGCCAGGGAAAGCAGCGTGGGTGGGGGCGCCGGGGGAGGGGGGGGAAGGGGAGGGGCAGCTAGAAAAACTCCTGGCCCTCCTTAACCCTTAACCCTCCCCTTCCCCCTCCCTTCCGGCCCTTCCACCCTTTTGAGATCACGTGTTTGAGAGGAATGGAATGATTTCTTAACTGTTTATTGGAGGCCTAAACTTTGAAACAACGGAAAAAAAATTCGAGAAGCTATGATGTACAATGGCGGAAACTCACAGACCGTGTGTTTATGAGGAATTCTGCCAGAGAAAGAACAAGGGGATTTGGTTTTGTACTTTCACTTACGGCTGAAGTGGATGCAGCCTTGTCAGCGAGAGACCTCATTCAATTGATGGAAGAGTGGCTGAGCCGGACAGAGCAGCAGCCCGAGAGGAACCCGGAAAACCTGGTGCGGGCGGTGCTGTGAAGAATGTTGGTGAGAAGACGCTGAGGAACATGGGAAAATTGATACTACTGAAATAGTTACAGATGGTCTAGGAAAAGGGGGGCGGGGCTTTGGCTTTGTTAACCTTTGATGACTCTGATCCTGTGCATAAAATTGTATTGCAAAAATACCTCACCATCAGTGGCCATAACGAAGAAGTAAGAAGAGCTGTATCAAGACAAGAGATGCAAGGAGTGAAGAGTTCTAGGAGGGGAAGAGCAGGAAACTTTGTTTCAGGAGACTCCTGTGATGGCACTGGACATTTTGGGCCAGGCCCAGAAAGCAGTTTTAAGGGGGATCTGATAGACAGTCCGTGGATTTGGAGATGGCTACAATGGATTCAGAGGAGGACCAGGAGGTGGCAATTTTGCAAGTAGTCCTGGTTGTAGAGGAGGAAGAGGAGGATGTGGTGGTGGAGGACCTGTCTATGGCTACCAGGGTGAGGGCTGTGAAGGTGGTTATGACAACTATGGAGGAAGCAATTATGGAAGTGGGAACTACAATGATTTTGGAAAATATAATCAGCAACCTTCAAACTATGGTCCAATGAAAGGTAGAAACTTTGGTGGTAGCAGGAATATGGGGAGGAGGGGGGACTGTATGGTGGAGAGAACTATGGTCCTGGAGGCAGTGGAGGAAGTGGGGGCTGTGGAGGGAGGAGCTGTTACAGAATTTTTCTGCCTGTTGGCCCTGGACTTCACTGTATGAATAGGGGAGGATAAGAGCCCAGAGGTAACAGAACAGCTTCAGGTAATCAAAATAAGATTGTTAAGGAAACTCTTATCTCAGTCATGCATAAATATATAGTGATATGGCAGAAGACACCAGAGCAGATACAGAGAGCCATTTTGTGAATGGATTGGATTATTTAGTCACATTGCCTTATTTAGAGGAGGGGTTGTAAAAAAACACATAAAAATGCCTTTGAGACAGTTTCTTAGCTTTTTAATTGTTTTTTCTTTCTAGTGGTCTTTGTAAGAGCATAGAAGCATTCTTTTTTTGATAATGTTCAATTGGTAAATTTCAAGTGACATGTGAAAGCTTCTTTTGTAAAATTTTTCTCAAAGTTTTGAAAAGCTATTAGCCAGGATCATGGTGTAATAAGATATAACGTTTTCCTTTAAAAAAAAATTTAAGTTCACGTGTAGAGTTAAGAAACTGTTATACAAGGGGCCGCTAGGTGGCGGAGTGAGTAAGAGCGTCGGCTCGGAGTTGGGATGAAGTGGGATCGAATTCGGCCTCAGAAAATGAGCACCCACACACAAATAATGACTGGCCGTGTAACCTTGAGCAAGTTACTTAACCCCAATTGCCTTTAAAAAGGAAAGAAAAGAAAAGAAGAGAAAAGGAAAGAAACTTTTATACATTTATGACTTAACAAAATACTTCTAAAGGGGAAAAAATCCTCAAATCATTGGCCACCCAAAGTGGTTTATAAAGTGACAAACTCTTGCTATGAAACAATTGGGATAAACAATAATTTTGAGATGGTTTTAGTTTATGAGAACAATCATGTGTATGCTTCTACCCCTCTCAGGCTGACTCACAGAAACTTACCTTGGAGGCAGCTAAGCCCCATGGTGGATAGAGTGCTGGGCCTCCAGTCAGGAAGACCTAAATTAAATCTTGCCTCAGGCACTTGCTATCTGGGTAAGTCATTAACCTCTGCTTGCCTCAGTTTCCTCATCTGTAAAATGAGGTGGTAATATCACCTAGGTTACTATGAGCATCAAATGAGATAATAATTGTAAAGTACTTAATACAGTAGCTGGCACATAGTAAGCACTTTTGTAAATGTTAGAAAGGTTAACAATTATTATTGTTGCTTTAATTGGATGAAACAAGATTGAACTCGTTTTCCAAATTTAGCTAGTACTCTGTCATTTGAATGCTGGATTTCATGCCGTAAATATTTGTTCCATTGCTCCATTTTGTCATATTTTTTTGTCCTATGTTTTTAAAGAATGGATATTACACCAAAGACATGTACAAAAGTTGTAGCTTTTTAAAGAACACACTTCAATGACTGTTAGAGATATTGCAAAGTATATTGCCTTGGGGAAGTCAGGTATTTCAAAGGACAACTAAAGCTCCAAATGAAATAGGATCAGTCACATTGAAGTACAAAGTGTAGTTGAAAACAGCAAATGCCCAAAACCAACAAATTCTTGATATGAAGTTGTTTAATTAATGTTCAAAAAAACAATCAAAGAAGTTCAAAGTGACTAAGCAGATGGAGAGATTGTTATTGAATCCTCTATACTGTGGGGTAGGTTTCTTATTGTAAAACAAACAAACAACCAGCAAAAAGGCCAATTTAAAAAAAAAAAAAGCTGAAGACCACTACTATGAAGAAAAATAAATGAGCAGTACAATGCAAAAAAAGAGGCACCAAAAACTCAAAAGGAGTAATTTTTACTAATGAAACTCACCTTCATTCAGGGCTGTACCAAAACTGTTGTCAGAAGAATTCCAGGTAAGTTTATAAACCTGGACATCTTCAATAGATTGCAAAATGTCAACCCCCCAAAAATATTTGATGTATATTTTATTTCCAGTTGGTCAGGAAGTTTTATCTCGACTGAGGCAGTGATGAACTCTAATAAGTACATTTACATATTGAGAAGTAGAATTGTTCTGGTATTACAGAAATCCTGAAAATTATTTGGTATTGTTTTTAAAACAAATTGAAAAATGGATCAGTGAAGCAGTCTAGGGAAGCAAGACCCCAAGGCAATTAAGTAGAATGGCCTAGGGTGCAATAAATTGAAAAACACAAACTACTAGAGTATACATTCTCTATTCATCAAGAATTTCTGGGAAAAACTAGAAAATAATTTGGCAGAAATTAGGGTTGGAGTCACCATTTACACCATTTACCACAAGGTCCAGATGAATATATGACCTAAATGTAAATTATCATATAATGATAAAATAGAGAAGAGATCAGATCTGCTATTAGGAGGACAGCATTTAACTAAGCAGAGGATAGAGGAGATCATAAAAGATAAAATAGACAGCTTTTGAGTATGCTAAATTTAAAAGGCTGTTACACAAAATCAGTGCAGCTAAAGTAATGGGAGAAGCTGGCTATTGGGGAAAACATATCAAACATTTAAGATAAAAGTCTAATAGCCAAGATATTCTGAAATATCAAAGAACTGATACAAACATACAAGATTAAGACCCAATCACTAATAGAGAAGTAATCAAAAGATACAAATAAACTGTACTCAGAAGAAGAAATGCAACTGAAAAGCTTCAAATCATAAATACTAAGAAAAATGAACACCAAAACAACTGTGAGGTTTCATCTCCTAACCATCAAATTAACAAAGATGATAAAATTGATCATCAGTGGTGGAAAGGCCATGGAAAGATAGATAGAGTAATACATTATTGATAGAATTGTGCTTATTCCAATCACTGTGAAAGTAATTTTAAATTACCCAAGAAATCACTATACTGTTCAGAATCTTTGACGTGGCAATTCCACTTCTGAATATGTACCCCCAAAAACATCAAAGACAAATAAAAAGTTACCCTATCTGTTTTACATCTGCCTACCTACTCATCTACCTTCCTATTTTCCTATCTACTTACATATCTTTCTGCCTGTGTCTGTTTCCCTATATTTATTATCTCAACATTATACTTTTTGTCCTAGTGAAAATCTGGACATGAAGAACAATGAGAATCAGTTTAACTGAAACCACAAAGTAAGTAAAGCCATTTGCTTTACTTACAACTTTTCACATCTTAATTTTTTTAATATGCATTGTATTTTTTTTGCTGCAACCAGATGATATGATACTGACTTTGCAAGATTTTGATACAAATTCTTTAAGTATTCATCAAGAAATCATACTTTGACATGTTAGATATTAAGTGTACCTTTGACAAAATTGTTTATTTTTTCAAGCTTAGTCTTTATTTTGCCCATTGGTTTTCAGTAGGGTTTAAGACATGAGTTCACATATGATGGAAGTATATTTATTTCTATCTGTTTAAAAGTTTTCTTAACCATTTATGGTGTGGTGTATGCATGGTGTAAGACCTCTTGCTTCACTTTGTATCAGTTCATGTAGAACTTTCCATGTTTTTTTGTAATCATCTATTTTCTCATTTCTTACAGCACAGTCATACTCCATATACCACATATTATTCAGACATGCCTAAATTGCTGGATATGCTTTTAACCTCTAGGTATTTTGTTTTAACCACCATAGAAAGAGCTACAATAAATCTATTTTTACACATATAGTCATTTCCTCTTTCTTTGATTTCTTTTGTGTATTGGCATCACAGTGGTATAGTTGGGTCAAATGCCATGCAAAACAGTTTTGTGTATAATTCCAAATTGCTTTCCAGATTGGTTGTGCCAATTCAAAAGTCTACCAAGGATGCATTATTGTACATATTGTGTCTACAATCCTTCCAACATTTAACATTTTTCCTTTTTATCATCTTTGCCCCTCTAATGGGTATGAGAAAGAATGTCAGAATTGCTTTAAGTTGCATTTCTCTAATTAGTAATGATTTGAAGCTTCTTTGAAAAAAATGGCTATATATAACCTGGATTTCTTTCCTTAAGAACTATCTGTTCATGTACTTAGACTATCAATTGGAGAATGGTTTTCTTTCTCATAAATTTGTATCAGTTCCCTATGTATCCTGGAAATGAGATTTTTAACAGAGAATCTAGCTGCAAAGATTTTTTTACCCCTTTTAATTTTAGCTTTACTGGATTTGTTTGTGCAAAAAATTTTAATTTTTACCTAATTAAAATTATCCATTTTATCTTTTGTGATCCTCTCTAGCTCTTGTTTGGCCATAACTTATTTCCTATACATAGATCTGATACATATATTTAATATTTCTCTAATTTGTATGTGATGTGACCTTTCATATCTAGATCAGCTATCCATTTGGAGACTATCTTTGCAAAAGGTGTGATAGCTGGTTAAAATAATTCAGTGCTGCTACCCAACATTTTTAGCAGTTTTTGTCAGTGAGGCCTTATCTTTCTGTTTGACTTATCTAGTCAATAAAGAAGAACATTAAAGTCTCCTGCAACCATTACCTTTTAATTGAAATTAAATTAGCTTTTCTCTTATGAACTTAGTTGCTATTCTACTTGGTATATATGTTTTTATTTTTTATTCATTTGTTTTCCAAATTAACAAGCATTTATTAATGGAAGGGAACTTAAGAGATCATCTAGTCCAACTGTCTCATTTTATGTGAGGAATTGATAACGGAGAAGGTAAGTGAATTCCAGGATTACAAGGCAGCTGCTGTCAGTTCAATTTCTGCCAGATTTTGAGTTATAATTTTTCCCCATTTTCCCCTTTCCCCCCAACCCAGAATAGCAGTCCCACAGGATATCCCCTCATCCCATCTGCTCTCTCCCATATCTTCTCCCATACCCCCTTAGACTTTTTCAGTGGGAAAAGGTGAATCTCTCTGCCCTAATGCCTGTATATCTTATTTCACAATTATATGTAAAATAGTAATAATAATAGTATTTATATATTTTTAAACATTTGATTTTAAAACTTTGAATTCCAGATTCATTCCCTTCCTCCCTTGTCACCCATCCTTACTGGGAAGATAAGCAATTCAGTATATGTTGTACATGTGTACCTATGCAAAACATTACCATAGTAGATATATTGTAAAAGACTGACTATATTTCCCTCTCTCCTATCCCACCTCCCACTTGGTCTATTCCTACTTTGATCCTGTTTATTTTCAAAAGTGGATGCTTCCAACTTCCCTCACCCCTTCCCTCCTGCCTTCCCTTCCATCATCCCCCCTCTCATCCTCTTCTCCCCTAATCTCCTGTAGGGTGAGATATCCTATTTAATATGTGTGTCATTCTCTCCCTGATCCAAATTCAATGAGAATAAGGTTTTGCCTTTTTTCCTTCCTGTTCTTCCCCTCCCTTGTAACCATTTTCCCTTGCCTCTTCTATATGAGATAATTTACCCCATTCTGTCTCTCCCCATCTCCTCTTGTTATATTACTCTCTCACCTCTTAATTTCACCTTTTAAGTATCATCCTTTCCTATTAAATTTGACCTGTGCCCTCTATCTATGTATACCTGTAAACATATATACACACATTCACATATGTATTCATATGCCCATATACCCTTCTTCAACTATTTTAATACTGAGAAATGTTTCATCAGTTATAGATATTGTTTTTCCATGTAGGTAAGTAAATGGTTCAACTTTGATAAGTTCATTATGATTTCTTTTGCCTGTTTACCTTCTCAAGCATCTCTTGCTTCTTGTATCTGGATGTCAGATTTTTTATTCAACTATGTTTTTTTCCTCAAGAATGCTTGAAAGTCCTCTATTACACTGAATGACCATATTTTCCCTGAATCATGATACTCAGTTTTGCTGGATAGGTGATTCTTGGTTTTAATCCCAGTTCCTTTGTCCTTCTGAATATCATATTCCAAGCCCTTCAGTCCCTCAGTGTAGAAGCTGCCAGGTCCTGGCCTATTCTGATTGTGTTTCTACAATATTAAAATTGTTTCTTCCTGGCTGCTTGTAATATTTTCTCCTTGATCTGGGAATTCTGGAACCTGGCTATAATATTCCTAGGAGCTTTTGGGGGGGATCTTTTTCAGGATGTGATCAGTGGATTCTTTCAACCTCTGTTTTGCCCTCTGGTTCTAAAACATCAGGGCGATTTTCCTTGAGCATTTCTTGAAGGATGATTTCTAAGTTCTTTCTTTGATCATGGTTTTCAGGTAGTCCAATAATTTTTAAATTATCTCTCCTGGATCTATTTTCCAGGTCAGTGGTTTTTCCCATGAGATATTTCACATTGCCTTCTATTCTTTCATTTGTTTGGATCTGTTTAACAGCATCTTGATTTCTCATAAAGTCACTAGCCTCCATTTGCTCCAATCTAATTCTGAAGGAATGATTCTCCTCAGTGAGCTTTTGAGAATTTTTCCATCTGGCAAATTCGGCTTCTTAAGGCATTCTTCTCCCCATTGGCTTTTTGAGCCTCTTTTGCCATTTGAGTTAGTCTATTTTTAAGGTGTTATTTTCCTCAGTCAGGCTGTTGACTCTATTTTCATGCTTTTCTTACATCTTTCTCATTTCTCTTCCCAATTTTCCCTCCACTTCTCTTATCTGCTTCTTAAGGTCTTCTATGGCCTATATCCAGCTCGTATTTTCATTTGGGGATTTTGGTGCAGGAGTTCTGACCTCCCAGTCCACCTCCTGTTCCAAGCTTTGATCCTCTTTGCCCACAAAATAGGAGTCTAATGTTGAATTTTTCTGTTTATTTTGTTTCTTTTGCCTAGGCATGTTGCCACTCAATTACTTGAATTTTGGGCATGTTGCCACAGTAAGACTCTGCCACCAGCCAGGGGAGCTTCCATCCCAAATGCTGGGGTTTTCTCAGCTGCCAGAGGTATTAGTTTTATGCCCTCTCTGAAGTCCTCATATGCCCTGGCAAGCTGGTAATACACCCCAAGACCTCCACCCCAGACCACAATCCAGATCCAAGAAGGTTAAAGCAAGAGCAATTACCCCCAGTACTGATTGCCTGATCCCCCTACAGTTCGCAGGCCAGGAGCTGAAGCTGGAACATGGCACAAGCTCCTCAGTGGCTTCTCGCCCCCAGGGGAAGAGGCTGACATGCTTTTCCCACTAATGAGTCCCAAAGTCCATAGGGCACTGACCTCTCACTTTTTCCTTGGCATCTATGTGTTGGTAATTCTGGAAACACCACAGCTGCTGGTGTTCTGGAGTCCCTCCAGCTGGCTGCTGGTCTAGCTGCCCTGGGGCTAAAACCTCTGACTCATGACACAAGTGGGCCTGGGCTTGGCGACCAGAGCACTGTGCTGGCCACTCCCTGCTGGGCTGCCAGGCTGTCCTCAGTGGGGTGTTAGCTTCTCTGTGTCATTTTGTGGGTTCTGGAGCTCCAGAGGTTGTTCAGAGTCTCCTTTTACATAAATTTGGTGTTGTCCAGAGTGCTGTGGAAGTACTGTTACTACTCTGCCATCTTGGTTCTGCCCCCTATACGTGTTTTTATTAAGGATATTTTAAAAATTTATCTATGATTCCCCTAAGCTTAAAGAAGTTTTTGCCCATTTATATTTCTTGATAGTGTGAATTTTTATTGTTGCCTTCTCTGAAATTCTGATTGGAATTTTTTGTAAGAACAAGATGCATGTAAAATTTTCTTTCAGTGCTACATATTTTCCCTATATATTTTTTTAATTTTTGCACTGTTTCTTCTATGCAACAAAATATTGTTTCTTTGTTTTTCTCATCCACTTTGCCTTTCTCTTTTTCTTTATTGAGGGCATTTAATATATTTTTACTTATGATTATCATTATTAAGTTTATGTTTTCTTCTATTTAATGATTTAGTATTGATTTTAGTCTTTTTAGGTAAATTTTTGACCCTGAAATTAACTTTATGTAGGTTCTTCCTCTATTCTACTTTGCTGTATTATCCCAAATTTCTTGAGTTCACTTAAATTATAATTCTCTCTTACTTTCTTTTTATTTATCTATTTTTCTCTGTCCCTGCCTATAGCCCAGAGAAGAAGATGGATCATAAAGGTATCTGTACTCTGTCCCCTCCTAATCATGCTTTAACTAAAATAACAGTCATTTGTGACAATCTTATAAAAATGTATATTAATTTACTTCTCCCTTCTTATTTCTTTCCCCTCTGTTCTAAATTAATATCCCATTCATAATCTTATATGTTTTTTTAATCCTCTATTGCTCAAAGAAGGTAGAGCTTCTAGGATATAATGCTCTTTGCTTTCTATTTAATTGCATTCATCTGTTAGTGAAATTGCAGGTCATGCCCTTTCCTCTTTGTTCCAACTTTTTAAAAAAAATGTGTTTAGTTTTGATTGTTTTCCTTTAAAAGCCCCTTTCTACCTTATTTCCGCTCCATTAAAGTAAACTCCACCCTGAATTTCTCACCCTGAAAGTACATTCTGCCCTTGAAGCCTCATCCCCTGACTAACTGGTTCTTCCCACAACCTTCATTATTTAAGGAAAGTTCCCAGGTCAGCTCTGTCTTTATTATTCTTCCGGCTTCATTCCTGCCTTTCTGGACTATCTCTACTATTCCCTGATTCTGAAATCATCTCTTCCCCTATGCCTTTACAACTTCCTTCTACTTGCTTTCTTCTGTACTAGAATGTAAGCTCTTTGAGGACAGGCACTCTTTTTCTCCCAAGGTTTACTTAGCATAATACCTAGCACATAGTAAGTGCTTACTAAATGCTTGTTGAATTGACTTCATGAACCTCAATCTTTTAGAGACTCATCAAAGAGACAGTGTGATGTGATGGGAAACACACTCTTTCCTGAATTATAGGACCTGATCCTACTCTGTACACTTACAGTCTTCACTTGCCTATTCCAAGCCCAGTATACACTACCATTTGGTTTATGCCTCCTCCAAATGGTAGGTGTCCCAAGATCTAGTATACCCATCTCCACAGGTGATTTGCATTCCTGGAAATCACATTCAGGACAGGTAATCTCCTGAATCACTCATTCCTCCCCAGTCTCCCTTCTATTCCCAATAAAACCATTTCTAGAAGTCAGTCTCCATCACCCCCAGGAATAGTTGCACCTCTCTCTCCATCTCCCAGATGACTTTTTTTTTAGATTAGCCTCCTATTTTCTCCCAGGCAGGTCAGGGGACTAATGAGAATTCTCTCCCTCCCTACTTTGAAAGCTAAGCTTGGTGGAAGTACATATCTCTCCATCTTCTTCATTTACCTTACTTCTCCTTGCTTGAGTAATTGCTCTCTGAGTACCCACCATAATCCAGCCCCCCAAAATAATGATTCACTTAAGATATAATGGATTTTAGTGCATTTGTTGTTAGTTCGATTATCTCCCTTTCCTTTCTCCTTTTTATCTTCCACTTTAAATTTTAGCCTCTTAAATCCTTTTGTCTTCAAATTATCTCTTTCTGTTCTCTGTCTCATATCAATGTAAAAAACCTCATTTTTTAAAAAGTCTTTTTAAAATTTAGAAATACAAGAGTGATAATTTCACTGTTTACTCTTATTAATTTAGTTATTTACAATTGTTTCCCCCATTTAAAGTATTTGTTTTTCAACTAGCCTGCTTAATTCTGGATTCTCTTAGAAAAATAACTCAAATACTTTCGTATTGTTAAAAGCCATATATCTGTTGACAAGTAGTCTCACTTTGGTAGGATGGACATGTTTTGGAATACAGTCCAATTTTCTTTACTTTTTTGGAGTATCATATTCTCATCTCTTTGTTTTCTTATAGCCGAAGAGTATCCTTAGTTTAATCAAATTGGTTTTCCTTGGTAGTTTAAGGTTTTCTCTTGGCTGCTTCAAATATTTGTTTCAAATTCTGAAGCTTAAGGATTCTTTGGTGATTGAAATTTGGGTATTTTTCTCTGCTGAATATCTGTGAATTGTATCACTTATTTCTTTGCTCACTTTTCTTATATTACTCAGTAACTTTCTTATCATACAGCTTATATAGCATCATATTCAGGTTTTTCACTTTATGATGTTTTTCTGATAATCCTATAATCTTGATATTATCTCTATACATCCTGTCCTCATAATCTTATTATCAATATATTAATATAATATATAATATAATATATTAATATAATATATAATATAATATTATTCAAATCAAATTAATATTAATATATTAATCTCATAATATACACATATATGTGTATATCTCACTCTCCAAATGTTTCTATTTTTTGATGTTGTTTAGCCAAATTTTCTTCCAGATCTATACTTTTAAGTTCCATACCTAACATTCTCTTTTTCAGAGCTTCTACTGTCTTAAAGATTCTTTGTTGTGTGTTCTTAATTGTCTGCCCTCTGATTTTTCTTACTGAGTTGTTTGAGAATTTTGACCCCTACCTTAATTTAATTTTTTTTTTGTTTTTTTTTTGGAGGGCAATTGGGGTTAAGTAACTTGCCCAAGGTCACATGGCTAGGTTTTTGTTTGTGTGTGCATTAAGTGGCTGAGGCCGGATCTGAACTCAGGTCCTTCTGACTCCAGGGCCAGCACTCTACTCACTGCGCCACCTAGCCACCCCTTTAATTTCATTCTTAATCTCTGTTTTCTGATTTCTCTATTAAACCACCCCAGAGTTTCTTGCTGTTAATTCATTACTTCTGGGGAACTCATAGAATCTGTGGTCTGACTCTTTTTGTGGGGGCTGGGGGTCATTATCTATAACAAGATGTTTTGGGTCTCCTTATTCATTTTTCCTTCTTTTATTAATCTCTCTGCTAGTTTTTCTGTTAGACAGCTTGTTTTTATCCCCAGGTATTCTCAGTTGGCTTTTTGTCCTCTACTCTTTGCCTTCTAATAAGGTAGCATTGTCTCTGGCAGCTTCATTCTTTGCTTCTGCCCCTAGTGAATGCATCCGTGTTTTCTTTCTATAAACCACGAGAGCTAATGATGTCAGATCCTTCCTTAAGTTGAGAATCGATCTAGTATATAGAAGAGGATCTGGCTGATTAGATGGCTTGCATGTGGAAACTATATAGGGGGTGCCTCCTGCTGAAGTTGTAACTTACTACTTCTTTTTTCCATGTGGATTGACTCTACACTGGTGGATCTCTTTATGACACATCTCACTATCTCCCCGTTAGGGTGGGATACAACTCATACTAGGTCACTAAGAAGGTGGAGGGATGAAGAATGATAGAAGCCCTTCCTAACTAAAGTTGTAAAAGGAGTTTTGTGGAGATCTTTGAAGTTTGTGGTCAGTTGAACCAGGTGCAGGATGGGTAAGGGTAGGGCTAGCAGTATGGGTTCTTATCTCTGTCCTGTACTGTTATTTTATGTACCTTATGTGAAGGAAAGTGTTTCTCTTCATCTATTTTTGCTGTGAATTTTATATATGTGGCATATATCTTCCATCCACATGCTAATTATTTTGAATAAAATTGATCTTTCTGTGGTTTCTTCCTGTGTTTTATACACCAGTAATGTATATTCTTTCTTATGTCCTATTTAGGCAATGAGGCATAATATGTAAATAATTGGGCTGTAAGTTATGAATACGATTTGAAAATTTCCCCTCTGACACATTTTAGCTAGGTGATTCTGAGCAAGACATTTGCTTCTATATATCTCAGGGTACTTACTAGGATTTATCTACTAAGGCATAGAAAGATTGTGATCTATATTTCTGGATGGAGTCTCCATGCTGGGAATTCCATCATACTGATGAAATCACAATTCCTTCACATATTGTTCAGTGTTCACCACGCCTGGCACCCTCTAATTTTCCTTTTAAATAAATTATTAACAACACAACAAAAGTGAATGCTGTGTTATTATATTGACCCACTTTGGCCAAGGAGAAGAAATAATAAAAATGTACCACCCTCCTTTCATTAAAGGGGTGTGGAACTATGAGTATAGAATGTTTCCTATGCTGTCTGGCAAATTTGATGGGTTGGTTGATTTCACACACACACACACACACACACACACACACACACATACATGCACGCACGCACGCATGCATGTACACATGCATGCATGCGTGTGTGTTCATACCATGGACAAATTACTTAATCCTGTTTACCTCAGTTCCTGTCAAATGAAGGAAATGGCAAACCATTCTAATATATTTACCAAGAAAACCCCAAATGGGGTCATGAAAAGTCAGATACAATTGAAATGACTGAATAACAGCAACTAATATATACATATATGTACACACACATACATTTATATATCTACACATACTTGCACACATATATGTAATTTTTATTACTTGAGGATACTTGTTAGGTAGGTGAGGAAGAAAAGACATTTAATTGGAAATGAATATGATAAAAACAAAAGGCAGAATTTTAACATTTAAACATTTTAAATTTAATTTTATTTTTATCTTTGGTTTCATGTTCTCTCCCTTCCTCTACCCTATCTCCCATCCATTGAGAAGGCAAGAAACATGATGCGCATTATACATATGAAGACATGCAAAACCTATTTCTGCATTAGTTATGAATTAATTTTTTTTTGCTTTTTTTTTTTTTGAGGGCAATTGGGGTTAAGTAACTTGCCCAAGGCCACCCGGCTAGGTTTTTATTTGTGTGTGCATTAAGTGTCTGAGGCCGGATCCGAACTCAGGTCCTTCTGACTCCAGGGCTGACGCTCTACTCACTGGGCCACCTAACTGCCCCTGAATTAATTTTTTTAAATCAATTATTCATGACACATAGGTGTGGCTATTCTATGTAGTTTTTGAACCTTAGGCTTCTTTGGTTTCTTATTTCTGAACCCCATTTCCCACTATTTACTTACTGCCACATATGCCACCTTTGCATTATAATTATCAAATATTAAGTTATCTATGGGTAATTACAAGAACCTTATTTTTTTAAGCATCTTAATGTTTACAAAGTGCTTTCCTCCCGATGCCACCATGAGGTGAATGGTACATGTGTTGTTATTCCTGCTTTATAAATGAGGAAACTCTGGTGTTCTTAGAATTTCTCACCCTCCTCATTCTTTGTGACAGATATTAGTGCAAGACAGAGTCTGTAATTACTACTTCTTTACATTTTACCAATAGCCTAAAACAGTGAAGTGGGGTGCCAAATAAGAATCTACTAAATTGAATTCTGATCCCTCTTTTGGGTGGGGTCTTTCTCCTCATTGCAAAGTTCATAGTGCCCTCCTGCTTCCTCTGCATGCCCAAGTCCTGAAAAAAATTTCATGGTCTTGATCTTCTTTATACCTGCCAATATGAAGTGAGGATTCAAGAAGACCTCTTGACAAAGGACATATCACTTCAATCTGTAAAATTGTGTATCATACCTGTAAAATTGGTGTCATTATACATTATATATATATACATATATGTATATATATATATATGTAAAACAAGTTCTTCTATCTCTACAATAAAGGGTTTACTTGTTAGTCTTTTAAGACTAATTTTTGCCATCTGAGTTCAAGGGGCCCTGGGAATCTATTCATGGTCTCCTTTAGGGAGCCTATGGACCAAAGGTTCAAAACTCCTGGACTAGATTATCTCTCAGGTCTCTTCCAACTTTAAGTCCTCTGATCCTAAAATGCTTGTTTGATTAAATAAAACAGCAAAAGTGGGTGGGGAAGTAGGTGCGGCTAGGTGGCGCAATGAGTAGAGCGTCGGCCCTAGAGTCAGAAGGACCTGAGTTTGGATCAGGACTCAGACACTTAAGGCACACACAAACAAAAACCTAGCCGTGTGACCTTGGGCAAGTTACTTAACCCCAATTGCCCTCCAAAAAGAAAAAAAAAAGTGGGTGGGGAAATTTGGGACTTCCTATCATTCAAGTAGCTTCTGAAATCCAGGAAAATTAAGGAAGGTAATTACAGCTAATGTGTGGGTTGGGGGGAGAGAAAGGTGCTCAAGAGTTCTTTAGTACATCAGTTGGACTTAACCAATATAGAACTCTGGCATCCTGAGAAGTAATACAGTGGTAGCTTTAAATAAACAGGCTTTTCTCGCCATTTGCATGTCATATTTCAGTACCTTTTTTTTTCCTTTGCATATGTTAAATATTCAATGTGAACACTGATATGGCTGTGTGGGGAAATTGATTTGGGTTTTCTTAATTCCATAAGACAGTACTAGAGTTTGTTTCAGTGGGGGAGGGAGTTCATTTCTTGTCTTAATCAGATGCTCATGTTATTCTTTCTACCCAGGGAGAGCTTGTTTTGCAGATTCTGCTGGTCTCAAAACTAACAGCCATTGAATGACAGATGTTTATTTCTAATCAGCTTCCTTTCCTAGGATTGTGGACTGTATGCAATATCTCAACACAGCCAGAAAGAAGCCACATCCATCAGTGTAGTTAGATCAGAGCTCATGGAAATCTATCAATAAGCTGGACAAAAGTGAAGCTGTGAGTTTCCATGAAATTCAACCTTCAGAATAGCCTCTATTAACCTAAACTATTAATGAACTTGATTCTCCATCCTACCCCATCAAATGGCCCTCCTCTTGCCCAGCTCTCTACTTCAGATGAATAGATAAATAAGAATAAAAACATTTGATCATGGATTTGCACCTGGAAATAGGTAAATGAGAATATGTTATGTGCATATAATGGTTGTTAGGTTGTTTCAATCGTGTCTGACACTTCATGACCCCATTTGGGGTTTTCCTGGCACAGATACTGGAGTGGTTTAGCCATTTCCTTTTCCAGATCCTTTACAGGCTTAAATGACACACCCAGGGTGACATAACTAGTGAGTGTCTACTCAGTCATGTGATTCACTAAATGGGCTGTACCTCATTCTAAGTGAGTATGTGAAAAGGCCTTAGCCTAAAAGGACCAAGCTCTTCCATTGCATCCTGGGTCATCTTCAGTCATCCTGATGAATATCTGGCCACTGGACCCAGATGACTCCGGAGGAGAAAGTGAGGCTGGTGATCTTGCACAGCCCTCCCTCACTCAAATCAAAATCAACTGCAAGTCATGTCATTATTTCCCTGATGTCATGGTCCGCTTCAAAAATGAAGGACAAACACAAGAACAACCTGTCTACTCATGAAGATAAAGTCTTCCAGATTCCAAGCCCAGTGTTCAACCTACTGTGCTACCTAGCAGCCCAATTATATGATCACAGATTTACAAAAGAAAGGAAGAATTCTTAGATTTCTTAGAGGACACATAGTCTCATTCATTCATTTTACAGGTAAGGAAATTGATGCCTAGGGAAGTGACTTGAACAAAGTCAAACAAGTAGTTGCAGAGCCAATATCCAACTTAGGTCCAAATCTGGCAAAGAAAATAAGTTGATATCAAGGATTAGGATGGAAGTTTACAAGACTTGGATCGTGGTTTTTGGCTCTCTAGATAACTTTATCCCTGTAGCTGTGGACAAGTTTTGTCCCTTCTGTAGGGCTTCCCCGATACTGGTCTTGGTTTCTTCCAGCACTGATGTTCTATGGTTACGTCTTAGGTCAGGTCAAATATCTCAGCCTGCCATTCTAAGCCTTCCATCCAAGAAGGATAAAACTTTACTGTTCTCTAATCTTTTCTCTAGCTACTTCCTAAAACAATTCTCCTCTACTCAGACTCTTCTTCACTCCTATGCCCTTTCTATTTTTCTATTTATTCTTCCTCCTATTTATTTCTGTCTACCTGGAGCCATGCCTTCTTCTTCTTTTTCCTGCAATCAGATCCTTTAAATCAAATCTCATATTTTCCATGAAGTTTGTGTGGACTAAACCTAGTCTCCAGTGATGTAGGCAGCTGTGTGACACAGTAGGTAGCACTCAGCCCAAGGCCAGAAAAGACCAGAATTCGAATCTGTCCCCAGATACTTACCATCTTTGTGACCCTGAGCAAGTGACTTAACTTCTGTTTGCCTCAGTTTCCTCAGCTGTAAAATGGGATAATAATAGTACCTCTTTTACAGGGTTTGTGTGAAGATCAAATGAAATATATGTAAAGTACTTAGCACAGAGCCAGCTGCATACTAGGCACCGTATAAATATTAGCTGCTACTGTTCCTATTATTTTTCTTTTACTTGGAATTTCATCAATACTTGCATATGAATAGACTGTAACACTCTCCAACTATTTCCTGTGTTTCTTCTTCCAACAAGATAGTAAACTCTTTGCGGGTAGATTTGTCTCAAAGAGAATCACAGAATCTCAGAATTAAAGAGACCTCAGAGATTATCTCATGCAACCAATTCCTAAAAAGATTTCCCTCTACAACATTCCCAACAAGTGCTCATCCTTTCCCTGTCTGAAGACATAGCCAGTTCCAGCTCTGGACTGATCTAATTGTTAAGAAGTTTTCCTCACTTAAAGCTAAAATCTGCCTCTCCTCGGCTTCCCTTCCCCACTCCCACTTGTTTTGATTGCTGCCTTCTGGGACTAATTCTTCTCCATCTGACAGCCCTTCAAATACTCAGAGGCAATACTCTCTCAGGTCTCTTCCACAGCACCTAGCACAGGGTTAGGCACATAGTAGGAGTTCAATAGATGCTTCCTGAATTGATCATTTCCAATACATGTTTATTAAGTGAAATTGTGGCATCTGAATTAATGAAGTTTTACTGTATTATTAACCGAGTTTAGATGGATATCAATGTTGAATGCTAGAGGATGGATCCATCTGCCTGTCCTTTTGAATAGGAGAAGGAAGCAAGATGAAACAGTTTCTCGTTTTCCCCAATGAGACCAGGCCACAGCCGTGAGAGCCGCAAGCAGCATTGCAAAAGCTCAAAGCCAGAGCCCAGAACTTCATGCTCCCAAGTCTGATCAGAGCTCCCTCACCAAAGGCAGTGAGTGACATAAGAACTGGGCCGATATGGCTGGCCCAGAAAGTTGCAAATTCACTTCTCTCCTGAAGAGCCCCTAAGACCAAAGAAATGGAAAATGAGGGGAGAAATCTCAGGGAGGGTGAATTAACCGCATTGCCCTGCATAATAGCACAGTGCAGGAGAAAGATGACAGCAGAAACATAATATTTCCCCTTATTCTCTGTTTGCTCACTAAAATGTTAAAAAACGAAAGGCAGAGGACCACTGTTACTTTAACAAATACAAAATTAAAAAGGAAAAGGGGAATGGGCATTTGAGGTTCTTAAATCTATTGCTAGACATTTACCATTGAAACAGACCTCAGTGTGCTCAAGAAACAATGCTCAGGTAATTATTTTAAATCGGTGTTAATTATGTCATTATTAGAAATGGGGAAAATGCAATTTCCTTCTGTCAGTTCTTGATATCTTAACTAGGAGAATATTTGCCATACTATTATAACAAGTCACTGTTCGAGCAATGGAGGCCAGGCAATAATTCAGAAACATGTACACTTTCCTATGAATATATCATGCCTACCTAATGAGATTGCTCATTTCATAACTTCAGTTCCGTTTTTATTATTTCATAAAACTGGAAGTCCTTATCCATTTTATGAAAAACACCAAACCTTTGTGAAATTCATTAAATAAGCATAAAAAATTCATTAAACAAGTGAATTGCATCCCGGGCTGCTTTGATGCAAATGCCCTTTAAGTAATGTAAAACTCCATATTGACTTAACCTTTCATGTTCCGATATTTCCATGTGGATATAAAAAAAAAAATTCTTTATTCACAGAATGAAATTAAGTGCTGATCCCTTGATCTCCAGCTGGGGTGAGATAGATTGGTCAATTTAAGTAGCTGTGGCTGATCAGCAAACAACTGAATTTTAAAGTATTAAAGTTGATAGATATGTTTTAAGTATTGTTGCCTGCACATGCACATATCTTACGACTCAGTTAAGGTTTATGTTTTGTTTTGTTCTGTTTTATTTACCATCAAGCTGACCTTGAAACAGACAACCCAATCAAGTCTACTACAATTCCCTTGATGTCCCATCTCCCACCAGCAGTATCCAACAATAATCAGGGGGTGAAATTCACAGCAAAGATGCATAGGGAAGTAAGGTGGAAACTCATCTTTCTTGGAAGGTGTCTCCTTGTGAATTTCCCCAAACCCACAGGAGTACAAAGAGAAAAAAAAAGTTAGGTCCTCTCTGAGAAAATGCTTCTGGGATTATTTACCAGCCAAAAGACATGGTTCAAACTTTCACCAAAGCTTTATCATCCCAAACAGTTTGCCAATCCAGTACTGATAAATTAAACAGGATAACATAACACTTCAGGGCAGAGATCTGTCAAATATAGAAAGCCAGTAGCTTTTTGGAGAGCAAAGAATACTAGACATAGAAGATGTAGGTACAAGCACCAGTTCTGTTTCTTCCTAGCTGTGAGACTTTGACCAATTCACTTTTTCTGGGCTTCAGTTTCTTCCACTCTATAATGGGGATAGCATGCCTCCTTGAAGGGTGGTTGCAAAGCTCATATGAGGTATGTATAAAATACTTTGTAACCATAAAATGCAAAATAAATGACCTGACATTGTTATAACAACAAAATAGTTAGAAATTGAATCCTAGCTTTAATGAATATAATAGTAAGTTATAAAATCTTTAAAAACCATTGTTTAGGGAAGAGAAGGAAAGCCTAGTGGTCGTTGTATCACCTCTCTGTCTCTGTAGGATCACACATTTCAGAAAGCTGGATCACAGGATCATAGAAAGGAGAGTTGAAAGGCACTTTAGAGATCATCTAGTCTGACCCACTCTATTTTTTTCCTTTCTGGAGGGGGAAGGCAGGGCAATGGGGGTTAAATGACTTGCCCAAGGTCACACAGCTAGTAAGTGTTAATTATCTGAGGCTGAATTTGAAATCAGGTCCTCCTGACTCGATGCTCTATTCACTGTATCACCTAGCTTCCCCAACCCACTCTTTTGAAAAATGAAGAGAGAGGTTAAAGTAGCTGACCCAAGGTTATAGGTATTAAATATTGAAGGAGATTTAAACTCAAATCTTATTCCAGATCCAGTGCTAGCTGTCTAAGTCATCATCACTCTTTCAAATGTTCTCCTTTGCCAAGTCCCAAAGTATATTTCATATGGGCTGATGGAAGTCACAGTTTCATTTGCATTTCTCAACTTCACTGACTTTCTTCATTCTCCCAGAACTCTATCAATATCCACTGCTGACACCTACATTCACATTAGGCAAAGAAAGCAAAAGACAACAAAAAGCTAAAACCCAAATCTAGCACTGTGCACCGAGTGAGTAGCTTAGAAATAAAATGGGATGATCCCAGGAATTATAGAGATCTGCCTTTCCACTTACTTTGTGACTTTGAAAAATGTCACTTTACCTCTCTTGGCCTCAATTTTCTCTTCTTTAAAATGGGGATAATAATCTTTGCACTAACCAGGTATTCTGATAATCAAATGAAAAAATAAATAGTAAAGCACTTTCCAGACTACAAAGCATTATACAAAAGAAGCCTTCAGTACTTGTCTGTGTATAAGTTTAAGTTTAAGGTAGGAGGTGGAAAACAGTTTGGGGGAAAAGTACCCACTTCTTTGGTCTCCACTTTTGGAATATGAGTATTGCCAGTCAGAATAAGCCATATCACTTCTTTTCCCTATGGACAGTTCCTTCCCATTCCCTAGTCACTGCTGTACTTCCACTTACCCTAAACTACTCTATAGACTGATAAAAACAAAAAAAAGGTGTGGCTAATCATGGTTGTCAATGCCTACATTCCAAAGGTAGGGGCCACAGGATTGAGCATTTCTTTCCCTAGCTATCTCTAGTTTTCCATCTCTAAACACATACCCAAATAGGCACAGAAGGCTATGTGAATATAAAAGGCATCATTGTTTTCCTTAATATTTTATTTTTTCTAATTACATGTAAAGATAGTTTTCAACATTCATTTTTGTAAAATTTTGAGTTCCAAAATTTTCTCCCTTCTCCTTTCCCTCTCCCCTCCCCCTCCTCAAGACAGCAAGCAATCTAGTACACATGTACAATCATGTACATGTGTACATAATTCCACATTGCTTATGTTGTGAAAGAAGGATCAGAACAAAAGGAGAAAACCACAAGAAAAAATACAAAGACAAAAAAAAGTTAAAATAGTATACTTTAATATGCATTCAGATTCCATAGTTCTTTCTCTGGGTGTGGTTAGCATCACCAGGCTTTTGGAATTGTCTTGGATTGTTGTATTGCTGAGAAGAGCTAACTTCATAGTTAATCATTGCACAGTGTTGCTGTTACTGTGTACTGTGTTCTCCTGGTTCTGCTCACTTCACTCAATATCAGTTCATACAAGTCTTTCCAAATTTTTCTGAAATCTTCCTGCTCAACACTTCTTATACAATAATAATATTCCATTACATTCATACACCACAGCTTGTTCAGCCATTCCCCAATTGATGGGCATCCCCTCAATTTCCAATTCTTTTCCACCACAAAAAATTGCTGCTATAAATATTTTTTACATGTGGGTTAAAAGGTATTATCATTTAGAAATAAGTAATGATAGGCAATCATTTTCTCTCTTGCCTAAATGTCTCATTAATGGTAAATCTTTTCTAAGATGATGTTTATAGTTACAAATATAATTCATATTTCTATGCTTTAAGGTTTCTTAAAGCACCTTCTTCACTACATTCCTATACAGTCAGCACTCCAAGAATGATTGTCCCCATTTGACTGATGAGGGAACTGAGGCTATTAAGGGGGAATAAGGGAACACACTGCTATTAAGTGTCAGCTCTGGAATTCAAACATAGGTCTCCTCTGACTAAGGTTTTCTACCACACCACTCTGATTCTGGAACAAGGCCATTTGTTCAGCTCAGTTAATAATGACTGTTGATAAATACTATCTTTTGGCTGATAAAATGGACTTTTGATAAAACAGACCTTTCATAATGGACATTTGACTATAAAAGCCTTTGGCAGTACTCAAAGTCACTGAACTTAAAGTCATTATTTTATTTTACTGTAGCTCTCCCTTGATACTTCAGTCCAAAAATAAGGCCTTAAGGTGCCTCTGAGATATTTAAGGATAGCTTGTCTTAGGACATCACCTTTTCACCAAAGGCAAAAATAAAGAAAAAATAAAAAGTTGTTTTTTAATAATTTGAAGGAAAAAGGAAAAGATCAGGTTGGGTTTCTTTGAATGTCTATGTGTATGCACATGTACCTGTGTGCTCACTCTTTTAACAGACCCCCAGTTATGTTTTATTGATAGGTCTAAACATAAATTTGCCTTCGGTAGACTAAGCTGCTGATTCCTAAAATAAGATGTGTAAGAACACATAATCCTGTGCCTAAGGCTTTTTAGAATAATGTACAAAGAGTCTTTGTGACAACCCAGGCAAGATATATTTAAATGTGGAAGCACAGTACTCAGGCAAAAAGGGAAGTCAAATTTGGGCAGAGAGAGAAGTCACTTGCTTCTCACTTGTGTATTGCTGGAAGTCCCAGCATTCATGCAGTTTTAAACATAACATTTCTTCTAGTTTATTCTTGAATTAGAAACACTGATCCTGCCCACATTTTACTCTGAGCAGTTGGAAAATAGCATGTACAAGACACCTCTTGTTCACAGGAGAAAAATAATAATACAGATCACACCACTTAAGAAGGGTATTATTTATGGGGAAACTCTCCACAGAGGATACTGCTGTAATATGCATTGCGAGATTCCTTCACATGCTCTGAGAAACACAAAACTGAGCATGTCGTACTGTGAAAAGGCCGTATCTTTAAAGGATTTGCTGCCAGATTTCTTTAAAAGAATGAGTTGCTCAGGGATAATCAAATGTACCAGTTTTATCTTCCAAATACTAATTGGCCTGAATACACTGCAAAAGGCACGAAAGCTGATTAACTTGCATGTTAATGGTGCCGTTATCTGCACTGTTTTCTTTATAAATAAAAAATAATCTTGATAAGAATATCTTTTATCTGTAAGGAATGCTACTACAAATTATTTTTCTATCATTTGTAAAAATAATTTTATGCACTTAATCTCTCTCTTGATCCTGATAGTTATAACTGTTTTCACAAAATGAATTACATCTTGGAAATAATAGTATTAAAATGAATTTGTTGTACTTGGTTTATAAATTATAAGCTATCTTGAAATTTTATTATATTTCAGGTTTCAGATAAGGTTTTTTCAAGCCACTTTGGAGATATTGATATTGGCAAAATAGATCCCTGTTATTCCAAACTTTTTTTAAGTATGAAGATCCCTTTATGATACACATACACACACACAAATTTGCAAAACCTGACTATATACTAGCCATAAAATTAAAATTGAGTGAATTTAGAAAATACATGATAAAAAATCAATTCAGTAGTATTTTAATGACTTTATTCTATATTACAATGGCATCTAAATTACATATAACAAATAATAAACATGAGAAATAGTGACATAATAGTTAGAGATATGATGACCATGGAGTCAAGTTCTACCTTTGACACACTAGTTATGTGATTACAGGCAAAATAATTTCTCAGTACTCCTAATCACTCTCTAACTGAGAGATTCTTAATATTTTTTGTCATGGACCCTTTTGGCAGTCTGGTACATCTATGGACCCCTTCTCATAATAACTTTTTAAAAATTCATAGCTGAAGGAAATGCTAAATTTCAGTTAGAGATTAGTGAAAATAAAGTTTTAAAAGGTTTTTTCAATTTTTTTGCCTCTGGGTAAAAAGGAATTTTGTGAACTGGTCAAAAAAAACATCTTTTCTCTGGGCAGGTAGGATGGTGTAGTGGATAGAACACTGGGCTTGGAATCAGAAAAAACTCATTTTCATGAGTTCAAATTCAGCCTCAGACACTTGCTAACTGTGTGACCCTAGGCAAGTCATTTGACCCTGTTTGCCTCAGTTTCCTCATCTGTAAAGTGATCTAGAGAAAGAAATAGCAAACCACTCCAGTACCTTTGCCAAGAAAACCTGAAATGATGTCATGAAGAGTCAGACAGGATGTACAGCAAAAGAACCCTTAATCTAAAGCATTCTTTATGCCAATAAAACAATAGGTCTAGCAAAAAAAAAGCCTCTTATGAGTTAAAGATACAATTTATTCTGTAGAGAAAAGCATCACCTTCTTCATAAAGTCCTTTTCTAATTCCCCTGCACCCAGCAGTTAGTACCTCCCACCTCAAAAAAAATATAGCCTTGAATATATTTGGTACATAACTGTGTATGTGCATGTTGTCTTTCCAGGAAGAAAGAAAGCTCTGAAAGGGCATAGGCAGTTTCATTTTTGTCTGAATATCCCCAGGACCTAGAACACTGCCTAGCATATAGTAGGAACTGTATAAATATTGATTGATTGATTGTTACTGAATAAGGTTGTATATTATGTTGGAATTAAATGCCAAAATGCCAATGCTTGATGCATACGTGGATTCACAGGCCCCTTCCAATAACTCTGCCCTCCCTCCTACCCCACCCTATTCTTGGCCCTCTAGTTGGGAACCATTGTGTTAAAGTCTGTGGCTGCACACAACCATACTTAATGTGAACCAGAAGAGAGTAAAGCCCATCTTAATATTATTTTAAGGAAGACAAAGCATCTAATGGTGTGCTCTGGGCAAACACAGTCAGAGTTACAGATCAGTGTAACTCCCCATATCCTACAGCACAAAGCATTTTAATAAAAAAAAGATTTCTCCTGCAATATGGAGCTGAATTGTAAGCATCTTTGATAGCAGCTGGTTCTCTCTCACAGTGACATCTGATGGCTCTTCAAACAGCTCATTCTTGTCAGACTGGTGTAACTCCATTACTTTCTTCCCCAATCCCAGCTCAGACTCTATAGGCCAAGTTGAGGAACAGGGACTTGAGGAGGTGGGAAGGCCTAGCTGTGTTTATACCATATGAGCAGAGATGATTTCTTTTCTCTTTTATTTTTTTAATTAACAGAGCCAGGTTCTCTATCTCAGTTACCATTAAGAATGAAAAAACTTCCATTTCCTACTATCCCACATAAATAGCAAACCACATTTCTACTTGCCATCAGAAAGCAAAGAGGTAGGTCCATTCTTAGAAAGTATATCTTTCTAGAATTAATAATGCCTGTGTGCTGAAGCACCCCTTGGGGTAACTCCCAGATTCCCTAGCCCCTGCCAGTAGGGACTTTTTTTATTGTCTTCTTTAGACTGCTCCCAGGACTCTTGGGATTTCTAAGGGCATGAGTTCTATTTACTTAGAAATGAATCACAGATCTAATTCAATCCAGTCAGTAAACATTTATTGGGTGACTAGTAGTATGAAAAAGATTCAATGCTTGCCCTCAACAGTCAGTCAACAAGCACTTATTAATCACTTACTATATTCTAGGCTCTATGATAAGTGTTAGGGATTCAAAGAAAAGCTAAACCAGGGTCTCTGACCTCAAGAAGTTCATATTCTGATAAGTATGACAATATGCAAATTACCAGCTGCGAGAGGTCCCCTCCCTTCTCCACTCTCCCAGAGGTACACTCCTTTATGTATAATAAACAAACTACTCAGCCCGTACTTCCCAAGTGTATCAATCATAAGTAAACCTAAAAGAAAGGCCTACCTGGATTGGCCATTTGTCATTTACTGTGTCCAATTCTGCGGACTTACCCCTGGGCAGACCAGCCTTCACTTGTTCCAAGGAAAGACACCAACAACCTCTAAGCTACCAGTTCCCTTTGGGAGTTTATATACTTCAAGGATTTGTGATGTCCATGAAGTGAATATTCCTTCCACCAGTTCAGATCACCACCTCTCCATACCCTAAAAGATGATCTTAACGAGCTCTTTGACATTAGAAAAAATCCAATGTCTTTAAATTCAGTATATCTGAATCCAAAGCCTATTTCTGTCACTGCCTGTGTGACCTTGGGTAAGTCACTTAATGTTTCTGTGACTCACTTTCCTCATTTGTAAAATAAGGGGTCTAGGCTTGATGACATCTAAGTTCCCTTCTAACTCTAAATCTATGATCTTGAGACCTAGAGAGATTAGGTGTTTAGCATCATACCATTAGTGAGTATCTGACACAGGATTTAAAGGCAGGTTATCCTGACTCCAAGTCTAATGCCATATCCACTACACTTGGCTGCCTCTCTGTTCATATATAAAATGGACAAGATCACCTCTGATGTCACTTCCAAATTGAAATCTATGATGCTAAGAAACCTCTGTTAATGAGGTTTCTTGCGTTGAAAGAACTTGTGTTCTTTTAGACTAGTCCTTTGATAGCAGAGACCCAGCCTGTGGTCAGGCTTTCATTTAGTCTTAGAGTACCTGCCACAGTTTGTGCTCTGCTAAACATGGTGCCTTTGAGAACATAGAGTTACCACCATACCACAGTGAGGCAATGGACAATGCTTTAAGTGGAGGGAGGTTACACTACAAAACCCTCTCCACTGAAGATAGAAAACACACCACACAACATTTATTAAGTGATGTATACCAAGTCTTGTGCTTTTAGGTCAGTACACTAAAAACTATCATATTTGATTCAAACTCCCTTCAAAAGAAATGAATTAACAATCATAAAATTAGAAAGGACCTCAAGGATTATTCAAATCCAACTCTCTCATTTTACAGAAAAGAGAGAGGAGTCTCAGATTACAGGGAAATGACTTGACTAAAGTCATAAAAACAATTAGTTAAAGAGACAGTATCCAAACCAAGTTTCTAGATTTGCATCATCTATATTGCTTATCTTATCATCCCTTACCCACACCACATGTTCAAGACCTCTTGAACCATTCATATTTACCAGCTGTGGAGAAACAACTTATTATCAATTTCTTTTTCTTAGTTTCTTAAATATAAAGACCTAATAAATATGTACTGATTAAAAGAGATACCTCTAATCATCATGTTGCTTTTCCATATTGTTGTGATATGTGGAATGGAAAGGGAATTAATTTTCACTAGCAAAATTCCTTTTTATATTAATATATATTTCATAATTATTGCCACAAATTTCTTTTCTGCTCCAACCCTTTCCAGAAGCCTAGAGCTGACAAAGGAAATGCTTTATGTTCTCAAACCTATGGTGACAGTCTAATCCCACTCCTGTATTTCATGATCTCTGCTGTCTCCTGTAAATACTGGTAAATACTTTTGGTCAGCAAGCTGACAACTGCTTTCAATTTCTCTGTGTCCACAAACTCAGGCAGATTCTGCACTCACTTGAGAAGTACCAGACTTTTGGAGGAATGAATTGCAAAGGCGGTCAGGGAAACCTTCCACAAAAGACTCTATGTGGGTTAATTAATGGTAATAATAAGTCTTATGCAAAAGATTATATCCATGTGACTATGGCAATTGCTCCAGACCCTCTTTTACCTTTACTCCTGGACCCAGAAAGACTGGATGAGGGAAGGTGAAGAGGAGGTGGAGGAGAAGGGAAGGTGCACATAGCTTTGGAACTTGCCTGCAATGACAAATAGAACAGCATTAGATAGAAGGTCCAACACAAGATGCCTCTTTCAAAAAATTAGAATAAAGGACAGTAAAAATTCTATCACACAGAAAGTATTATAACTTTTGGACCATAACTTCTATAGAACATGCTGAAATATTAATAAACCTTGTCCAGGAATACCTGAAAAAACAAACTAAAAAAAACTATCTTAATATATCAGTATTGGAAAGGTAATTTATGTGAAAAAAGGTATAGTTCATAAATACATTCTCCAAGCTGACTTGGATTATCATTTGGGGTCCTTAGGAAAAAGCTAACTATTCTCCCCAAGGTTCTAGGGGTAACCCTGAGGAGGTTCTAATTCTGTTGCATTCGAGCCCTCATCTCCCTCCAATATTAATGAGCAGCTATGAGGATGAGGATAACAAATAATATCGTTTATATAGTACTTAGAGGTTTTTCAAAGTGCTTTATACATATCTCATTTTATCATTTTGCTACCCCAACATCAGTTTGACCAGTTGATTTCTCCTCAATATCAACTAACATTAACTTTTACAAAGGGTTAGCTTAGTAAGTACATCAATTTAATATTTTACTTTTATTTATTTTGTTAAACATTTCCCAATTATGTATTGTTCTGGTTCTTGTGAGTGCTTGGGGCGGGGCTAGACTTAGCATCAGAAAATCTGTGTTCCAATACCTGAGGGGACCTTGGGCAAATCACTTGGCCACTCTGAGCCTTAGTTTCTTTATCTGTATTAACAAGGAGTTGGATTAGATCGTGTCCAGTCAATCAAGAAATATTTTATTGTGTGGTTTTAAGAAAGTACTAGGACTTTCGGTATTAGGTCTTGCTAGCCCTTTTTAGGGCTATGCATCTACCTTTTGTGTCCAACTGGTTACCCAGCTTTCACCTATGGCTCTAAGAAGCTGTAATATATACAGCAGCCATACCCCAGTAAAGTCATCTTGACAGACAAGCTAAACCAGACTGAGGATAACCAACAGGCTTCAAACTAGTCAATGAGTTAGGGGGATGTCTACTCCAATCGTGTGAAGACCTCTCCCAGTGGAATGGGCGCATGGCAATAATTTGTTCCAGTGGCCATGAAAGCAGATGCTGTGTAATACTTAGAGCTTGGTCAAACATCAAAGAAGCCAAAGTGATCCACTGCATTTCAGGCCATCACCATCACTTTTGTCTCAACATTTAAGACTTAGATGACAGTGGAAGAGAAAGTGAGGCTAATGATTCTTCACGCTCTGCATCACTTAAATCCAATTCACTCACGAGTCAAGACAACACATTGTGATGTTGTGTCATTGGTTCTCTTTGAAAATGAAGGAAAAACAAAGGATAAACAAAAGCAAGAACAATAACACCATCAAAAACATTAGTATAGGGCGGCTAGGTGGTGCAGTGAATACAGCACCGGCCCTGGAGTCAGGAGGGCCTGAGTTCAAATCCATCCTCAGACACCTAACACAAAAACTAGCCATGTGACCCAGGCTTAACCCCAATTCCCTTACCTTTCCCCCTCCAAAAAGCCAAAACAAACAAACAAACAAAGAAAAATATAAGTACAAAAACTTCCCAAACTAAGAGCCCAGTCTGTTCTATCAGTTCAGTCCCTGGCAAGAGTAGATTCAGATTTAAAGTGGTGATTACCAGTATTCTTCCCACTAAGTTAACTTCTAGGTGTGGTATAGCCAGTGGATGAGTTACTTGTAGGACATTGTGCCCACGTGCTAAGTTGATCCATTGATACTTTCTGTCAAGCAGATTACTTTTGAGGGTTTATTTCTCACCTTTCTTGGCTGCTATGTCTACCAACAGACTCTGCTATGGGTTTCAGATGTTGGACCTCTAGCAGCTATTCCTAAGTTTATTATATCATAATCTACTCTGTTTCATTTCTGATGCTCTTTCACCTAAGATGAGGAAAGAGTAAACAGAACACAAAGAAGACAGTGGCACCATGCATTTACAACCACATGGCAACTGGGTAGAAGAGAGAGCCTGTGGCCTCTCCCCAACCTGGAGACTCATAGTATTTCTTCTTTCCTCCTCACTTGTGAGTTATCAGGGAAGAGAAAGAACCTTCATCTCTTCAAACCTTTTCTGCATACATTCAGTTCCATCTCAGTAGCCAGTTTAAAAAAAGTTTTTCATCACTATGCAGTGACAACAGAAATCACTTAGAAGATACATATGAAATGCTCTGAATCAAGGACAGAATGGGCTTTTCCATCATATTACATATTACGTGTTTCCAGAAATAGGTTTATAAAGCCTCTGTGTGGGCTGATACAAGATAGAACTTTTTTTTATATGTTCCAAAGACAGGGCTCTCACTTTCTGGCATTCTTGCTACAGATGTTTTTCTGTTTCCGTAATTGCTCTATCTTTACTCAATTCACTTAAATTTGACACTTGTTAAGCACCTCCTATATGTCAGGCACTGTCCTAGGTCCCATAGATAAAAAGACAAAATAATCCCTGCTTACAAGAAGCTTACATTCTATTCTTGGTGGGAGGAGAGTGCATAAAATAAATATAAAATATACAAAAATGTTTTCTGAAGAAAGGACTCTCATCCTATATAAAGTCTCTGACTTTAGACATCAGTAACCCAGACTCAGTCTGATTTGTACAGGTCGAAGTAGATTTAAAAACTTCAGCTCCATCTGTAGTTTTGATGTAAGGAAAGAGAAAAGAGAGGATGGGAAGGGAAAGAAAGGGGAGATAAGGGAAGGGAATAAGCATTTATATAATACCTACTGTATGCCAGGCACAGTGCTGTGTTGTTTTGTCATTGTTGTTTTTTCCAAAACAAATATCTCATTTGATCCTCACAACAACCCTGTAAGGTAGGTTCTATTATTATCCCCATTTAACAGTTGAAGAAAGAGAGATAAGCAGAGGTTGAATGAATTGCCCTGGGTCACACAATTCATAACTATTGAGGCTAGTCTTCCTGATACCCAGGTCTAGCATTCTATTTACCATGATACTAATTGCCTCAAAATATTAGATGTCTTGTCTGTCCATACTGCAACTTGCTTACTTTTGTAAAGGCAAAGTTACTACCTTAGAAGCAACCATGATAATCAACAAAAGAACATGTCAACAAAATTTTAACAACCATGCATGAGTCAGCAAAAGAAGCATGACTGCTCAGATCAAATATAAACATATCTCTGGCCATTTCTCCATACTATATCTTCTCAGTATTTAGGTATTTCATTGGAACTATTAATTGGCACATTTTAATAATGAAACATTTCCACATATTTCATGTATTTCACTCCCACAGGTAACACTTCTCCAGAGCAGAATCAAAGATCTCTATTCTTTCATATCCTTCAGTTACACTCAAGTATAGGGTTATGTTCACTAAGAGTACTCAAAAGAAGATGAAAATAATCCATTGTTCATTCTTGGATCTTCTTTGATCCTGAATATGGGTGCCAGCACTGACAGGATTATCTATTACTGCTCTTTTAGTATAATAAACATAATATAGATATAATAATACATGCATAATAGTATAAGTATACTAAGTATAAATATAATAAACATAGTAAATTCCAACTGTACAAATGGCAGACTTAGATTCTGGACATAGTTCTGACCCTGTTGTTCTGTATGACCTTGGACCAATCATTTCACTTCAGTCCCTTTACTCTCTGTTAAAGGGGAGAGAATGGGACTATCCAATCTCTTTGGTCCCGCCCAACTTCAATGGTCCATGCTTCTCCTACAACTACCATTACTACAAACATTATGAAGATGAATTTTGTAAAAACAGCAGCATAGGGAGGAAATAAAAGTTGAATAAATGATAGATTAAGAAAACATGAGGCACTGATCCAGCAGCTCTGATTTTATGAATAGACTACTCTACCACCCAACACATTCGTCAGACCCTCCTGAGATCTTTTTTATGGCTTGCCATGAATCATGGTCATGATATCTTTAAATGGATGATCAATACTATATTTTCCCATAAAATGTTTGGTTTGAAATCCGATTTTAAGTGCATTAGAGTTTTTGTGCACTGAATGGGTGAATGCCATAATAAATTTTCATCAAATATGAAGGAAATATAGCTTAGATTAATTGCCATATTTATTTATGAGTCTATAAAATACATTGTGAAAATCCTGGCACATTTTTGGGATACCAATTTGAACCTTCAAGAAAGTTAAAAGCATTAAAGGAGACTGGCAGTAGATTTATTATTGGAATGTTTTTAATTGCAGATCCAAGCAGACACAGGTATTAGAATGGCTTTGCCCTTAATGGCTCTGTCTCGTGTGTGTTTTTTTCTCTAAAAATGATATACTTCACATATTTTTATTGATTCTATAAGATTTATTATAGATAAGCTTGGATTGCATGTGATATTACAAATAATCCCAGCTTCTCCTGAGTTGTGGGGCTATAGATGGCATAACAAAGAGGATTCCCCCCCTCAGCTTTCACACAGCTTTCAAAAGTTAGAGGAAAAAGTATAGAAAGAAGAGTCCAGAAGAAACACCACAAGACAAGGAGAAAATATGTACTGGTTAGAGCTGCTTTGAATTGAATTGAAGAGCTAAGCATTAAGCAGAAAGATTCTCAGAAAGATGATTAAAGTGTTGGCCTCACAAACTGATTGTTAGCAAGATTGTGTGCAAAATTATACATTTCCTAGAAGCCATTCTGATCCCAAAATGTAAAAAAACAACCATCACAGACACACCATGATTCACACTCATTTGTGGTAAGTTCCTGATTCCCCTAATCCACACTCAGGGGATTCTTTTGGGCAAAGCTATAACCACATGAGGGTACATGAGGTCACTGCCCTATTTGGGGAAACCTGGGCCTAGCTGGAGTCCTCACCTCCCCCCACCAGGGGCTATGTTTTTATGTATATTATAACCAGTCCTGGGGTCCCACTGGTGCAAAATCTCTTCTTGCAGTCTTGGTTGTTAGGCCATGTTGACATAGGAAAAACAAGATGGAGCATGAAGCAAATCACCTAATAGTCTATCCCTCTAGGTAAAATAATTCTGTCCCCCTTATTTCTTTCATAGGAATTTAGAAGTTTTAATTTAAAGGATTGTTTCTTTATAGTCTCAGTTCTGTTCTTTACTTGAAGGTGCAGTTTCTTATGACTGTTAGAAAAGCCTTGAAATTACCTTTAAAAATATGTCATCATCTACATGGCAAAACTTAAAGCTGAATGTACACATGTGAACCACTTTCAAAAGAAGCCAGTCTTCTGAATTGAGCCAAACAACTATCACTACCTGGTTGTTTGACAGGACTCAACTCATCTTTCAAGTGGGTGCTACTTATAGAAACAGCTTTTAAGTCATACTGTAATGATTTTCCTTCTGACCATGGTACATGACCAAGTCTTTATGAGCCATTTTCTTTGCCTCCCCACCTTTATGCCTTCAAGGAGTTTTTCAGATACCAACAAGATTTATAAACTTAGGAGGCTCTTCAAAACTTGTGACTGGTAGATGGCTAAAACTTTCTTAATACTTGAAGGTAATGAAAAAGACAGGACAAATTCAGAAATGTATGGGGAAACATTTAGGAACTATGCAAAGTTAAGGAAGCAGTGATAGAAAAACAGTATATGCAATGGCTATAATAATGAAAATTAAAAGAATGCTAAAACCAAGTCAAATATAATTATAATAAATATTTTTGTATCTGGACAAAAGATGTAAAATGGTACCTCTATTATTTCCCTGAAGAAATAAGGGACTATGCTTGTGGAACTTTGCAGATGCTATTAGTTGTTTTCACTGTATTAGACGATTTTTCTTTGTTAAAAGGGAAGGATCACTACAGGGAATAGGGAGGGGATAGAGAAAGTACATATCTAAAAATGACTAAGATATAAAGACAAAAGACATCAGAACTAGCCAATATGGTAGAGTAGGAGGCCCAGACATTTCCTCCAGAAGTCTGCATAGTCTGACCCTACACAAAGTACAAATTCAGGAAGTAAACTTGGAACAATGAGTAAACAAACAAAAAGACTTCCACTAAAAAGAACTATTATAATTATAGGGTCAAGAAGATGTCCCAAATATATACAAAGAAGTCTAAAAGAAAAATAAATCTTTGACACATATTCAACTGGAATTTCCAGGGGAAAATGAAGAGGTTGTTTTTTTTTTAAGTTTTGAAGTATTTTACACATGAAATGGAAACTTAAAGGAAAGAGTTGGAAAGGAAATGAAAATTATAAAGGAAAGATTTGGAAAGATAATTAACAACTTAGTACTAGACTTATAAAACCTTGCCTAAGTAATAAACTCCTGGAAAATTGGAATGGATCAAATACAACTCAATGACTCTGACACAATGAAAAATATTGAAAGAAATTCAAAACACTGGGAAAATAGAAAGAAAATGTAAGATATCTTATATTAAAAGATGACGTAGAAAATAGATCAAGGAGAGATAATTTAAGACTCGTTGAACTACATGAAACCTATAGCTTTCAAAAGAACATAGGCATCACATTTCAAGAAAAATGAGAGAAACCTGCTCAGTATTCTTAGAAACAAAGAACAAAGTGAGAATAGAAAGAGTCCATAGGTCACCTTCTGAAAGAAATCTCTCAAAAATAAAATGAAATCCTCTCAGAAACATTAGAGTAAAAATCCAGAATTTCCAAATTAAAAAAAAAAAATTCTACAAGCCACTGGAAAGAAATAATCCAATACCAAAGAGCTGTAGCTAAAATCACAAAAGATTTAGCAACCACCACCAAAAAGAAACAGAGAACTTGGAATACAATATTTCAAAAGGTAAAGATGTAGGTTTATAACCAAGAATAGCTTACATAGAAAAACTGAGTATAATCCCATGGAGGAAGGATATAATCCTTTAATGAAACAAAGTACTTCCAAGCATTCCTGAATACAAACTTTAAAACACACTGTGATCAAAAGAAACCTAGAAAGGTGAATATGAATGATCAATCATAAATAGAATAAAGGATAAAATATTTACATTGTAATGGGGAAGATGATACATATGTCTCTCATAACCCAAAGATCATATGATAGTCATAGAAAGAATCAAATAAGCAGAGAGACTGAAAGTGGTTTTGTTATGTTTTAATGGTATTAAAAGAAGAAAGAATATGGAGGAAGGAAAGGAATTCATGAGGTGGGGGTAGGGGTGGGGGAGGGTGGCCTAGAAGGGGGATGGCCTAGAGTGCATAAGTAGAACACTATACAAACAAGGGGAAAGGGATGGGGCAAGTGGATAATATTTAAATCTCACTTTCATCCAAATTTATTAAAATAAAGAATAACATGAACACAATTATGTGCAAAATACATTTCATCAGACATAGAAATATGAGAGAAAGGGGGAGAGAATAGGGAACTGGAGGTTTAAGGATGAATTGGTCATTAGCAAAACAAACTAATTATTAAGGGTGGATTGAGAAGAAGGTTTAAAAGGAAAGAGAAGAGTAAAAACCTGTGATTATGTTCCAGGTGAAGGAAAGAGAAAGCCAAAAGAGCAGGAGCAGATAGACTATATAATTTTTTTAGTTATAAAAAATTATAAAAATATTTTTGCCCAAATAAAACCAATAAAGCTAAAATTAGAAAGGAATTATATCACTAGGAAGAAATCTTCACAACAAGTTTCTCTTAAACAACATAAACAACAAACTTATAAGAATAATCAATATTCTCCAATTGAAAAAGGGTTAAAAGATATGAAATCTTTTGAGGAAGAAATCCAAGTTATCACTAGTCATATAAAAACCCTCAAAATCAATAATAATTAGTAATGATTACAAATTCAGATTAAAGTATTTCTGAGATTCCACTTCACATCCATCAGATTGGCAAAGTTGACCAAAAAAAAGGAAGAAAAAAATGTTGATGGGGCTGCAGGAAAACATGCCCCATTGATGCAACTGTGAATTGGACTAGCTATTCTGGAAAATAATTTGGAACTATGCCCAAAAAAGTTGCTAAATATACTGTGCAAAGGTTTTGACCCATCAATACCACTACTCAAACAAAACAACAACAATCCCAAAGAGACTCCTTTTTTGGACAATTAAAAGAAAAAATACCAATAAAACTTTAAAATAAGTAACATCCACATTTTTATGTCTAAATGACATTTTTTTTTTTTGGCTAAGCAAAAGTACTTGACTTTGAACTACATGATATGTACAGTGATTGGAAAATGGCTGAATAAACCATTGTCTATCAACTTGATGAATGAAATCATAGCATCTTAAGAAAGTACAGTCAAGTAAGCTTTGGTTCAAGTCCTGCTTGGAACATATACTGGAAATGTGATCATGGGCAAATCATTTAACCTTTTCAGTTCACCCAAGCAAATCTTTCTAGGAGTAGAACTTGCAGAGATGTTGCAGATATGCATTAATGCATGGAGTTTCCCCCTCCCAGAGTTCCATATATGAATGAAATCATAAGTGAGGAAGAAAAAAGAAAAATAAAGACAAAAGACTGACAATTGAAACAAAATCTTAGAAAAAAAACTATAAGGAAGAAAAAAAGAGACAACAAAGGAATGTTGATATTTTTATAAACATTTTTAAAAATTATCAGTAACTTAGAGATTACATTTTTATTTATTCTGCTTTGGTTATTTATTTATTTATTTAAATATCTATTTTTACAGATGGTTATCAAGAATTTGAAAATCCTTGTCCTCTCCCTCCCTTTCATAAAAGGGAAATAGCAGGTCAGTTTCAAAATTTCTCCTGGGCTCTTTCTTCCTCACAATTTCTAATCAAAGAGGGTAGGCTTATCTCATGAGGTTTTCTTTTCCATTCAAAAACTCCCATATTTAACTTCAAGCTCAGGAACATTTTTGTTAAACCAAGACACTCTGTATTGAATTTCATATTTTACTTTATCCTGAAGTTAATTTTACCTTTCTAATTCCCACCTTTATGATGAGGAACTACAGAATTCCTCTGGAGGTTACTGCTGTTTTTCATTCCTGATAAGAAAACCGTTGTTGACAATATCTGTGCATGTAAGGAAGGTATCTACCACCTTCCACAATGAGACACCATGTACACTACTTCAGTCAAAACAATTAGTGTTCTTTCTGGCTTTATCCACTTAGACCTTTGGTGACTGATCAGTATAAATTATGTATGTGTCTGGCCAGCTGCACTTGCTCACTCATGCATAGAGTTAAAGACATTTCATTTTTCTCAGTTCCAAAACATTGCCATGAAAAAAAATCCATATTTTAAAATTCAAATACCATTGGTTTTCAACTGTATCTATATTAAGAGATTCATACATTCGATGTGTAATTTGGTTTTGATCTTCCTTGTAAATATTTTCTTTATATTTTTGTGAATAAATTACTAAAAAGCTTAACCCCCAAAGAGGTTTCCTTTAGCTATGCTGTTAATAGAGCGGGCAGGGATCTCAGCAATCATCTAGCACATTCTCTTCATCTTACAGGTGAGTTAACTGAGGCCCAGATAGGGGAAGTACTTGCCCAAGGCCATATAACTGGTAAACAGCTGGTCTGGGATCCAACCTGAGATCCTCTAAAACTTAAAACCACTCCTCTTACTGCTCCACTAGATTTTTTTGACTGCAACTCCCAAATTTATTCCTGAACTCATCTCTGACTGACTTGTTAGGACTTCCAATATATTTAAACCATATAATGAGACCTTGAAATACATAATGGGAATTATAATTCTCCAAGTCTGTCTGTTCCCCATTTGTTATGATGAGCATCTTGGGGAAATGGTTCTGTTTCCAAATAGAACAGAGGAATTTATATAATTCTATTCTTGATAGCACTAAAAAGTTTCAGAGAAATTGTTTAAATATGATGCTCTGTGTGTGTTCATCAAAACTATTCAGTGCAGTCTCCAAAAATTCACATTTTTATTCTTTATCAACTAACTCATCAAACAGTGAACAATGGAATTAAGCACTGCTGTAGCTGTATGTTATGAAACTCTGTGACTTTTTAACAGGGTTTTTTGTGTGCAATCAAGACAAATAGAAACAAATTTTGTAGTGGCATTCAACAAAGTCCCATTGAACCCATATTTCCAAAGTGCACAGATCTATTTACACATGGCTCATGCCTCATAGACAGTATTTTCGTGATACTGATTTCAGTTTTGTTAAGGATGAAGAAAAAATAATTCAAACAGCAGGAGTATGTCATAAAAGCAAAGACAAAAATCCTCAGGGTTGCTAAATAGAATATGAAAATAGTTAATAGCAACAGAATTAAATGGTCCAGGTGGGAGTAAAAAAGAAAGTGTCCATGATCCTATATTTGCTGTGGGTGTGTATTTCTTCCAAGAGAAAATACTACACAAAGGTCTCTAAAGACAAGCAGGAAGCCAGGAATCAGGTGACTGACAGGACTTAAATGGCATGCACTACACTATAGCCCCCAACCATTGAGGGACTTTCTATCTTTTAACAATAATAAAAAAAGTTTTAAAATAAAATGAATTTTTGTGGAAAAAAAGTTTTGCATTCTCTCTATGAAAGAAAAAACACTGAGTTTCCTCCATAGTCTCCCTCCAGCTCACAACTTAATCTGTTACTGACTGAGCTTTTTATGTTTTTGCTTTTCACTATCCTAATAGAACATTGAATGTACCAGGCATTCCTATACCAGGCATTCCTATATCAGAGAAGTCTTATAAATCAGTTTAGAAACAAAAAATCCTATAGTATGTCTCCCTCACAAGTCTATCACCCTAATATACTATTTTTAGTTTTCGTACATCTTTTCTTCAGCCTCTAAGAACAAATGAGTGATCAAACTTGCTGAGCCTGACTATCTAATTTTATTACTTTATAATTGACGTGCCTTCCCTCTGGAAATGTTTGCAATTAATTAATTAGTGGTAATCTCACCTCTGGGAATAACTTAATGTATTCTCTCCAAGTCTTGTCATTTTTTTTTACAGTAGCTTAGATACATAGAAGTTAAAAGTGATCCGATGGCAAAACAAAGTGTTTTTTGGGTGAGAAATTAAGGTGTTATTTTTTTCTTAATCGAATATTTGTCATTAAATCAATCAGACAATTATTTTCATCCTTTCGGAACTTTGAAACCGTGTGGGAAAGTAGGGCTGGGGCTTTTTTCTCCAAAGGAAGGCGCAGTAATGAAACTCTGTTAGTCTTTACAAAGAAACACCCTCTTATTAATTATCATTTTATCACAGATGAAAAAAAAACCTGCTCCTTAAATTTTAATTCCCAGGTGTGTGTTTTATAATGTACCCAACAACCTTTGTGACAGAGAATAAGTGGAAGAGGAGGAGGAAGAGAAGAAAACAAATAATACCCAGAAATGGGGAAAGTCTCCTGGTTAAAAAAAAAAAAAAAGAATTACTCACACTCCAACTTGGATCACAGTTTGGCTGAAAGGAGTGAAGGGAGGAAATTGGAGTGAACCCTGCTCGTGGAAAGAACAAGGAATTACTCTTGGAGTCTCTGGAACAATGTTTGGCACATAGTAGGTGCTTAATAAATGCTTGTTGACAAGTTTGCAATATAGATGTCAAGTTCATGGCCCTCTGTCACTATTTGGAACCAGTTTAAAAAGATAAAAGGAAAATTCCAGCCTTGGTGTCTACCCTGGGCCATGAGGCCCTTCACGCTGGGTTTCTCACTGAAGATCTGGAGATGGTGGATATGGGTGAGTGCTTAGCCCGAATCTTTAGACCTAAGGGTTTATATTCAGTCAATCTCAAAAGGGTTTCATTCCCGAGTGTCCTCACTCATTGTGACCATGGAACCCTGTTTCTTCTGGGTAACCTGAAGCAGCAGTGTTGCTGGATAACTGAATTGTTGAGGGGAGACATATTTTAGACCTTAGGAATCGAGAAGTTGAGGGGACTTTCCTTTTCCCTTCTTTCTTACGGGCAGGGAGAGTTACAGGGGTTTAGCCCCTCTGCACTGAAGACTAGGTGTTTGGGAGGCTGGAGCCCGGAGGCAGCTGTCAGAGATCTGAATAGAGGAAGTATGACTCGACACAGATCTCGGCCCCGGGCTTACAGATGCTGGGTCTCCTCCACTCCAGACAATGGGGGTAAAGATTTAGTAGGATTGGTGGCTGGATCACTCGTGTTCGCCGCTTTCACCGGGTGAAGACCCTATCCTCTCCCCCCCGGCCCTTGCAAACAAATCCTCAACGTCTGCCCAGTGATTCCGAAACAGGTATCGCGACTGACCCTTCCAAGTGCCCTGCCCCTTCTCCAGGCCCAGAAGAGTGGAGACTGACGCCCTTTCCGAGTTATTCCGTCCCCGCTCCAGCGCGGCTCGCCAGCGCCACCCCCAGCGGAGCGAAGCGTCTGCAGCCCTGCGCCCGGGAACCATCCCTAGCTCTCCAGACCCTTTGCCCAGGCGCCCAGGACTTCATCTGATCAGACTGGGGTTGGGTTCCGGGATCATGCTTGCATTCCGGGCGGGAGGGGAAGAGAAAGGGAAAAGGTAGGGAAGCAGACCTTTTGGATAAGTTCCCAAGGTTCTCTGAAGGGAACCCTGACAGGGTTGGTCTCAATCCTCAGCCTAGGAATCCCTCCCTCCATTTCCGTGATCAGATCGGAGGGTCTTCTTCCCGCATTTCCTAGAGTTGGCCCCACGCATTAAGAGCCTGTATAGCTTCGGACCTCTCTTGAGCCTCCGCCCCCTCCCGGATGCTGCCACTTGCCCCTCCCCAGGGCGACCTGAGAGAGGCAGAAGGGTCAAGTCCAGGGTGGAGTTTGAAGTAGCTGAGAAAATGAGCTCTGAGTGTGGAGGTGAAGGGTGGATGGGAGAGAAGCCAAAAAGAAATTCAGGGAGATCGAGGGGTCCAGAGACACAAAGACAAAGGACGAAAGATATTCATCAAACCAAGACAAAGTGGGGCGGCGGGGTGTCAGGGGCAAGGATAGGTTTAGGAACACTGACACTGAGCTCTTGCTTTTTAGATCAGAACTCTCACCGACCCTGTTGAGCGAACAAACTTATTGCAGGAATAAAGATGCCCATTCGCCCAGGGGAAGCGGGGGGAGGGGGGCGGGGGAGGGTTGGAGTCTTCTCCCCGGAGCTTCCCTGCCCTTCATACCTGCCTTCTTCCAGGCACTCTGCCAGCTTTCTCCCACCCTGTTCCCTCCACCTCCTCCCCTTTCTCGCCTCTTTCTTCACCTCACGGCTTATCTCTTTGCCTTTCTCCCTCTCTTCTCTCCTTTTTTTTCTCCTCGCCTACTTTTCATATTTTCCTTTCTACTTCACCCCCCCCCCATATTCTCTTTTATGGTTCTTTTTCTTTCTAACCCCTCCGTTTCTTCTGTCTCCCCCCATCTCCGTTTCCTCCTCTCCTATCTCGCTCTCTGCTTCCCCCTTTCCTTTTTTGCTTCTCTTCTCTTTAGATGCTTTGGGGAGACAGGGAGTTCCCAACGCTCCTGGCCGGTTGAGTAGGGCTGGTGTAATTTTTCTCCACTTCTCAAATTTAATTTGGAGTGACTGGGTGTGCGTGTGCATGTGCGCGCGTGTGTGCTTAAGACAAGAAAGAAAAAGACCAACCGCAGAGGCCTCTCAGCACAACAGTACAACAACAAGAAACAAGTGTCGGAGGCTGTGCGAGCGACCGGTGCGTGCCAGGATTGGCACAGCCAGCTGTCCCCGGGTCCCGCCGCCCCGGGATTACCGTGACGTCACTTTGCTACTCTTCCCCACGGAGGACTGCGAAACAACCCAGGAACAGAAAATAATCAGACTTGCCACCCTCTCTAAAGCCTCCCAGCCTGGCGCCTTTTTGAAACCTCTTCCGTCCCCTTTCTCATCCATGGGGCAAGTGGGTCTCTTTAACCTGAGAGGCGGAGGGCAGCCCTACAGAGCGCTCGCCCAGCCGCTGGAGAACCAGGCGGCTGCTCCCCTCCGGGCCCCTCCTCTCCCTCGCTCTCCACTAGCTGGGCCAAGGAGGCCACTCTGGGAACCCATGCTCATCTAAGGAGGCTCTGCGAGAGCACAATCCGCGGGTCCCCCATAGGATTTGCGGGGCTGAGCCCGGAAACCAGCCTATACTGCAGGAAAAGGCCAAAAAAATAAAAAAATAATAATAATAAAATAGCACAGAAGACGCGACCATGTCCTTCTCTCAGTTTGGATACCCGTATAGCAGTGCTTCTCAGGTAAGCCCAAAAGCCGCAGCCCCCGGAGGTGCCTAGACGCTTAGGTTTCTCTCCGCAGGCTGTGTGGCCCAGACGTGTCTCTGAGGCTTCTGCTCCGGGTGTGTTCATGTGCGTCTGTGTATGTGTGTATACACACACGTGTCTGTGTGTGCGCTCCCTCCTCCCTCAGCTTCTGCCGCTCTGTTAGAAGGAGCAGGGTCTTGCCAACTCTGCCGTGCCTTGCCCTCCCACGCCCAATCCCCCTCCACTGTCTCATAGACTTCTGTCTGCTGAGAAATCGGGGCACCCCGTTTATGGACATGTTTGGTTTAGTTCTCTCCTTGTCCCTAGGTTTTGGCGTATCCTTAGAAATCATAAAAACCACAGAAGAGAAAGCTAGAAGAGAACTTAAAACCAAGAATGTCAGATTCTAGGAGGGAGTTTAGGAATCATCCTGTCCAATCCCCTTATTTCACACAGGAGGAAACTGAGGCCCGGTGACTTGCCTAAGAACATACAGCAATATCCTGTTAGAGCCCCCACCGGAATTTGCTTGCTAATCCAATGCTCTTTCCAATGTATTTGGACACCCAAGTTGGTCACATATCACTCCCTTATTCAACATGTACTTTTTCCCTAAGCTGTTTTCTGTTGGGCTGTGAGATTTGGAATAAGTTTGAGGGCCTGATATACTCCCCAAACCTCCTCTGGCCTGAACATTCCTTCAGAGAAAGATGGAGGAAGAAGGGTCTCAGCTCAGAGCCCAGAATAGCTTCATCACACCTACCTGGTCTTCACCTTTGTAGCCTGAGCGGGCTCGTTTGGAGAGTAATGCTACCACGTCCTCAGATTCTTTAAGTTCCTCAAAGAAGAAGAGCTGAGGCTTACTCATCTCTGTTTCTCCCTCTTCCTCATAACAGGTCTTTTATAAAAGTGTATGTTGAATGGATAGATGGAATTTAGTGAGCTGGCTAACAAATGTGCAGTCAAGACCAGTTTTTAAAAGTTGATCCTCTTTGACTCCATTGACCAAGGTTCCCTGTCCTTTCCTACTCTGTCTCTCTTCCTCTTTCATACCCTCCACAGTTTTTGGTGCCAGCCAACCCCAGCACCACTTGCTGTGAATCGGCGCCTCGCTCAGCCCCAGTCCCGGATGGGTCCAGCGGCTCGACCCAGGCCTCCGCCCTCTGCTGCCAGCCTTACGAGAACCGACTCCTGGGCAGTGCGCGCCCGGAACTCGGCACAGCCCTAGGAGTTTACGGCTCCCCATACGCAGCAGCTGCTGCGGCTGCTGCCGCAGCTTCTTCTCATGGCTACTCCAGCTACCTTCCCTACAGCCCAGAGCCTCAGGCTCTCTACAACGCGCTGGTGAATACCGCCTCTTGCCCTACTGCCCAGCCAACTCCAACCCCTCTAACTAACTGCCTCTCCCTTCCCCCTTTAGGAATCCGGGCTGGGTTTGGGAAAAGGTGGAAACCACGGAGCAGGTAGTAAAATCCAATTAAAGCAGAGGGAAAGGCTGTATGCTCAGGAAGGCACAGGTGAGAGGGGGAGAGATAAGGCCCAGAAAGATCGCCCTCATCCCCAGCAGAGGAAGGGAGCGGGGTCCCAGAGAGGGGATCCCTTCATATTTACACATCCCTTTCCCCAGCATCCCCCAACTCCCGGATCATTCTGGGCCACAGCACTAAATACCTCTTCCTTTTATAGAACCCTCAATATGAACTCAAAGACACCACTGGCAGCTTCCCAGCTGGATTGACGCAGCCCGGAGCCTACTACCCCTATGAACCTTCCCTGGGGCAATATCCCTATGAGAGGTAAGACCCAGAGGTTACCTCATCTGTAGTCACAACCTTTCAAAACAAGGATAAAGGACATAAAGAGGATAGGGAAAGGACATAGATGGAGATTGGGAAACAGAGGAGTCCTGAGATAAGATATGGATGGCAGCCATGTGGGAAAATGGGAGGAAAGGCATACAGCAGAAGGATGCGTATAGAGAATGTAAGGGGATAGGGAGAAAGAACAAGGAAGGAAAGGGGGAAGAGGATAAGGAAGGGATATAGATGAAGGAAGAAAGGGGAAAGAGAAGAATTGGATGAATGAAGGTAAAGAAAGAAAGAAAAGATAGGAAAAAAGGATGAAGGAAGGATGAAAGAGAGGACAAAGGAGAAAGAATTCTTGGGCCTTATATAGTGCATGTCAATTTTCCACTAAAAGTTACACAAAAATGTGCCCCCTCCTTACCTCTTCCTCCCCATGTCTTTTCTTTCCCAGACTAGCCCACTGCTTAACTCAGTGAGAGGAATCCCATTCCAGATCCCCTAAACCACATATATCATGCCTAACTATCTTTCTCTTTTTACCCTTCCATTCCCACCCCAAAAATGTTTCTTTTTGGGGAAATTTCCCATATTTGGTGGCAGGTACAGCTCTGTGGACTTCAGTGGCTCAGCCAGGCGAAAGAATGCCACCAGAGAGACTACCAGTACTCTGAAGGCCTGGTTGTATGAGCATCGAAAGAATCCATACCCCACCAAGGGTGAGAAGATCATGTTAGCTATTATCACCAAGATGACCCTCACTCAGGTCTCTACCTGGTTTGCCAATGCTCGAAGGCGCCTCAAAAAGGAGAACAAGATGACCTGGTCTCCCAAGAACAAGGCAGGGGAAGAGAAAAAGGAGGAGAGGAGGGGAGAAGACAGCTATGGAGTAAATGAAGGCCAAGGTAGGACAGAAAGAAAGGGGGAGAAGAAATCTGCATGGACTTTGAAGAGTGCCTATCTACATACAGGTCTTGGGAGAGAAAGCTAAATTTCCTCCCCAAAGCTGAGCAAATAATTGGGACTTGGGTTTTGGGACTATACGGATGGGGGCTGGGGGGAGGTGGAGAGAGCCTTTTTATTGTGGACAGCCTACCTTTCCCATTTAGTAACTGAATCTCAATGCAAATATGGTCTTCAGCCTCTGGATTTTGCACCTTACAGTTCCCCACACCCACACACTTGTCGGAATTGGAGATTTTTGCTTTTCTCAGTATTGGCTGGTTTATTTGTAGATCCAAAAGCCTGCAAAGAGGCCAAGCAGCTACGGCTAAGTGATGTGGAAGACTTAGAGGAAGAAGGTGAGGAAGAGGAGGAAGAAGAGGAAATGGAAGACCAGGGTGGAGGGAACACAGGGGACAAACTGGAGAGGCTAGGGAAGGGTGTGAAGGTAGAACCAGCAACACATTGTGAGGCTTCACAGACTGAGCTTGAGAAAGAGGACCGTAACCTGAAGCAGCATGGAACTCCTCTTGAATTCCCTTGCAATAACTCTCCCTGCTCAAGATCAGACTTCTTGGAAGCCTGGATGGGACCAGCAGGCCAGATTCACTGTGTGCCCAGTGAGAGGCCCCGGATCTGGTCTTTAGCTCACACTGCTGGGGCCAGTGCCCTAGCAGGAGAATCCGAGGCCCAGGCAGGGCCCCAGAGTCCTCATCGCCATCAGGCCCTAGGGAGACTTTCCTCTTTGGGCCAGGGCTGTGAAGCGACAGCCATAGCTGGCATGAGAGTCCAGGCCAGCCACTGCATGGTGTTAGAGGAGCCGCCCCAGGCAGCCAAGATCTTTAGAAATTCGACTTTCAACCTGCAGCATTTGCAGCTGAACTGTGCTTCTTACCCTGGGCTGGGAGAGCCCTGCCAATATGCATCCGGAGCAGAAGGTAGTGGGACCCTGACAGTGTTGTTTCTCTGAAATATTCCTGGAATGCTTAAGCTTTCCCGTCCCACCTCCCCACTCTTCCCTTCCCTAACCCGTAGGGCAAGAGGTAAACTCTATCTACCTCGAGGCTCTCAATCACTTAGAAACCAGCGCTTCTCTCCAGCTGTCTGGGGATAAATGCTTGGTTCTTAAAGGCCCAATCACTTGTCCCAAGACGGGGAGGGGTAATAGATACTTTCCTGGCCGGCCTATCCCAAAGTCGATTTTGTCTGGCATAGGAGGGGATCAGAGCCAGCTGAGGGCCCCTGGGACCCAGGTCCTCCTTCCCTCGAGAGACAAGAACGTGGCAGGGAAGGAGAACAGTTATAAAGAACCAAGTAATTCCTAATTACCAACACTCGGTTGTATCCGTCTATAGGGTCTGCATGGATAGTGGAAGGGTATTAAAGAGGCCACCGAGCTCTAGGAAGTTTGCCTAGGGCATCATGCTGTCAAAGCCAGAGCTCAAAACGATTTTTTTTAGGCCAGTGCTTAGGACTTGAGGTACATGTCAGAACAGGGAAGTAAACGGAGGTGTTCTGAACATCTCCGCTTACTTCCCTCTTCTTCTAGGCCCCCACGGATCATAGGATGTAGAGATGGAAGGAACTTTAAAGATCTAGTCCAGTACCTTCACTATATAGCTATAAATAAATAAATGAAGTGATTTCTTTAAAGTTACCTTGAAAGTAAAAGTAGTGGAACCACTATTCCAAACCAGCTCCCTTGGTTCCAAACCCAGTACTTTTTTTTTTCCTCTCCCACATTGACACAGCTGAGGGAGTGTAGATTCATCTGACTGAAATGCATCTGCAAAAGCCCAGCTTAGTGGGTTAGGAAAACTGAGGACGTAAAGGAGAATAGAAAGGTCTATTCTCACACCTCTGTGTTACCCTACTATCGGGTCAGAATTTTATTCCTTGTCTAGCTGGTTGCTTAAGTTTGGCGGGCTCTTCCACAGAGAATGTGGATAGCCGAGACTGACTGAAATTTCTTAAATGGAAATGAGTTTCACCCTCCCCATCCCCCAAAGCGGCCGCTGTCTGAGGAGCAGAGTCCGGATTAATTGCTGTTGAGCGATTTCTCACAGGATCATCCTGGTAAATGAATTTGCAATGAGAAGAGCATCTAGATAACTGGGTCCAAAGCCATCCTCGTAGGAAGCCAATTCAATCTAGACTTTGGCTTCCCAAATATTGCCACTACTTTTGATTTATAGAAGCCAGGTAATGCGACCCTTGGGCAACTTCCGGAAATTTGACCTGGCACCCTCCCTCAGTCCCATCCTCCCTCTGAGTTTAAGAAGGCCTGCCTCGCCTAAGCGGCTTTCTCGGGTTTTAATCACTCTCTCCTTTCTCAGCAGGTTAGCGCAAGAATTGGTATTTGACCAAGAACCTTGGGAGCCGTTCAGTTTACCAAAGCGCGCCCCTAAGCAAGCCCAGAGACTAAGAGACACTGAAAGCAGGTTTTCTCTGCCTCAGAAACAGATGGACAAATAAGTTGTGGCTAGCTTCTTACAGTCCTTTCACTGAGAGCTGGGAGCAGCCAGCAATTGCATAGCTTTAGGAATATTTGAAGCGTTTTGAAGGAGAGCGAAGAAAGGACTAAGAGAGGTGGTCTCGAGCGCGGGACCGTTGATTTCTCAAAGTGGGAAGGGGTTCTCCTTTTCCTTCCTTCCGTCTTTCTTCCCCGTGTCCATCACAGTTTAAAGCACCCAAAACTCCGAATCTCCCAGAACACTAAATATTCTCGTTTCATTAACAATGGTCAATTAGGCCGCCTCGCCAGGTCGATCTTAATATTCTCCACTTTTTGGATCCTGAGAAACAAACACAAAAGCCTATTTGTTTTTTCTTTGGTAAAACACGTTTACAAACTCCTCGGGCTGGGGCTTAGGAAGCAGAAGAGGGGGCAGTTTCCAACTAAGGGATCCCCAACCAGGGCTCCCTTGAACCGCAGGGCTTTAAAACCTCCCCAAGGTCAGGCGGGAGGGTCTGTCTCCACGAGCTCCTGGAGACTCTGGAAGTAGCGGAAAGGAGGCGCTGGAGAGGCCCTTGTGGAATGAATGAAAACTCTGCTTCTCCCATCATGGATTCTGTTGGCTCGGCTGCCCTGACTGCCCCAGACACTCATCAGGGGCACCCCCGTCTACCACTCAGAGAACTGAGCTCAAATGAGCCAAGCCCTCTGAGTGGGCTAAGCAGCATCAGCTTAGTGGGTCATCGCCTTCCAGGAGCCAGGGACCCAGCTCTGCGAGAAATAGGGGAGGGAAATCTCAAGAGAGAGCCAGGAGCTCAGCTTTGTTTCTGTTTAATGGTGTGGCAGCAAACATTTTCTGTTCGTCCTAATAAACGGAGAGAGGGCGAGCGAAGAAAGAAGCTTTGTTCCCCTTTCCAGAACCATGAACACGCAGTTGCTTCAATTAACAGTGAGGGTTAATGAAAGCGTCGGCCCCAAGGACCTGCTTGACACCAACTCTCCTTTTGGTTCTCGGGTCACAGACAGCCCTTTGAGGTCAATAGATTATCTGACATTCTTCGGCGATGAGTGAGAGAGATCGCTACAAAAAAATCGAGAACACAACCTGGAGGAGAGCGCCCGGGGAAGGCTAGGAACGAAGTGTCTCAGTCTCTTCAGAAGAGAGTGGGAGGTTAGAGCATAGAGAGAGTAGCCCTAAAAGGGCGGGATTAGGTCACTGGATGTTGGGGAGGGACCTGGCGGGGTGCTGGTGGTTTGTCTTCCAGCTCTGGAAGTTTAAAATGGTTTGAAGAAATGAACTTTTCGTGTTGTGGTTTCATTTATTTGAACATTTTTCAGTATTTCTTGGTATATTCTCTCTCATTCAACTTCCACCAAAGTTTTGAGTTTCGGGATTTTGAGATAGGTCCCTTTAGGTGAAGACAATGACTGCAGAGATAATAGTAAAGATGTTGGATAGGGGCTGGCGCTCGCTTTTCTTTCTCTGGTTTACTCCCTTCACCTTTCTCCCCTTGCTCTTTCCTTCCCTTTTTCTTCTTCCTTCCTATCTTCCTTTCTCCCTCCCTTCCTGCCTCCCTTAGTTCTCCCTTCCATGGTGCCCTTTTTTTCCTTCTTTCCTTCCTTGTCTCGGGTAAAGTGATTGCATGCAACTCCTCTTCCCTCCCAACTCTGGACATTTCAGAGGGCCAAAGTAGAGTGGAGAGAAAATCAGAGTCAAAGGGTACTTAAGTCAGATGTCCGGCCTCTTTTCAAATTCGTTTCCTAAAGTTGTAGAAATTGCCCCGCCTCTTCCTCATCCCCCACCCCGCTCCCCTTCTCCTTCCTAGGGAACAGCTGCTCCCTCACCCTGCCTTTCTCCGTGGCTCCCCTGGGACACACAGTCTGCACCGCTGACCCGAGGCTTAGGGTCTGGGAAATTAAACTGCGAAAAGATAAACATTATTTCAAGTCGGATTTGCGGGATTAGCGCTTGTAATAAAGAGTATTAGTTGGAGCTTCTTTCAAGGCTCCCAGTGTCCCTCACTCTGCCCCCTTCCAAGGCGCAGGTAGCCCTTCCTAGGGCCAGAGTCTTCTAGCCCCCAGGTCTAGGGCAGTGGTTATTGTTGTGCAGTGTCCCTTTATCCACTACTGAGCTCGGTCCTATGCTAGTCCTGTGAAATGATCCCTGAGGAGTTGGGACAGAGCCAAGGCGCCCACGTAGCCTTCTTTTCTAAATTCAACGAGGATCCCTGTTCTGCCTCCCTTTAGGTCTGCTAATAAGTAGCCTCTTGGCAGCTGAGTCCCAGCTGGCTAGACTCTGCCACTAATTTGGCTACTCTTCCAAGTAGCCCCTCCCTCTATCCGCGCCTCAGGGCTTCAGCTCTTAAAAAAATGAAGATTCTGTATCTTTACCCACTTGGAATCCAGAAGCACCCAGTGGAAGTCCACGCTGCCCTCAAATCTTCAGGACCTTGATGAAGGAGGAGGTCAGGCTAATGGTCTGGGCCTTCAGGGGCTCCCCAAGACGGATACTTGACTCTCATTCCTTTTCCATCCTTCTGATTACTGGAGAAGCAGTCTGATCTCCCTCGTCCCTCACTTCCCACACCGTTTTCCTAGATTCGATGACACCTACAGAGCAAACCTATCCAAATATGATCCCGGGAGGCATATTTAGAAGACTGTTTTGACTAAAACGAGAGTGGAGAGGGGGCGGAAGTTAGGAGCCAAAGGCTTTTTTGGAAGTGAGAGAGGGTGCAAGGGACAGTAGCATAAAGAGGTTGGGAGCGCTATACCGAAGACTCGGTGAAGTTAATATTCCAATAACAGAGTAGAAAATCCAAGGCGGTTGGAGCTGTGCTCCGTTAGGGTCTCATATTCGAACTTCAGGGCAAATTGAGACAGATGAAGGAAGGGGAAAGAGGCTTCATAGCTCCAGAGCAGTAAGACACATGAGATATCCCATCTCACCCTCCTAGACGAGGTTACCGTACTGTAACCTAGGCTGCGGTGGTGTCACCTAGAAAGGTAAGTTTTAGAGTTGAAGGGAGCTTAAAGATACTCTACTCTCTAGTGCAATCCCTTTATTTATGGATGAGGATCAGTCCCAGATGGGAAGTGACTTACTCAAGGTTATGCATTTAGCAGAGCCAACAGTGTGCTGGTAAATGTATAACAAAGTATCCTGACACACTTTTAAATTTAAATTTAATCTGCATTATTATCTTTCCAACGATGTTTTAAATCCAGACAATCAAAACAGTAAGTCAAGCCCTGATTTGTATTGTTTTTTTGTGGTGTAAATGTTCACAGTGAAAATTTAAAATGAACTCTCTCTCTCTCTCTCTCTCTCTCTCTCTCTCTCTCTCTCTCTCTCTCTCTCCCTCCCTCCCTCCCTCCCCACCCCCTCATTCTCTTGGTATTCTCCACCTGGCCTCTCTACACTCTTCTTTGAAGGCATGAAATTATCTGCCTTTCTCCATCTCATCATTATCTGGTCAGGGAGGATCAGAAACTCTGGCATTCCTGCCTTGCCCTGGAATGTTCTGGAATGGGGTGGCCAGGCACCTCCTTGTTGCCCTACTTTCTCTGGCTCCTACTGAAATCACACACATAGGAAGTGACTATACCCTCTGTCTCCCAACCCCCATCACTTCATTCTAGTCACCTCTCAGGGGGAAGAGCATAGACCTGCTTTGTCCTAGAAAGTAATCTCCTCAAGAACAGGTGCAGACATTCCCTGATTGACTTAATCTGGATTCTCTTTCAATCTCCTCATTGGGATCAGCTTTTAAAAAACACTATATTATTTTTTTATCCCAAAACTCAACAGCTGGATGTCCTAGGGAAGAAGGAAAAGAAGGAATTGCACTTCAGGATCCCATCCTATCATCATTATTCACCCACATATTATACATACATATAATATATATGGAATTGTACCATATATTAGAACTGCAGAAGACCTTAGAAGTCCTTTAGGTGGGATGTTCAAGTTAGAAGGGACCTTACAGCATAAAATATTGGAGATGAAAGGTGCTTTAGTACATAGAATGTTGAATGCCATAGATGAATGAGGCCTTTGAATATAGACTATTAGAGTTCTAAGGGAGCTTACTGATCATTTAGTCTGATCCTTCTCCCATTTAAAGGTGTAGAAACCAAGGTCTAGAGAAGGGAAAACACTTAAGCACTTACTAGTTGGTGGTCAACCCAGAAGTAGACCCAGGTCTTTCCACCTCATTGCCACTCTGATGTCCACTGTCTGATTTGAAAATAATCCAATATTCTAACTTTTGATCCAACAAGACAGGGTTTTCAATTCATAAATGACCAAAAGACATACCAAGAAACTATAGGAGTATGTGGCCCAAGAGCAGCTAATTTGAAAAATATTGAAGGGCAGCAAAATTCTCCTATTAGGCACTGGTGGTAGTCTCTTCTCCCTTTGGTCAACTGATTCTGTGACTTACAGTTTGGTGTTCCACAGAGCTATGTCCCAGACAGTCACTCTTCCTGTTAACTCTTTACTTCTTCTGTCATGAAAGAGCACTGCGTCCTTCATATTCTTCTCTGTAGGCAGTTGATTGTGTACCTTGCTAGCTGAAAATAGTAATTTCAAGGTGGGGAAATAATTTCCTTTTATGCAAGTTTTTAGAGCTCACTTCATTTAGAATGAGAGATGTGTTTTTTTTCTGCCTTTTTATATCAACTTTCCCCTCTGGTACTACTCCAGAAGACTGCAGAGCTCTTAGCAAAGACAAGCCAAGGTAGATAGAAGGCATAGCAGCCTAGATCAACATTAGCAGAAAGGGACCGAGGCAACTTTTTGCACATTCCAAGTAATATACAGGCAGTGTACTGTTCTGCACCATGCCTGAACCACAGCAGGAGATGGGAACATGTAAGTACCAAGGCAGCCCATGCTCAAACCAGAGTCAAGGCAGCCTGTGTCTGAATCAAGGCAAGAGACAGGACCAGACTAGCTTACAGGGAGATATCCAAAACTCAGCAAGATATAGCAGAGAAAAGGTCAAGGGAGAATCTAGGAAGCAAAGCACCTTGGATCTTATAAGAAACATACTACCAACACAATCAACTGTATCTGACTAGGGCCTATCATAGAAAGGAAAAGAACAAATATCACATTTGGAACTATGTGAGTAGGAGCCAGAGGTGGGTGAGCTGGACCAACCACCAGCTGGAGGGACTCCAGATCATTAGTAGCTGCTACAGTCCAGAATTATCAACACAAAGATGCTAAGGACAAAGTAAGAGGTCAGTGCAGTGTGGACTTTGGGATCCAGTAGTTGGGAGTGTATTGGCCTCTACCCTGGGGGCGAGAAGCCGCTGAGGAGCCGCAACACAGCCACCATCATGTGGCAACTTCAACTCCTGGCTTGCAGAGTGTAGGGGGACAAAGTGACCAGTCTGAGGGGTAATCACTCTTGCTTTAACCTGCTTGGATATGGATTGTGGTCTAGGATGGAGGTCCTGGGGTGTGTGAGCAGCTAGCCAGAGCATGTGGAGGCTTCAGAGAGGGCATCCAACTAATACCTTTGGCAGCTGAGAAAACCCCAGCATTTAGGATGGAAGCTCCCCTGTCTGGTAGCAGAGTCCTAACGTGGCAAAAGGCCCAGGGGTCAAGTGACTTAGTGGCAAATGACCAGGCAAAGGAAGAAAAGGAAACAGAGGAATCCAGCATTAGACTCCTATTTTGGGAACAAAAAGCATCAAAGCATGGAACAGGAGGAAGATAGTGAAATCAGTACTCCTGCACCAAAAGCTTCCAAGAAAAATATGAGCTGGTTACAGGCCATAGAGGACCTTAAGAAGCAGATAAGAGAAGTGGAGGGAAAATTGGGAAGAGAAGTGAGAATGGTGCAAGAAAATTATGAAATGAGAGTCAAGTCTGAATGAGGAAAATAACACCTTAAAAATAAACTAACTCAAATGGCAAAAGAGGCTCAAAAAAGCAATGAGGAGAAGAATGCCTTAAAAAACCAAATTTGCCAGATGGAAAAAGAATGTCAAAAGCTCTCTGAGGAGAATCATTCCTTCAGAATTAGATTGGAGCAACTGGAAGCTAGTGAATTTATGAGAAATCATGGTGCTGTTAAACAGATCCAAACAAATGAAAGAATAGAAGGTAATGTGAAATACCTCATTGGAAAACCACTGACCTGGAAAATAGATCCAGGAGAGATAATTTTAAAATTACTGGACTACCTGAAAGCCATGATCAAACAAAGAGCCTAGAAATCACCTAAGACTTGCAAGGTACTTATATAAAAGAAAGAAGACAGGAAATAAAAGTTCTAAAAACAATATTAATTTTGTTTTTATGCAACTGGAAAAAAAGATATACAGACACTGGGGCATAGAAATCCATCTTGCCCTACTAGAAAGTTAGGTGGGGATGGGGGAGGATATAAGAGAGAACAGATTAGGGGAAGGTGTATTCAGTAGGCTTGATATCTTGGGGTGGGAGGGGTAGGGGAAAGACAGGGAAAAAATTTATAACTCAAAATCTTGTATAAATGAATGTTGAAAACTAAAAATAAATAAATAAATTGGAGCAAAAGAAAGAAGACCTTGGAATATCATTCCAAAAGACAAAAGATAACTTACAACCTAGAATAATGTACCATAAAACCTTAGTATAATACCATGGGGTAAAAAACATAGAAATAATAGAAAAGAAGACTCTGAAGAATTATCTATCTGTCTATCTATCTATCTATCTATTTATTTATTTATTGTGAATACTATTGGGGTTAAGTAACTTGCTCAAGGTTACACGGCTAGTCATTTGATTTATGTGTGGGTGCTCATTTTCTGAGGCCGGATCTGATCTCGGGTCATCCCAACGCCGAGGCCGCCTCTCTTACTCACTGCGCCACCTAGCCGCCCCGACTCAGAAGAATTCTTAATAAAAATACCAGAGTAGACAGAAAGAGTTGAAATGCAAACACAAAAGTCAAGGGAAAACTAGAAAGGTAAATACATTTGTGTATTTGAAAAAATTTATATAATGACGAAGTACTTATACTCTAATTGGAGGGAAAAAGCCAAAGTATCCCTACAGAACTCAAATGTCTCCTTGGATCATAGAAGGACCAAAATAAGACACCTAGAGACCTTGGAAAGATGGTATTGTTCTGTTTTGAGAATTGTAAGAGATAAAAGAAATGAAGGGAAAATTATGGGGAAAAAAAGACAAGGAAGGGGAGGGCATTCACTATATCATAACAGGTGTACATTAGACAAAGAGTATACAAAATTAGAAGAAGGGGTGAGGGAACAGACATCATATGAACCCTATTTTCAACTGAATTGACTGAAGGAGAGTGGAAGAGTTTGGTGCAAAAAAATACACTAAACTTAACAGGAAAATAGACATTAATAATGAGAAGGGAAAGGGGAATTTTAGGTTAAGGAGATCAAAGTTGGTGTGGAATTAATAATAAACAAATTAAATCCCAACTCTAGAGGGTGGAGCACAAAACTGAGAAAGAAAAAAGCAAGAACCTATAATCAAGAGTAAAATGAGGGAAAGAGAATTAGAGAAAGCAGAGAAAAAATGTGTTATTTCAATTATATATCTCTCATTTGAAAAGACTTATTTCACCATCTTTTCTCCTTTGTTAAGAAGGCTACAGGAGACAAATGGTGTGAGAATACAAGAAAATTGGATGGTGGGAAATGCACAATTAACTATCAAAATCATGAACATAAATGAGATGAACTCACTCGTAAAAGAGAATGGATTGGAAAGGAGAATCTAACAATATATTGTTTACAAGAAATGGACCTAAAACATAAAGATTCAATCAGAGCTAAAATATAGTCTGGACCAAACTATATTATGCTTCTGGTAAATTAAAAAAATGGTTTCATAATCATGATTTCATTAAGTCAATAACAAAACATAGATATGATTAAAAGGTATATTGCATTTTTATTAAAGTCACCATATTTAATTGATTAATATAAATGCTTAATACATATGACCAAAATCAATTTCCAGGAAGAAATAGACAATAAAAGTATAACAATGGGGGTATCAAAGGATGCCTTTCAGACCTAGACAAATCCAATCAAAAGGTAAACAAGAAAGAAGCTTGAATGGAATTTTAGAATGAAACCTTACATCTCAGCAGTGTAAGGCAACTTTACAAAAATTGGTCATGTCATAAGAATGTCACATACTAATTAAAAAAATTATAAATAATTAAAACATCTTTTAATGACTAGTATGAAATGAAATTATACTCAACAAAGGGCTTTGAAGAAAGGATTAAGTGTCTTGGGGCCTAAAAGTCTTTTTTTTTCCCTTTTGGAGGGCAATTGGGGTTAAGTAACCTGCCCAAGGTCACACAGCTAGGTTTTTGTTTGTATGTGCGTTAAGTGTCTGAGGCTGGATCCGAACTCAGGTCCTTCTGACTCCAGGGCCGACGCTCTACTCACTGCACCACCCAGCTGCCCCCATGGGGCCTAAAAGTCTTAATCCTAAGAAATTAATTAACCATGGAAGTAATCATCAAAATAATTAAAAATTTAATCAAAGAAACAGGTAAATATTAGACAATCTGTCAGAATGTTTTGCATGCAGCTAATGCAGACCTTAGAGGAAAAATTATGTCTCCAAATAATTTCAAAAGAGAGAAAAAATGGAAAAATGAATTTGACGTACCACTAAAAAAAACCTTAAGTTATATAAAAATATAACTAAACACCAAGTTAGAAAATTTGAAAATCAAGGAAGAATTTGGCAAAATTGTAAAGAAAGCAACAATCAAATTGATGAATAAAATGAGAGTCTTTTGGGCGGGGAGGAGGTAACAAATAAAATATATAAACAGTAGTTAATCTGAAAAAAGAGAGAGGAAGGCACAATTCTATGAATGGTATACTAGTTTGCCTGTTTTTCCAAAGAATTGCCATTTTCCTTTTTCTTTTGTTTTCTTTACCAATGGATGTGAGAGAGAACTTCAGAATTATTTTTATTTGTATTTCTCTAATCATAAATGAAAAATGGAAATTCACAATATCTAATGATAAAATAAAGGAAATTATAGTATCAGAAACTATTTGCTCAGTTATTTGCTAGTGCAGTTGATAATTTAAATGAGATAGATGAACATTGACAAAAACATAAAGGCTATCAGGACAAGAAATAAATTATTTAAATATACAAATATCAGAAAAAAGAAAGTAAAGCAGTCGTAACTGTTCTTCCCAAATAAAAACTAGGACTAGATAGATTTATAAAGGAATGCTAACTTTCAGAAAATTGTTAATTCCAACATTGTATAAATTGTTTGCAAAATGGGGAAAGAAGGGATATGATCAAGGTCCTTCTATGATATAGATATGGTTAGAGCACTTTCTCTTGCATCACTCTCCTTACTCACTAGAAAATGAGCTACCCAGAAGATGGCTTATTACTGCTTCCTCTATGGATCTGGGAATAAGTCTGTGAGGTTGTGGCTTCTCCTACTATCATTCATGAGCTCCCATATCATATCCTTCCTCAATACCAACCATTTGACCTCAGTT
>WOXC01007472.1:140000-221418 GCA_011680675.1 Gymnobelideus leadbeateri | reverse complement strand
TTACAACTATTATCTCATGTGATCCTTACAACAACCCCAGGAGATAGGTGCTATTATTATCTTCATTTAACGGATGAGGAAACTGAGCCAAAGGTTAAGGGACTTGCCCAAAATCACACAGCTAGTAAGTATCTGAGGATAGATTTGAACTCGGGTCTTCCTGACTATAAGCCTAGAACTCTATCCACTTTACTGCCTAACGGGCTTCACCAGACTATAAAAAGATCAAAAAACACACAAAAGGTTAGAAATCCAGATCCTAGAGAAAAGGGGAGTTCTTGAGCATTCCATATAGAGAAAAAGAGGATTATACATGTGGCTCTTGTAGCCAGAGGAGGAGAAGGTTTAAAAAGACATGGAAAAGGGATGAGATTGGAATCTTGCCACCACCACCCCTGATTTTTTTTTTGTTTTTATAATGAGTTATTTGGACAGTAAATGTCTGATGAGAAGGTAACAATTCATTTAGTAGCTCCAAAGTGTGCTCTCCTTTGAGGGGAGTCCAGGCCCTGAGAGTCTCTATCAGGTTAAAGAAAATCGCACTGGAATGTTGGAACTACTACTACCATGAGTGATTTATGTCCGTGTTTTGTTTTGGTTGTGTTTTTGGTATTTGTTTATGTATTCCTGTGAGTCCTGTATCTTTCACATTTTCCATGGGATGAAATAAAGGCTGGCCTAATCAACATGCATTGGAGGAGCTGGGGACCCCTTTTGCCCACATATGGAAACAAAAAACTACATGTGAACAATACCTGTTATATTTGAAGTTTTTCCTGGAGTAAACACACTGTAGTAATAATAACCCAGAAATAGAATATGATATTCTTTTGTAAACTTCTCAAATCAAATGAAGTAAATGTGAGCCTAGAACACAGCTTACAAATAATGACCTCCAGGTTAAAGGTTCTAAGGTTGCTCTTCTTATCCTGAATTATTGCAAGACTATAGATCTCAGTTTTTAGAACTAAAAGGAATCTTAAGGATCATTTAGTCCAAACCCTTAATTTTTCTGATGAGGAAGCTAATACCTGGAAAGAGCAAATGACTTGCCTAAGGTCATGTAGTTGGTAGGTATTAGAACCTGGATTTGAACCCAGACCCTCTGACTCTAAATCCAGTGCCCTTTCTACTATACTGTGCACGAAAGTAGTACCTTCACTCCACAGTCACCTCCATATCAGCTGCCATATTGCCTGGACTAGAAACTAAGCCTTTTACTTCCCCAAACTCTCATCCTGGGGCTCCACTGCCCTGGCTGAGTACTAGTAACCTCAGTCACCCACCAGGGCTCCAGCTATACTTCAGTTTGCTTTACTTTCCTGACCTTCTTGCTACCACATATCTAGCCCTTCCAGCTCTAGAACTAAGGTCAAATAAACTCTAGCACTGTTCTTAGAAATGGTATGTCAATCTGCTCTCCCCTCATTTTACTTACTATTCCTATAACTGTTCAATATCCTAGCCCTGTTCTCCAAGAATATAAGCTTCCTGAGGGGAAGGACAAACTTTGATTTTTTTATTTATATTTCTAGAATTTAGCTAAACCTTTATGACAAAGTTCAAGAATCTCTGTCCAAGAGAGACTAGTAAACCAATGAATCAATCAACAATCATTTATCTAGTACTACCATGTGCCACTTCAGGGATTGAGGGTGGGGGAATAGAGGAGCTTTCCCTGGTCTGCCATCTGGTAGCTTCCTATTTTAACTAATTATTTTTGCTAACTAGGTATTAAACTGTGTTGTTTCTATCCTGTCAAAGGGACTTTGAGTGCTTTAAACTCTTTCTAAATTCAGCACTCTGGGGCAAAGCCCAGGTGAACCTAGGATTATCTCTGGCCTTAGAAGAAGAGACATAGCAGGCACAATCCTGCCCTCTGCCAGCAGAATACCAAACTGCAGGCTCCATCCCATACCGGGTAGCTGAGAGGGGATTCACGTTCCATTCTTTGGCATCAAGATCATCACTCCTTCCGATGCATTATTGATAGTATTTATCTTCTAGTTTCCTCCTCCCCTGTCCTCACACACAATGCCAAGATGAATTTTTGACAGGCTTAATCTCAGAAGGTGATTGATTACTAAAAAGAATAATAATTATTAACTAAAAAACCCAGGTTCTTTATTCCAAATTAGTAATGTATACAAGAAACCCTATAGATGACTGAATTTAGGATTTATGCTTTTGCATTTCCTTTTGGTTTTTATAACAACCTGTTTTATCCTGTCTGTGGGAGGGTGGAGTTTTCCTGGTGGTTAGGAAAATGGATGGGGCCATGAGAAGGAGAGGGGGGTAAGGATGAGCTATTTAAACATAGGAGGAGGCAATCTGAATCAGAAGCACCGACAAGCATAAACCAGAAGACTAGCATGGACTGATATCACAGTTTCTTTGGAAAGAAAACCCAAATCCAAGGGACTGATCGGAATGAGAAAATCAATTACCCAAGTGGAGATTCAAACTCAGGGAGCAATGCCGAATCTCAGGAGGAAAGAGAGAACATGCATTAGAAGAACTGACCATTCGTCTGACTAAGCAAAATTCTTCAAAGTTTCCATCTATGCATTCCTTGCCTTCTACACTGCCTTGACATGCTCAGCTGTCTGGGGATGAATCAGCCATGCCTCCTGACTTAGCCATAGCAGTAAGACCACAAATTTGGATACCACTCACCTTATATTCAGCTGCTTCCCAATCCCTATTGCTGCCTCTCCCATCCTCTTATTTCACACCAACTGCTTGTCCTATGCATCAGCCTGAAGTTGGAACACCTGGGTTCTAGTAACAAAATTATTACAAATCACTCTGCAACCTAGGGGCCTTCCTTTCTTTCTCTAAAATTAGAGGGTTGGACAAGGCAGTCTCTAATGTCCTTCCTACTTTGAACATTCTCTTATTTTATGTTTGAAAAGGAATATAGTAACTTCCTGCATTTGAGCTAGGAGTGTTAAAGGCAGTAGAAGTATTCTCAGGGGAAAAAAAAATCAAACAACAATGAAAAGAATGGGGCAGTATCTGGGGATGAATACCAGAGAAAACATATTTGCACAGGTTTCTACAAACTCTCCCTTGCTAATTGGGAAGGGTTTCCTATATGGGTCCTCAGTTCAACCCACATTTTTGTTCCTCTGGTTTTAGAGGTGGAACTACTATTTTAACAATCGCTATGAATCAATAAGGTGATAGCAACTGGCATGTACATAGGCAACAAAAAGGCAGCTCCTCCCTTCAAGGAGCTTATGATCTAATGGGGAAAAACAACATACAAAAGGAGCTGAAAAAAGAGGAATCATGCACTGGGGGGAGAAGCTGTTGGAAACCCAGGGAGAAGAGGAAAGAGAACTGGTTGACCCAGGGCCCTTCCTCAAAATGGAGAGGCTTCCTCTCAATGGGAGGAAAGGACTAGCCTAGCAGAGGGATGTTGTAAGCTGAGATGGCAGATGAGGAACAGTGATGAAATCAGAAAAGTCAAATACGAAGTCAGGAGGGTGCCTTTCTCATTTTTTTGTTTTTCTTGATCTTTCTGTAGCTTTTGACACTGCTTGCTGATCATCTTCTTTGGGCACTTAGGTGGTACAGTGGACAGGGTTCTGGGCCTTGAGTCAGGATGATTCATTTTTGTGAGTTCAAATTCAACCTTAGACACATAATAGCTCTGTGACCCTGGACAAGTCACATAACCCAGTTTGCCTCAGTTTCCTCTTCTGTAAAATGAACTGGAGAAGGAAATGGCAAACCATGATAAATAGATTTAGGGGATTAAATCTGGAAGATAGAGTGCCTGAAGAACTATGGACAGAGCTTTTCAATACTGTACAGGAGGCAGCAACAAAAACATTCCAAAGAAAAAGAAGAGCAAGAAAACAAAATGGCTGTCTGATGGGGCTTTACAAATAGCTGAGGAAAGGAGGAAAGAGGAAAGTAAAGGAGAAAGGGAAAGATAAATCTGACTGAATGCAGAATTCCAAAGAATAGCAAGGGGAGATAAGAAAGATTTTCTTAAATGCATAATGCAAAGAAATAGAAAAAATAATAGATTGGTAAAGATAAGAGATCTCTTCAAGAAAATTGGAGATATCAATGGAAAGTTTCATGCAAAAACAGGCATGATGAAAGACAAAAATGGTAAGGATTTAACAGAAGCAGAAAAGATTAAAAAGAGGTGCCAAAAATTCACAAAAGAACTATAAAAGAAAGATCTTGATGTTACCAATAATCACAATGGTGTGGTTACTGATCTAGAGCCAGACTTCCTGGAGAATTCAGTCAAATGGGCTTTAGGAAGCATTGCTAACAGTAAGACTAATGGAGGTGGTGGAATTCTAGCTGAGCTATTTAAAACCCTAAACAATGAGGCTCTTAAAGTGTTGCACTCAACATGCCAGCAAATTTTTATAATTCAATAGCGGCCACTGGATTGGAAAAGATCAGTATGTGTCCCAGTCCTAAAGAAGGGCAATACCAAGGAATATTCAAATTACTGAACAGTTGTGTCCATTTCTCACACCGACAATGTTCTGCTTAAGATTCTGCAAGGTAGGTTTCAGCAATATGTGCACTGAGAATTACCAGGCAAGCAGGCTGTTTTTTGAGGAGGCCGGGAAACTAATGACCAAATTGTCAACATTTGCTAGATTATGGAGAAAGCAAGGGACCAGAAATACATCTACTTCTGATTCATTGACTATACTTAAAGCCTTTGACCATGTGGATCATAACAAAATGTGACAAGTCCTTAAAGAGTACCAGATCATCTTACTTGTCTCCTGAGGAACCTCTATGTGGGCCAAGAAGTGAGAGTTAGAAGTGAGCATGGAATAACTGATTGGTAATTGGAAAAGGAGTATGACAGGGCTGTATATCATCACCTTATTTATTTTACTTTTTTGCAGAGTACATCATGCAAAATGCCAGGCTGGATGAATCCAAAGCTGGAATTAATATCAACAATCTCAGATATGTAGATGATACCACTCTGATGACAGAAAGTGAAGAGGAATTAAAAAGCCTCCTGATGAGGGTAAAAAAAGAAGTGTGTAAAAGCTGACTTAAAGCTCAACATAAAAAAGACAAAACTGCAACTAAGATCTTGACAACTGGTCCCATTGCTTCCTGGGCAAACAGAGGGAGAAACAAATGGAAGCAGTGTCAGATTTTGTAATCTCGACTGAAAGATCATTGCAGAAGACAAGTGCTGCCATGAAATTAAAAGCAGAAACATCATTTTGCTAACAAAGTTCTATCTATTCAAAGCTATGGTTTTTACAGTAGCAATGTATGGCAGTATGATTGCTGCAGAATGGACCCTTTTGAATTGTGGTGCTAGAGAAGACTTTTGAGGGTCCCTTTAACAATAAGGAGATTAAATCAGTCAGTACTTAATCATTTAATTACTTACTTATTTAATTAATTCAGGCTATTCACTGGAAGGTCAAATACTAAAACTGAAGCTTAAATACTTTGGCTACATAATGAGAAGGTGGGGATCATTGGAAAAGATCCTGATATTGAGAAAGATTAAAGGCAAAAGGCAAAATGGATGACAGAGGATGAGATGGATAGATAGTGTCATGGAAACAACAAACATGCACATATACTTCAAGAGATAGTGGAGCATAGAAGGCTTGGCATGGTATGGTCCATGGAGTCACAAAGAGTCAGACAAGCGAATTACTGAACAACAACGAGCATCCTCTTCTCCTGGATCTCCTTCTAGTCTATGCTCACTGTGGGTACCCCTCAAGGTTCTGCCATGGGCCCTCTTCTCCCTTTATTTTAATTCTCTTGGTGATTACATCAGCCCCTATGAATCTATTTAGTCTAACCTCACCTCTCTGCTGACTTCAAGTCTCTTATCACCAACTGCTTATTGGATATCTCAAACTGGATGGATCATATACATCTTAAAATCAAAGTGTCCAAAACAGAAATGATTATCTTTTACTCCAAACTCTCCCCTCTTCCTAACTTCCTTACTATTGGGAAGAACATCATCATCCTTTCAGTCACTCAGGCTTACAACAAAGGTGTCATCTCTTCTCACAGGCTCTCACCTCATGTACCCAATCTCTTCCCAAGTTCTGTCATTTCTACCTTTTCAACATCCCTCTTAATGTCTCCTTTTGGGAGAGACAGATAGAGATCATTGTCCAACACTTTATCCACCTAGTTGCCTCTAACCAGACCACAGATACAGATATGTAGATTTGGGAGTGATAGCTGGAACTAGAAATGGATGAAACCATTAAAGGAGGGAGTACAGAGAAAGAAGAATGTTGAGGGGGGAAATGCTCAACAGTAACATGAGAGGGAGAATCAACATTAAAGGTTTGGGCAAGGGAATCCAGTGCAGGAGAAAAAGAAAGAGGGTACAGAAAAGTAGGAGGAAATTCAGGATTATGTGACTGCAATATTGGACATAATGGAATTCTCATACCAAGAGAAAATCCTTTTCTGTTTGTTATCAGTTCAGATCACTGGCCAAGTTATTCAACTGATGTTTAAGTCATGGGGCAGGTCTATGACGATGGCTTTCAATTATGCTGCTTAGTCTGTCCAGCCATTGTGACCTTACATGCTCTTGATCATATAAGAGATTTAAGAAGAGGGTATACAAATCCATCTTTGCTGCAAGAACTAATAATAATAAATAATAAAACAGAATATATGTATATATATATATATATATATACATATATACATCACTTTCAGTTTTGCAAAGTACTTTGCAAATATTATGTCACTTTACCCTCTGAACAGCCCTTGGGAGGTAGCTGCTATTACTATATCCACTATACAGATGATAAAGAATGTGAAAAGGACAGAGATTAAGTGACTTTCCTAGGGTCACATAGTGTCTGGGTCCAGATTTGAACTGAGGTCTTCCTGACTCCAGGACCAATACTTTATTCACCTAGCTACCTTAACTAGACCACTTGCTTTATGAATGGTGAGCCAGCAGTCATCTTCAGATATTAAGGCAGCATGTATATAAACAACTACAGTTTTAGAATGAAATGTGAAAGGATAGTATCTTCCCTTAGTGGTCTCAACATTGTTCCCACTGTTCAGCTGAAGCTCAACTTTGTTTTGATTTTAGGAGTGAAAGGGTCATTATTAACACACATCTCCCACAGAATGAAAATCTTAATTAAGATAGAAATACTTTAATATCCCACATCCTTAACATTAACCATTAAATGGGTTTTTTTGTTTTCTTTTTACCCTCTAAGGGATAATTTTAATAAGAAGAATGTAAGTCAAAGTTTTCCAGATGTTACTTTTCTGATGTGTCTCAGCTTGTACCCATAAACCATCTGGTAGCCGCAACAGCTGGATTGTGTCCAAATGTGCATGCAGGTAAAAGGATATTATTTGAAGAAAATGAAATGATCAGTTATTTGTCAACTGAGCTTGTGACATTGTTTAACTAGCTGTTGAAGTTAGCTCTTGACATTGGGAATAGGTTTTCAAAGTCACATAGTCAACTCTCAATTATTTATATGTGACCTAGATATTTTAAAAGTGCCCCTAGCTCTGATATCAATGACATTTGACTGTGACATGTATTCTCTGCTTTATTTTAATTCCTAATTAATTAACCTTTGACTAAAATGAAATTTTTATTCTGTTTACAAGGGAAAATCTAGACCAGTGGAAAGAAGTTATAAGGAAACAGGTTTTGACTCCAAATAAGGAAAATTTTCCTAACAGTCACCTGAAAATGGATTAGGGTGTCCTGTTAGGTAGTGAGTTCTTCATCATTGCAGACATTCAAGCAGAGGCTGGGTTCTCCAGCTTTTGATGTTGCCCTTTGTCTATTGAAGCCTAAACCCTCTCTGCCATACTAATAGACTAGCCTCCTTTGACCCTCAAGACATTCATTGATCTCCCCAATTGATTTGATCTAGCATCCTGATAAATGTATGTCCCTACTCATTTAGGGTTCTCAGAAAGGATTGGCCTTGTACTTCATACATGACTGGTTCCATACCGTAGTGGAACTGCCTTATAAAAAATATATAGAGGAGGTTGTAGAGGATTTTCAATGAATCAGTGCTGTGATATGACCACCTATTGGATAGAAATAGTGCCCAGACTATAGGAGGGACCTTGCACATGATAGGTACTTAATAAGAGTTTAGATTCAGAGATGTAAGAGATCTTCCAAGTTTATCTACTTCAATCTCCTCATTTTAGAGTTTCAAAAAATGGGGGTGCCCAGTCAAGTGACTTGCCCAAGGTCACACAGGTGGTAAGTGGCAGAACCAGAATCTGAACCTAGGTAGGTCCTCTGATTCAAAGTCCATCTCTCCAGTATGCCACACAAATAAATGGTGGTAGAATCATCCAATCAGATTCATCCACTGGACAGGAGGCTGAGTTAGATGACCTCTCAGATGTCATCCAACTCTCAAGGTCTATAACTCTACATTCCCCATGTTACCCATGATGTATGAACATGTCCAAGAAAAGTCCCAGAGGGTGGAGGGGATACACTTTTCTTGCAGTGGTTTACCCACATCACTCAGCACTCTGATGGAACTGCACACAGGGTCAAGAAGACTAAAAGAGGTCCATGACTAAAAGAGAAGGACACACAGGAACCCAAATCCAGGACCACCCACACAGTTTAATGCAGTCGTCTTTCATCATTGGGGCCTCACATCTTTGAACTCCCAATGATTCTGCTGAGGCTGGGAGGAGTCGTTTCTTACTATGAAGGGAGTGCTGCAAGAGTGCATGAATGGTGGATTACAGGTCAGTGTTGTTAACTGCACTTATTAAAAAAAATAGGCATGAGATACTAATTACAAACTGAAAGGCAAGCATGGCTTAGTTGATGAAGAGCTGACCTTGGACTTAAGATTTCCTGGGTTCAAGTTGGACCTCTCACCCCAGGAAACATATCTAACTTCTCAGGGCCCTTTAAGGATTTAAGACTATAAGTTGGACAGCAATTGTTGATTATCTAAAATCATAGGTCTAGACTCCCCTCAAAGAATGACTAATTATCTTATAGGGGCACCTAGAAATGAAAGACACCTTACAGTTCATCTTCCCCAGAAGTTCTTAACCTGGCATCCACAAATTTGTTTATAAAAATATTTTTATAATTGTCAATATAAGTTATTTCCTTTATAAGCCTATATATTTTATTTTATACATTTAAAAGCATCATTCTGAGAAGGGGCTCATAGGTTTCATCAGACCCCCTCTAAAGGGTATTCATGATGCAAAAACAAAACAAAACAAATCAAGAATGCCCAGTTTAGTCCAATCATTATATTTTACAGATGAGGAAATTGGACCCCAGAGATGAAATGATTGTTTAAGGTCATATAGATGGGGGGTGAAAGAATGGTGTTATGAACCAAAGTCGAATGAATCACTTCAGTCTTCCTTTTACTCTGGCATCTTAAACTGGGAGGAAGTTTTGGAGATCATACAACTAACCAATCTTCACTGAAAACCTGAATCTCATCTGTAACAAGTGTCATGTTCTGTCCTGTTCTATCCATCCCAACCCAGGGACAGGCTTGCCTGGTAGGCAGCTGCATTATGGTATGGGACTAGTCATGTATGAAGTGTAAAGTCATCCCTTACTGAAAACACCACAAGAGCAGAGGCTAGCACTTGGCAGAATACTGGATCAACTCAACTAGGGGAGCTCAATCAATTTCTTGAGGGTTGAAGGTCTATTAGCATGGCAGAAAGAGTTTCAGCTTCAGAAGGAGCTAGATAAAGGGCAAGATCAAATACCAGAGTCACAGTTCACCAGGTGCTGTCTAAGCTCAGAAGACTGCTGAGCAAATGATGTGGAAGCTATACCCGCTGGTCATCCTGCTCACTGCCTTGTAGTTGGTAGAGTCAGTGAAGGCAGACATAATTCAGCCTCTGCTTGAAGACATCCATTGATGAGAAACTCACTGTTTCCTGAGGTAGCTTCTTCTGTTTTCACTAATTTCTAATTCTTAGAAAGTTCTCTTGTTTATTTTGTTTACTTTGGGTTTTGTTTTGTTTTTTGGTCTGAACCTGTGATTTCATTAGGCTAGAGACTATGGAAACTACCTCCACCAATGAAGATGTCCATTCTGACTTGGAGACTCAGGTTCTCAAACAGATTATCAATCATTAGAAGCAGCTAGGTGGTGCAGTGAAGAGAGACTGGACCTGATGTCAAGAGTTCTGAGTTCAAATTCAGCCTCAGATACTTACTAGCTGTGTGACCCTAGAAACTTCTGTCTGCCTCAGATCCTCTACTATTAAATACGGATAATAATAGTAGCTGCCTCCCAGGACTATTGCAAGTATCAAATGAGATAATATAAGTAAAGCACTTAGCGTAGTGGCTGTGGTACTTAATACTTGTTTCCTTCCTGATCTCATCCATGTGGGTATTTTTTCCAGTTATGCTAATTGCAAGCCATTCATGCCTGCTAACTCTTGACCTCTGCAGAGGGTCCCCTCCATGCCCCACGGGGGCTTCCTTGCTTTTCTCTAACATTGCAAACATAATAGGGGAACACGTCCTTTAGCCTGCTCACGCCCACCATGCACCAATCTATTACCCTCTAAATGGCATTCATTTTTAATTCTTTGGTGTCTGTAATGTTCTATAACTTACAATAACATTGTTAGAATATGTGTGTTAAAAATAGGCCTTTGTTTCTAGAAGTTTGTAGTCATTAAAATCTTACAATTTTCTAATAATAACCCAGTCTGATTCTTTTGTCCTATTTAATTACATTAATTATATGTTTAGCAGGCCCTGCAAATGGACGATGATTTAGGCCTGTCTGTTTATTTATCTATCTACCTAGTAAGAAATGTGTGTGTGTGTGTGTGTGTGTGTGTGTGTGTGTGTGTGTACACAAACTCTATTAGGCCATCCATTTAACTCCATATCATAATCTCAAAAACACATTTTTCATCCATTTGGTTTTTCCTTTGAGGATGATTAGGCCAAAATTTTTTTTTGAATGATTACGAATCTTTCAAGCGGTTTAGTGAAATTCAGTTTCTTGACACAACCAGTTCAATGTTATCTGCAAACAGGACCATATCAAAGGGGGACAACTCTGGTAAAAATACACACATATATTTCTCTGTTTTAGATGAGAATGAGCATTTATATAGCACCTACTGTATTCCAGGCACTATGCTAAGCATTTTATAAATACTATCTCATTTGATCCTTGTAATGACCAAAAGGAATAGGTGCTGCTATTATTCCTGTTTTACAGTTGAAGAAACTGAGACAAACAGAGGTTAAGTGACTTGCTGAGGTCATATAGCTAGTCAAAGGTTGATTTGAACTCAAGTCTTCCTGACTCCAGGCCTCTATCATTTGTGCCACCTAATGACCAAAAGACTTCTTAAGAAATTTCCATCCAAAGGGCGATAAAACTATGCATACCCTTGGACCTAGCAATACCACTTCTATGTCTGTATCCCAAAGAGATCATAAAAATGGGGAAAAGGCCCACATGTACAAAAATATTTACAGCAGCTCTTGTGGTGGCCAAGAATTGCAAAGTGAGAGGATGCCCATCAGTTGGGGAGTGTCTGAACAAATATATGAATGTAATGGAATACTCTTGTTCCATAAGAAATGATGAGCGGACAGACTTCAGAAAAACCTGGAAAGACTTAATTAACTGATGCTGAGTGAAGTGAGCTGAATCAGGAGAACATTTTACACAGTAACAGCCACATTATGTGATGACCAACTTTGATAGACTTATCTCTTCTCAGCAATACAAGAATCTAAGAACAACTCCAAAAGACTCATGATGGAAAATGCTATCCACATCCAGAAAAAGAACTATGGAATCTGAATGCAGATTGAAGCACCTATTTACTCTTTTGTTGTTCTTGTTGGTTCTACTTTCTTATGGTTTCTCCTATTGGTTCTAATTCTTCTTTACAATTTGACTAAAGTAAAAATTTTTTAAAAAGAAATTTTCATTAAAATTTCAAAGAATATTGTATAACTTTGATGTATGCATATGAGAAACTTTTGAGGACAAGAACTTTCTAGATGTAATTTTGCTCTATTAAACAAAAAGTTAATTTTTAATTAACAAACATCAAAAATAATCACAATAAAATCATGTATCCTTTTGCTTCTTCAGAAGGGATTCTAGGGGCAGCCAGGTGGCACAGTGAATAGAGCACCAGCCCTCAAGGCAGGAGGACCTGAGTTCAAATCTGGCCTCAGACACTTAACAGAAAAACTAGCCTGTGACCTTGGGCAAGTCATTTAACCCCAATTGCCCTCCAAAAAGCCAAAAAAAGGAGAAGGGATTCTGGAATATGTGATGTTTTCTTTTACTCTATCTGGCCATGACTCTAACCAGGAAAGAAAAGTATTCTCTTTAGATGGGAATGTTAGTTTATAGCTCCAGAGCTGCTGATTTTTTCTCAGTCACCTTTTGTTTAACATTATTAAGTTCTGATTTCTGTGCCCTCCCCCAAGCCTTTGATATATTCCTCTCTTTCAGATATCTTGTAAATTGATCCCTCAAAGCTCTTATAATTGTGTGGCTTCCAGCATGGATCTTGACTTTGTATACTTGGCCTAATCCAGCTATTTTCCCAGTCTTTGTTCACTATAAAAACATTTCTACCTCCTCTAGAATCACATCTGGGATTATGATGTTCAAATCCACATATGATGACTCTATCTTTGATGGTAAAAGAAATTTGCTACAGCAGACTGTCTGTCTTTTCCGTTTTTCTTCTGCCTGCATATCTCCTTCCCTTTTCAGCCTTACATGACTTTAGGATGCTTTTCTTTGCTTCATTAGGTCTCTCATTAAGCTTTATTTATACTAGTTTTATTGTCCACTGCCTTTTGCTGTTTTATGAGCTGCTGCTGATGATAATTTTCCATCATCTTTCTCCTTAAGATTTTACAAGCAAGCTTATATTCTAAACCAGTGTTGCTCTTGGTACCCATATCTTTCTGTTTGGCAAGTGAGTCACATTCCACTAAGGTACTTTTAATCTCTTTTGGTCTTCTTGTTATGGCAATTTATTTACATCAATTAAATTTCTGTAGGAAATTAATGTAGGTCCGGGTCCTTTGAAGTCCTGCTCTGATTTTTCATTGTACTGTAGAAATGACCCTGGGTCCTTAAAGACCTTGCCAGAGAATCCTCAACTTTGTCTGGTGCCACTATGCTGGTAAAGTTTTAAGCATGGTCCGAGAATTGGGTTGTTCCTTTTCTTTTCTTTTCTTTTTTTTAAAGCCAACCAATTAATACAGAGAGGGTCATCATCAGTGGATTCACTTCTTGGTGGCAATTTTTTTTTGATTCTGGAAACCCATGAAACAAAACAATAAACCATGCTGTCTTTTTTTTTTTAGAGAGTAATTGGGGTTAAGTGACTTGCTCAAGGTCACACAGCTAGTTTTTGTATTAAGTGTCTGAGGTTGGATTTGAACTCAGGTCCTATTACCACCTGATTCCATTGCCAGTGCTCTATTCACTGTGCCACCTAGCCACCCCTAAAACCATGCTGTCTTTAAAAAGCCTTCTTTCTTAGGCAGTGTCTCCCCTGGGCTACTCCCCCAAATTAGCACTGACAGGTTCGAGGACGATTGTTACCACCCATTCACCTCTGTTCCTGGGTTGTGTGTGATTACTCTCACAAGTCTGAGGATATTCTGTTGATTTATATTCTGAAAAGTCCTGAAAACCCACCAGTGAGTTGTCCTTTAATAGTCAGCCAATAGATATAATTAGCTCCAAGAAAAGACTTTTATTACAACAGCATAGTAAGAACAGGAGCTACAAAATGTCAAACATGGGGTGAATTCTCCCACAGATTAAACACAGCATCTTTGGAAAGAATAGAGTACCCTGGTAATGAGTTAGGCCCTAGGGAATACATATAGCTAAGGCAACTGAAGCTTCTGGCATTTTAGGACCTTGCCACTGCTCCTCCCTGGGCACAAGGTCTCTGCTGTGTTGATCAATTGACTGGACTTCCTAGTTCTATTCCCTTTCATACTTCAGCTCTCAACTGTGAGAACTACTTCTCTCTTGATTAATTGGTTCTTTTCTCTGCTGCCAGAGGTCCTGCTCCTTGAGACTATTTCCTGCTCTGAAATCACTGGGTCTGTGTACATCCACTCTTTTAGAATGTGCTGTCTCCTGTTATATCAGTAGCACCACTGCATGATGCCATCCATGACCAATCAAGGTTGGAGCAGAGAAAATTTCCCTCTTTCTCCCCTCTCCCTATCACATTTTGTTAGAGATTTAGGGGCCACACTCAACAAAGCTAATTCCTGCCTCAAACAGTGCCTAGACTCTTTAGAATTAGTCTTTTAAGGATCACCAAAGGCGTGGCCAATATTTTGTCAACTACAAGAAAGCTCTTTCTTTCCCCTTATTTTCATCAAATTCAATTGCTTCACATTTTGTAAAGGAATAATGGGGCACATGTTACTTTAATATATTACCACCTTGTTTCTTCTTTACCTGTCTCTATCTGTGATTATATCAACTAGACTGGAGAGAAAGGAACAATCCCCTCCTCTCCCCACTACACTTGTATTAAATCTGATGCTAATGTTCTATGAGCCATGATTGTGTCAGGGTATTCCAACATCTGACATAGAAATGAGCCATGGAACAGAGTAGAAGTAACCAAGGCTGCAGTTTTTACCAACTTTGTTAACCAGATTGATCATCCCCAAAGGTTAAGAGAGTGAGAGGAGAGAAAGATGATTTTTTCAAGGAGCTGAAATAGGAGTGTTGATGTGACCAAGCCAGAACGTGTTAGTGGGCTTCTGTGGCAGTCCTGGCAAGTCCTCAGCCTGGGACTCTGGTTGTTACCACCAATTCACCTACTGTGACAGACCTTTGATGTTGGTGACCAGGAATCTTCTTTGAATGCCTTCCTCAATCCCTTTCTCCTAGACTCATGCTACTGTTATCTTAAGCTAGGCTTTCCCTTCCTCAAGGGAAGATTATGATTTTCCTTGGACTGAGGATTTCTCCAATTGTCTTTCAGAACCCAACACATTTTTCCAAACTCCACAATGGATAACAATTATAATGGCAAGGCTGTCTGACTTGTCACCAATAGAGGGCACCAAAGAACATGGAACAGATGTTTCCGAACTAGAAAAGAAATAATCACACAAGACAAAGAAAGTTACTGAGTCCAGGCTTAAGACAGCGGTGATCCTGGCATCATATAAAACTTGGAATCCATATAGCCTTTTTTTTTTTTTTTTTGGCCAGGTGATCAGAGCACCTGTCAGTGTTTCTAGCCCAGTGTAATTTTTTGTGACGTTTTCAACCTCTACTCCAGATATTCTGCAAAGATAGAACAATATTGCTGTTCTCTTGGAAGCCCTAGGGTCCCTTTTGTGTTATTGTCTGGTAGCTTGGGCTGGCCACTGAGCTACTCACTATCTTATGGATGAAAGCCTCCCAGGGGGCAAAATGGAGGAGTTTCTAGAGGAGCTACAGAAAACTTTCCACAGACTTTGCCAACTAAAATCCTATCTTCTACAGGAAGCCATTCCCAATCCCTCTTAATTCTAGTGCCTTCCCTCTTTTCACCGCCCCCCCCCCCATAGAGCTTATTAGTTTGATTGTTTGTTTGATTGTTGGCATTAGATTAGGAGTTCCTCGAGGGCAGGGACTGTCTTTTGCTTCTTTTTGTATCTCCAGTGCTTAGCACAGTGCCTGACTTGTAGTAGGTACTTAATAAATGTTTATTGGCTGAATGAATTAATAAATGCAGACAGGTAAAGAGTCACAAATCCACAGTCATCCCAAATGGGTTCATATAAGCCTCTCTGCTCCAAGAATCTACCAAAGCTATGGTATTTCCTATGAGGTTGAATTTGGGGTCTGATCTAGAAGGCATTTGAAATCTCTATAGCAGTACTTATCTTCTGTTGGATCCTGAAAATGTACTAGTTCTGTAGCTCTGATCTAAGGGTTATGGAGAAAGTGTCTATCCATATTGCCTACTAGTCTTGACTGCTTGGTCAGTACATGTACCCACTCACCAAAAAGAATCTCTGGTTTACAAACTCAAAAAGAGATGGATTAAGGAAGGGAATGATAAAAAAAATGGTTCTGGAGAGAGAGGCCCTAAGTACATAGCAGACTCTCCTCTGACACTATGTGTGAGTCTTTGGAAAAGTCACTCATTATCCCTAAATATCAGGCTTCCTCATCTGTAAAATGGCTAGATGGCCTCTGAGGTCCCTTCCAGATTTAGATCTGGGATCCTATGAGAAGTGCAGTGAGGTTGTTCTGGGAATGGAAGGCTTTGCTTTCTCCTTACCTGTGGTGGCAGGTTGGTTGGTCTGTGAATGACTTTCAGTCTGGCTAGAATTCTGTGATTGAGTGATGAGGATATGCTATTCAGAGATTGCTCTTATCATGGATCTACATATTGGGTAGAGTGGGTAAGTGCTGAAAGTTCTTCCACAAGATCGGCAATGTAGAAGTGGTCAGTCTTGATAATATTCTCATTTGTTCCTGGGATCCCTCCCAGAATATCAGAGTGGTTTGAGTCATCTTCCAGTAGCTATAGTAGCATCAAGAATTTTCTAAATTGTAGAAATGTCATTTGACTGTGAGGAGATGCAGTTCTTGGCCATAAGTGGCAGCCTTGATGAGAGAGGAAACTTAGTCTCAAAAAAGTATCTTCTATGTACACTGCCTCTTAAATATTAGAAAACCTGCAGTAGACTCCAAGGCAGCTACAGTAGCCTACTTTCCAAAAGGACACATCATCTGCTCTTGATGGAGGTGTGATCTTAGATGGACTGCCACATCTATGGTCATACCTGGAAGTCCCTTTGGCCTGGGTTGTGGGCGCTCCATCGTTTAAGACCTTAGATATGTTTGGTGGACATGATTATGCCATGACATTGGTTGCAGTCTGTAGATTCATAGACCATCAGGGTTGGAAGAAAACTTAGAAATCAAGTCTATTCCCCTTGTTTTATTTTATTTTATGTACCATATATACCTTTTGATTTGTTTTAAACCATAGCTGTTTGCTGATATTCATTTCCTACATAAAGATCCCTGTCCCTTATAACAAGGAAAAATATAGTGAGCACAGCTGACTGACACAGGAAATACATCTAATGGTTAATGCAACATTTTGCAGCCATCACCTCTCACTTCTCTGCCAAAAGGGAAGACACATTTGTTTTCTTCAACCAAGACTGATGATTCATTTAATCTGAATAGATTTGCCTCTTAGTGTTGTCTTTATTTACATTATGGTATCATTGAGTATAACATTTTCTTTCACTCTCTTCACTTTGCATCAGTTCACACAAATCTTGCTATGTTTCTCTGAATTCCTTTTATCTGTAAATTTTATGGTACAAAAAATAGGTCCACAGATCTATAGTTAGATAGGACCACCTGGTCTAACCTTCTGATTTTACAGATAAAAAAAAAAACCTGAGATGCAAGGAAATTAAATGACTTGCCAAATCTTAGAGGTAGTTTGAGTCAGAGTTAGGATGTAACTGCAGGCACTTGGACTCCACGGCCAATGCTCAGTCCAATGCCCACCTGACTCTATATTTCATTATGTTCATAAACCACATTTTGTTCAACCATTCTCCAACAGATAAGTACCCGTTTTGTTTTAGTTGCTTATAACATGTGAAAGTACAGTTACCAATATTTGATTATATATGGAACCTTTCTTCAGTTTTTGGCATCCTTGGGGTTGAATTTTGAGTAAAGAACTCTCTATGTTAAAGGGTATGAACATAACTATAGTGACTTCTAGAATAATTGACAATTCCTGCCCCCAAACAGTTAGATAGTTCCACTAATAACAATTTAGTGTACCTATCTTCCCAGTTTCTCCAACATTGACTTTTTGTCATTTATCATCTTTACCAATCTGATTGTATATAAAATTGCAAATCTACTGTGCACAAGACTTGAGTTCTAATCCTCCCTTTATTGCTAATTACCTGTCTAGCCTTGAAAGGTGGCTTAACCTTCCTGGGCTTTAGTTATCTCATCTGTGAACCAAGGGGTTGGATTATATAATTTCTAAAAATATGACCCTCTGATACTATGAAACCTACCTAGTATTTGGACCTATGTCTCCCAACTACTGGTATATGGATTCATGTAATAGATGGCCTTGACTGACTTGTGTCCAGGAAAAAATAAAACCACACAAATTGTTCCTGCTGATCCCCACTCACTGCTCAGTAACTGAACTAGAATATACCATTCATAAACATCTATGAGTGGTGTCATGGAGTTCTTAGGATGTCAGAGAGTTCTTAAGACAATTTCCAAAAGTAATGTGCAAATTCATCTGTGGTTTGGAGTCAGGTTCTCATGAGAGAGGCAGTTCTGAATCAGAGCAGACACACAACCACATCAAGGAGAAAAAAGACATTTAGACAGATGGGATCCTACTCTGGGGAGCAATTACCACGTAGCCAGCCATGTGGCCTGACATGCTGAGTCCCCCAGTTCGAGCATCAAGGAAGAAAAAGGCTGGAAGGTGAGCTGAACCAGGCGGTGATGGATAGAATGTCAGGACAGATGAACATCTGGGGAGGCTTAATAAGGAGGAAATGTAGACCTCCCACACAGTAGCACCTTTATAAGCTTTGATTACACACTGAGGTATAGAGAATAATAAGAGCTGGTCACGCTGCTAAATAATAACCCTTCCCTGCTTCATAAAACCCAACCTCCTTTAAATCGTTCCCTCTTCAGGGCTTAAAAAGCCAAGTGTTGCGTGAAGAGGCTTAATGTGACAGGGGAAACCAGTAAACTCCATCATGTCTTTTTGGTAAATTGGCTCTAGCAAGGAGCATTTCTGGCTAAACACTGCCCTCCCACTACTCCTACATGGCCCACTTCAGTTCAATTTAGTTCAAAGAAATTCAATTCACCCCACATTTCCTTAACTCCTACTGTGTGTAAGGTGCTCTGATCGGTGCTGAAGAGGCAAAGATGAAATAAGACATGATATCTGCCCTCAAAGAGCTTCAAGTCTAGAGGAAGAAATAAAACGTGTTCACAAAGAGTAAGACAAAGCAAAAGGAAGGTCCAAAGTGCTGGGAAAGTGAGGAGAGTTTGTTCCCATCTGGGCTCACTTTCTCCCAAGAGGTCAGAACATTAGGAATATTTCTGCCCCCACCTCTGCCCCCACCTCTGCCCCCACCACTTCCTGAGGCCCTTTGAAAAAACAGAATGAAAAATTAAGCAATAGCTCATGGGAATGACCGGCCCAATTTTACTTTCATTTGCAGGAACACACACAAACGTGCTGGGGATATAGCTTCTAGTGCTTTAGTCTTAGAATTTAGAAGGTTAGGGAAGGAAGGGAGAGCAGGAGGGAGGGAGGGAAAGAGAGACAAAGACAGAAACAGAGAAAGAGAGAGACAGAGAGAGACAGAGAGAGAGAGAGAGAGAGAGAGAGAGAGAGAGAGAGAGAGAGAGAGAGAGAAAGAAAGTTGAGAAAGTACATGGTGTGGGTTACCAGGGCTAGGGTTTGGCGAGGTAATTGCCAGCAGGGAGAGAGGGATTCAAGGCTAGAATTTAATTGTTTAATTGAAATGGACAACCATAGGGTCAATTCAGTTAAGACAAAAAAGTGAGGCCAGAATCAAGGTGAGGGACAAGAAAAACAGGTTGTGATGGAAGGACCAGAGGTTATAGAGAAGATGAACATTAAATGCAAAAGGATAAGGAAAAAAGAGCCAGATGAATAGGAAGGGAGGAATTTCAAAGATCTGGATCCTGAAGGGTGGTGAGCAGATCATTCCTATGAGAAGCTGAATTAAAATAAAGACATAAGTCATAGGCACTGAGGAAATGGAAAAATGCCCAAAGGGAGATCAACATATATATTGATGCCTCCAAGAAGAATGGCAAGATTTGGGTTGGAGAGGAAGACTGAGTCACATACTTGAATTCCTAGAAGCTGGTAGGTGATCACAACAAGGTTTTTAGTTGAACAATATAGAAAATGTTGAAGTAAATATCAAAGGCGGGGAAGGTGCTAACTGGTAGTGGTGAAGCAATGGTCGGGAAGTGGCAGTGAGAAGAGAAAGCGGTCACTTACTCTTCCTCCTCCTAGTCCATGTATTAAAGAATGAGTTTGAGAAAAAGCTCACTAGGTATGAAGCAAGGTACCAAGAGATTCTTTTTTTCTCCCAAAGATATGCATTTTTGTGAGTGTAAGGTTGGAAAGACTGAAATGAAAAGAATCAGGATGAGGGAAGTTTGTTTACTTATGAAGATGTTTCAGCAGGTACCATGGCATTGAAAGAATGAAGGCGATGTGGGTTATGGTGGGGTAGGACAAGGATGAGAGCAGAAGGAAGGGGCAGAGAGTCAGAAATACAGAGATGGAGACAGAGAGACAGAGACATAGAGAAAAGGGGAACATTTCTGTTCTTTTGGAGGTTTCCTTGCTCCTTGGAAAAGGCTCGTTATTCAAGAGTGAGACTCCTAGCCTTAACTCATCTTTTCCTCTTCTTTTCCTCCCCATCTTCCCATTATCCTCTTCTTCCAAAATCAAATGTTAGTGATGCCTGAAGAGGAGGGAGCCGCGGTTAGGTGGGGAAGGGCGAGAAAATGTAAACATACTGATTCAATTATTTTACAGTGGTTGTGTTTATATGAGGCCAACTTCATTCTGGAAACAAATGGAAAGATTCACTCACTTTTCTTGGTGTTTTGTTCAAGATGGAGACAACCATCCAGATGTTTGGCCCACGTACTCAGATGGCAGTCATCCAGATGTTTTGGTGTTGTGTAGATGAGGTCAGCACCACACTTCCTTTAAGACCGTGCATTTCCAATGCTCTGTTTTTCATCTTCTTCTTTCCCCTCTTCCTTCTCTTCTCATTAATTTTCGAATGAAAAAAAATTTAAAACCTACCATTTCCTGGTGATAATGAATGTTCCATATCAGAAAGAAGTACATACAGTAAATAGTTTTCAAAATGTGTGATGGTTCTTATGCAACTTCATGAGGGAGATAGCCTCTTTTATTGTCTCTCTGGTTACCAAATATAACCATTTTGAAGGTAGGCATGACTGGCACATAATAGGGACTTAGCAAATGTTTGCTGAATGAATGAATGAGTGTATTAATGAAAGGTTAATTTAAGTGTAATGCTACAGCCAAGAAAGCTAATATCATCTTAGGGAGCATTAAGAGAAGCATAGCCATGTGAGGAAATGATAACTCTGCCATCCTCTGACTTTGCTGGACCACATCTGGACTCTATTGGGTTCACTTCTGAGAGATACCTTTAAGGAAGGATATTGGCAAATAAGAGAATGACTAGAGGTGGGTGAGCAGTTTGGGGAGTGGACTAAGGACCTTGCCATCTAAGGAGAGGTGAAGTAATGGCTGGAAATTGAGGAAAAGCAGATTTTTTGGCTTGATGTAAAACAAAACTTCCTAGCTATGTGAAAAGTGTCCAAGAGAGAAATAGGCTATCTAAGGAGATGGTCACTGGAGGTATCCCATCACTGGAGTTCTGAAGGTAGAATATTGCCCTTAATATTTGAATTCAAGAAACATTTGAAACACATTCCAAGCATTAGTAGGTGTTGAGGATTCAAAGACAAAAAAAATTATAATCCCTGCCCTTCTATGGAAGGGAATCTTAACCAGGCACAGGTTGGATTAGATGCCTCTTGAGCTCCTGTCTGCCTTGGAGATTCAAGGACTCTATAAAATATATTCTTCACAGGGTTTTGGCATGGTCTACCTAAACATGCTGCTACAACTAAACTTTATTTCTCTCATGATCAGGGCATTTTAAATGTCAGATAGGGAATTACAGAGCTAGAAATAATCTTAAATCATTATAGTCTAATCCCCTTCTCTTTTTTGGACAGATAAGGAAGTTAGAGCCCAGAGAAGTAAACTGACTCTTCTAAACCCAGAGACCTAATTGTTAATAAAGCTGAGTCTAGAATGCATCACCAAAGGAGAAGCATTCTTGTCTAGTGCTTTCTTCTCCTGGCAACACTGTGAGGCAGTGTGGTCCAGTGGAAAGAACTCTGGCTTTGGAGTCAGAGGACCTGGGTTATGACCCTCGCGTGGCTCTTAATTACCTCTGTGACCTTGGCCAAGTCATTCACGTCACTGGTCTTCCATTTTCTCATCCATAAACTGAGGGATTGAAGTGGATGGTCTCTAAGATCCTGTGAACTTTCAGCGTGTTCTAACATTTCCCAAAGCAGCTCTACAGTAGCAGTCAGAGAGATGGTGTGTTGATTCTGACTGTGCAGATGTGGTGTTGACTTTACAAGATTAAAGCTGGGCTGATTTATGGCACTTTGGGAACCATCACTTTGAATTTCCTGGTTTCCATGCCTGTCAGATCTGTGCACTGCTGAGTCCCACAGGCAAAGTAATCTGGTAGCCTTGGATTATCTGGCGAGAGGCAGGAATGTGAAATGCTGGGAATTTTGTACAAGATTGGCTTTGACCGTGGCGAGGCAATTGATGAAAAATTCACAATGAAATCAGTTCAACAACATTTGATGAGGATGGGGACATATAGCATGGCATAATAATAACTTACATTCACATAGGTTTTAAGATTTGTAAAATACTTTACTCATATTATCTTATTTTATCCTCACAAAAATCTAATGAAATTGATGTTATCCTCATTTTAGAAATGAGGAAATTGGGGCTGAGAGTTCAGGGACTCACCCAGGGTCACACAGTTAGTTAGTTAGTGAGTAACTGAGGGGGGATTATGAAGTCAGTTCTTCCTGGCTCCAAATTCAGGGTTCTATCCACCATGCCAACTTGCTGCCTCATGGCATGGTGGATAGTGGGCTAGCCTTAAAGTCAGGAAGGACTGGATTCAAGCCTTTCTCTGAGACATATGATATATTGTCAGGGAGCAAAGTGTTTTTACTTCTCAAAGTCTCAAGCAACTCCCTAAGATGATAAGTTGGGACCCCAAAACTTCACAGTAATTCCCATTTAGGAAACACTAAAGCATTTGCAAAGGTATTGCAAGCCTCATCTTACCTGTGTCACCTCTCAGAAGCTAAATGACTTGCTATCACTTACTATCACATACTAAGTATTTATAATATACTAAGTATTTATATTTACTACTTTATTTACACATATGAAGTATTTATAATATACTATAATATACTAAGTATATTGTCATATACTAAGTATTTATGGGAGGATTAAAATTCAGGTCAGTGCTTTATTGATTTACACCATGACACTCCTACTATGTTCAAGGTCCATCCTTGGAATCGGGATGTACAAAGAAAAAAAAAAGAGATCTCCACAGGCCATTTAGTTCCATGGGGAAAACAATGTTTGTCCAGGTGATCAATAGAATGATGTTACAGAAAGGCTCATGACTTTATGGTGGTGTTTGATTAGAATATAGGTAGTAGTAGTTTAGAGAATGCTGCCCTGAATTTGGAGGTGGAATTGAGAATCCTGGCTCTGACAGTCACTATGCTTGTGGTTTTGAGTCAATCACTTCCCATCTCTGGTTCTTAGCTTCCTCATCTGTAAAACAAAGGGGGCAGAGCCAATGACCTCTAAGATCCCATTCAGCTTGAAATCTTTGATCCAAGATTGCTCCAACCATAGAATTTAAAGATGGTAGAGCTCTTAGAGGTTATCTAGTATAACTGGATCTCTCATTTTAGAGATAAAGAAACTGAGACCCAGAGAGGGGAAATGTTGACACCTTATGTTATGTCACTCTTTTTAAAAACTCTTTTTTCTTGTTTCTATGAGGGGTAATCAGAGTGTTCCATTGGTACCTTTTTAATGTCAGGAGAAATTGAGGAAGACCTCCAGAAATTTGGGTGGATCCCTTGTGGCAAACTTTCTTTTGGAAAACATAGGATCACTGCTATACTGGATGAGTAGGCATGGTGAGATTATAGATTGTCAGTTATCATGGAAATAATGAACATTAATTTGGACAGATTTTAAGAGATAATAGAGGATAGAAGGACCTGGTGTGTTGTGGTTCATGGGGTCACAAAGAGTCAGAAGTGACTGAATGACCAAACAACTACAAAGTCATTGGAAAGAACTTCTTAATTGAAAAGAAGGGAACAAATATTTATATAGTACCTACTATGTGCCAGGCAATAGCACTAAGTGTTTTACAAATATCTCACTTGATTCACACAACAACCCATAGAGGTAGATGCTGTTATTGTCCCCACTTTTTATAGTTGGGTAAACTGAGTCTGACAGAGGTTAAGGGTCAGGGTCACATAACTAGGAAGCATATGAAGACGGATTTGAATTAATATTTTTTCCTAACCCCAGACCCAGCTTTCTATCCATTGCACTATCTAACTTCTATTGATGAGATCACCGATCCATTTGAATATTTTGAGAGGTCAGTGCTGATCCTTCCACTCTCACAGAGAAGTCACTGACAACTTCATTTGCAAGGATCTATTACCTGATTACTTCTCTAATCCTCCTGGCTCCTAGAATTCTCCCTTCTCTTAAAACTACCTTATATTTATCCGGGACACATTTTGCATATACTTTTTATTTTTTATAATGCCAAAGAAATAAAGTTTATTGGAAGGTAAGTGAAGGTACCTCCTTGTATTCCAGAAGATGGTGGAGGAGCAAGGAAGGAGGAAACACCATCAGTACAGGAAACACCCCAAAGGAATAGTATGTGACTGAGTTATAGGGAGTTAGGCATCATCAGAAATTAAGAAGCTTTAATGCTTCCCATTAAGGGTTTTTCCAACCAATTGGGAGTGGATGATGCCATCCCTGGCTTGTTGGCTCTGAAACTCACTGCAGTACATGGGAGATCCTGAAAATGGTGGTATAGTTGACAGAAATGGGGATGATGGGGAAAAAAACCAAATTACTGTTATTAGCTTTGGGAACTGAGCTAAGTCAGAAGTCAGGATCAAATGACCTTTCCCTTCCTGAGTTTACATGGCAAAACTAAGAGATGGGAATTTAACAGGTATAGGAATAAGACCTGCCACAGGGTCCACAGGAGTTGTCACAGGGTCCACAAGAGATGTCACAGGGTCCATAGGAGTTGCCACAGGGTCCACAAGAGATGCCACAGGGTCCACAGAAGTTGCCACAGGGACCACAAGAGATGCCACAGGGTCCACAGGAGTTGCCACAGGGTCCACAAGAGATGCCACAGGGTCCACAGGAGTTGCCACAGGAATCACAGGAGTTAGCACAGGCATTAGTGGTGGCACATGGATTGCAGGGGAGCTTGGAGTCCTCACACTCCAGCAGGTTACGGTATGTGGAAATCTCACTCTCTAGCCTAGACCTAACATCCAGGAGAACCTGGTATTCTTGGTTCTGCCTATCCAGGTCACCACGGATCTCAGCCAGCTGGGACTCCACATTGGTGACCATGCACTGTAGCTGGGATAGTTGGGAGCTGTAACGGGCCTCAGACTCGGTCAGTGTATTTTCCAGAGAATCTCTCAGGGTATGCTGGCCTTGCAGTTCAACCTCCAGAGTATTGATGGTGCGTCTCAACTCGATGATGTCAGCCTGGTAGCTCTGTAGCTGTTCAGAGCTGGACACCACCTGCTTGTTCAGTTCCTCTGTCTGAGTGGTGAACCATTCCTCCACATCTCTGCGGTTGTTTTCCACCATGGCCTCATACTCAGCGCGAGTCTCATTGAGTATCCTGTTCAGGTCCACAGCTGGGGCAGCATCTACCTCCACATTAAGTCGATCACCAAGCTGGCAACGCAGGGAGTTGACCTCCTCCTCGTGGTTCTTCTTCAGGCAAACAAGCTCCTCCCTGAGGGACTCCACTTGGGCCTCCAGGTCAGACTTGCACAGGGTCAGACTGTCCAGGATTCTTCGAAGGCTGTTGATATCAGCCTCCACCAGCTGGCGCAGGGACAACTCAGTCTCATACTTGGTTCGGAAGTCATCAGAGGCCAGCTTGGCATTGTCAATGCATGCCACTAGCCTGGTATTCTCAGACTTAGTGCACAGGATCTTCTGCTGGAGCTCCTCAATGGTCCTGAAGTAGGACTGGTAGTCTGGGCACACATAGGGGACCTGCTCTTGGCACCACTCCTGGAGCTTACTCTCCAGCTCGGCATTCTCTATCTCCAGCTGGCGCACCTTCTCCAGGTAGTTGGCCAGGCGCTCATTCAGAAACTGCATGGTCTCCTTCTCATTGCCATTGAAGGAGCCTTCACAGAACCAGCCACAGGTGCTTACATTGGCAGGGATGTCACAAGCTCCAGGGAGGGTGCAGCCATGGCAGCTGGGAGGCAGGCAGGGCCTGGAGCAGCAGCTGGTATGGCAGCAAATGCTGGGAAGGCAGCAGTTGTAAGACATGGTGGTGAGTAGCGTAGTTGGAGGGTTAGTACAATGATCGAGCTGTATGAGGTCTACCTGCCTCCCTGGACTTTTTATACCCCAAGGAGTGGGTATGAGCTCATCATACAGCATTGTTTCCTTCCTTCACTTTTGGTCAAATTTTTTCCAAAAATACTCTAGTTAGAAACCTTCAAAGAGTCCTGCCTCATCTCATAAAAGTCTCTACTCTGGCTTGTGCTGGGTCAGGACTCTTTATAGATGCCATTGGCTGGAGAAATAAATGTCTCATTTGTTGTTTTCAAAGATACAGGATCACCACAGTCCTAAATGACAGTCCTCATGACTCAGGCCTAAAGTTCTACCATTAATTTCAGTGAAAAATTTAGAAACTAAACAGTCTTTTGTATACTCTTCTCTTTCTAACCTTTCTCCAGTGCTAATGTTGAGAATAACACCATTACTGTTGAGATTAACTATAGAAGCCAGATAAATGTTAGAGACAAGCATTTCTTTTTTTTCTCTCTCTTTTTTATTTTTTAGTTTACATCATTCATAAGATTTTGGGTTACAAATTTTCTCCCCACTTTACCCCTACTCACCACCCCAAAACAGCAATCCCACTGAATATCCCCTCCCCCATCTGCTCTCTCCTGTATCTTCCCCCATGCCCCCTCCAACTTTCCAGTAGGGCATGTGGGATCTCTATGCCCCAGTGCTTATATATCTTATTTCCAACTTGCATGTAAAATAATAATAATAATAATAATAATAATATACATATATATTTTAAACATTTGATTTTAAAACTTTAAATTCCATATTCTTTCCCTTCCTCCCTCATCAACCACCCTTACTGGGAAGATAAGCAATTCAATATAGGTTTTACATGTGTAGCTATGCAAAACATTTCCATAGTGGATATATTGTAAGACTGACTATATTTCCTTCCATCCTATCCCACCCCCCACTTGTTCTATTCTCTACTTTGATCCTGTCCCTTTTCAAAAATGGGTGCTTCCAACTTCCCTGCCCCCCAGCCTGCCCACCCTTCCATCATCCCCCCTCTCATCCCCTTCCCTCCTATTCTCCTGTAGGGTGAGATACCCTATTTAGTGTGTATGTCATTCCCTCCCTAAGCCAAATTCGGTGAGAATAAGGTTGACCCATTCCCTTTTGCCTTCCTGTTCTTCCTCTCCATTTTAACAGTTTTCCCTTGCCTCTTCTATATAATTTACCCCATTGTGTCTCTCCCTATCTCCTCTCATTATATTCCTCTCTCATCTCTTAATTATATTCCTCTCTCATCTCTTAATTAATTAAAGTATTATCCCTTCCCATTAAATTGGTCCTGTGCCCTCTGTCTATGTATACCTGTACACATATATACACACTCTCACATATGTATTCATATGCCCATATACCTTCCTATATAGACATATATGTGTATGTATACATACATACGTATGTATGTATATGTACACATTTATATTCCCTTCAACTATTCCCATACTGAGAAAAGTTTCATAAGTTACAATTATTGTTTTTCCATGTAGGAGTGTAAATAGTTCAACTTTGATAAGTTCCTTATGATTTCTTTTCCCTATTTACCTTCTCATGCTTCTGTTGCTTCTTGTATCTGAATGTCAAATTTTCTATTCAACACTGGTTTTTTCATCAAGAATTCTTGAAAGTTCTCTAGTCCATTGAATGACCATATTTTCCCCTGAAACATGATACTCAGTTTTGCTAGGTAGGTGATTCTTGGTTTTAATCCCAGCTCTTTTGCCCTCCAGAATATCATATTCCAAGCCCTTTGATCCATCTGTGTAGAAGCTGCCAGATTCTGTGCTGTCCTGATTGTGTTTCCACAATATTCAAATGGTTTCTTCCTGGCTGCTTGTAATATTTTCTCTTTGATCTGGGAACTCTGGAACCTTGCTATAATATTCCTAGGAGTTTTCGTTTGGAGATCTTTTTCAGGAGGTGATAAGTGGATTCTTTCAACCTCAATTTTGCCCTCTGGTTCTAAAACATCAAGGCAATTTCCCTTGAGAATTTCTTGAAGGATGATTTCAAGGTTCTTTTTCTGATCATGGTTTTCATGTAGTCCAATAATTTTTAAATTATCTCTCTTGGATCTATTTCCTAGGTCGGTGGTTTTTCCAATGAGATATTAAACATTGCCTTCTATTTTTTTTCTTTTATTTGAATCTGTTTAATAGTATTTTGATTTCTCATAAATTCAATAGCTTCCATTTGCTCCAATCTAATTCTGAAGGAATGATTCTCTTCAGTGAGCTTTTGAGGTTCTTTTTCCATCTGGCAAATTTGGCTTTTTAAGTCATTCTCCTCCTCCTTGGCTTTTTGAGACTCTTTGGCCATTTGAGTTAGTCTATTTTTTAAGATGTTCTTTTCTTCAGTCACATTGTTGACTCTCATTTCATAATTTTCTTGCATCATTCTCATTTCTCTTCCCAATTTTTCCTTCACTTCTCTTAATTGGTTTTCAAAATCCTTCTTAAGCTCCTCTATGGCCTGTAACCAATTCATATTTTTCTTGGAAGCTTTTGGTGCAGGAGTTCTGACTTCACTTTCTTCCTCCTGTTCCATGCTTTGAACCTTTTTATCCCCAAAATAGGAGTGTAAAATCAGATTGCTGTGCTTCCTTTGCTTGCTCATGGTGTCACTCAATTACTTGACTTTTGAGCTTTTTGCCATAGTAGAATTCTGCTATCAAACAGAGGAGCTTTGTTCCAAATCCCTGGGGTTTTTGCAGCTGCTGGAGCTATTAGTTGGGTGCCTTCTCTAAAGCCTCGACATGCTCTGGCAAACTAGTCTTGAACCCCAGGACTTCCACCCCAGACAGTAATCCAGATCCAAACAGGTTAAAGCAAGAGTGACTACCCCTCAGACTGGCCACTTGATCCCCCTACAATATGCAGGCCAGGAGCTCTGAAGCAGCCATGGGGCAACAGCTGCACAGAGGCAGCACCTCAGCTGCTTCTCCCTCCAGGGGGTAAAGGACAGACCATACTCCCGAACTCCTGGTTCACAAAGTCCACACTGCATTGACCTCTCACCTTTTCCTTAGCATCTATGGGTTGATAATTCTGGAAACCACCACAGCTGCTGGTGATCTGAAGTCCCTCCAGCCAGGGCTGGTTGTGGCCACTCTGAGGTTAAAACTGGGTGCTAACTCAGGGCTGGGCTCGGCTCACAGAGTGCTGTGCTGCCAGGCTGCTGGACTGTCTTCAGCAGGAAGTTAGCTTCTTTCTGTCATTTTGTGGTTTCTGTAGCTCCTAGAGTCATTTTTTTACATGAATTGGAGGAGGTAAAATCAGGAACCACGTGGAAGTCCTGTTTCTACTCTGCCATCTTGACCCCACCCCTTCATGAGGCCTTTTCTAGACTCTGAGATAGGTTTTGATATCTGAGAAGGGATAGGGTGAAAAAGGAGGATCATTTGGGAAAAAAATTCATTTTTTTGTGAGCTTCTGAGGTTCTCAGAAGTCCTTGACACCATGTCATTTCAGAAAATATCAACCCTCAAGGTTGTACACATGTCTGCAGGCATCCATAGAAATAGTTAGTTAATATGTTCTTGACTTCAGAAAAGCATTAGACACCCCAATTTCTGGCCAAGAACATAAAACAAGATGGAAACTAAAAAGTCAGAATGAATTCCATCATTTGCTCTAAACCAAATGTTATTTTTTATAGGACCACAAACCAAACCAAAGGAATTCATTGTTTCATTGTTGGTTTTGTTTTAATATTTTTCATGAGTCCAGTTGATCTGTTCAAATCTAAAAGTGACCCATACATACTTTCCTCTAAAACTATGACATTATTACAATTATAAAATTATTATAATCATTACAGCCTTCACAACAAATATCAATAAAAACTTCAAAAATCAAGAACAGGGAAATTCTCCAACCCATATCCTATAACTTGAACATATCTTTTGGCCAGATAGAGAGAACTCTACGCCCCATAATATTATAATAAAATCAAATGCACTTTAAAAAGTTCTCCTGTATCCATTCCAAATCAATTTTGTACTTAGGAAACTACTACCATAATCATAGAATAATAGGAAGAAGCGTGGTGGTCATCTAGACCAAACCTACCACTGGAAAGAACCTCCCCCTTGTGACACCTCGAACAAGTGGTCTTCCAGACTCTAACTGAAGACCTTCAATGAGGAGCAACAACACCCCTATCCATCTATGCATGTATCTATCCATCCATCCATCCCTCCATTCATTCATCCAGTCAGTTAACAAGCATTTGCTTAAACATTTCTTATGTGCCTGGCATTGCACCTTATTCTGGAGAGGCAAAGAAAGGCAAAAACATGACCTCTACCTTCAAGGATCTTATATTTATAATGGGAGAAGCAGTATGCAAATAAATATCCACATGTAAGATATATTCAGTGTGGATAGAAGGTAATCTCAGAGGGAAGGCACTAGCCGTGGTGATGGGGGATGACAAGAGTAGGGAGGAGATAGGACAAAGTCTTCTATAGAAGGAGGGCTTTGGTCTGAGTTTTGAAGAAAGACAAGAGGTTGAGGTGAGAAGGGAGAGCATTCCAGGTATGGTGGATGGCCAGTGGAAAGGCAGGGAGCTGAGGCACAATGTAGTATCTGAAGAATAGTAAGAAGACCAATGTAACTGTATCATAGATTATGTGGAAGGGGGTAAAGTATAAGGAAACTAGAATGGTAGGAAGGGGCCATGTTGTAAAGAGCCTTAAATACCCAATAGTAGATTTCATATTTGATCTTGGAGGTAATAGGTAGTTACGGTAGTTTACTCTATAGCGGAGATAGCATGACCAGGTCCATGCTTTAGGAAAATTATTTTGGCAGCTCAGTAGAAGATAGATTGGAGGGGCAGCCGGGTGGTGCAGTGAATAGAGCACCGTCCCTGAAGTCAGGAGGACCTGAGTTCAAATCTGCTCTGACACTTAAAACAAAACTGGCTGTGACCTTGGGCAAATCATTTAACCCCAACTGCCCTACCTTCCTCCTCCAAAAAGCAAAGAAAAAAAGATAGATTGGAGTAGGGAGAGACTTGAAGCAATGGCACTGACCAGAAGGTTATTGCTGTAGTCCAGATGAGAAATGATGAGGGCCCACACAAGGGTAGTGGCTGATACCCTGCTAGTGCAGCTCATACTGTCTTAGAGAGATGGTAGGATGATAGATTAGAGTTAGAAGGAACCTTAAAAATACTGAGTCTAACCTGCTTATTTTACAACTGAGGAAACTGAGTTATAGGCAGAGACAAATTAGTTCAGAGAAAAACAGCTAGTAGGTGTGAGAGATGGGATTTGAATCCTTGTTTTCCTGATCCCAAGTCTATGGTCAGAGACTCCATGCTTTTGCATAGCATGGACAGAAGGTGGAATATCTCAAAGATTCTAAGATCACAGGCTTAAAACTGGCACCTCATTTGGAAAATGAGGATACTGAGACCCAGATAGTGACTCCCCAGAGCCATACAGCTATTACGTATCTGAGGAGGGATTAGAATCTGGTTCTTATTAAATCCCAGGTTCTACTTTCTATTCACTATACCGTGGATGCCTCTTAAGATTTTTTCCGTGATAGGAAATGCTGAAGGAATGTGCTAGGCCACATACTGATAGGATTAAGAGGTGAAACGCAAATTTGGCCTTTTGGTGGACTTCAGAGAGCTCTTTCCAGATCCTCTATTTAAGGAGGGGGCCCAGGGTAACCATTTCATCACTTCTCACCTGGCAGCTCTCCTAGCCTTTATCATTGTCTCCAGAAATTCATCTTCCTGTATGATCACATCAGTTCTGAAACTTCCATCTCCTCTGTTTCCTATGTCCCTTCTTTGGGTCCCTCCTTTCCTCTGATTGGAAAAAGCAGAGGGTGGACTTGGGAGAGCCCCCATATTCTCCATTTAAGAATGCAGCTGAGGGCAGCAATCTCCTTATTTCCCACCCAACTTCATCATGCCCCAGTGCCAAGTGCCCTCTTCTCCTGCCTGAACTTTCCCTCCCACTCTTTAGATTCTTTTTGCTTTGTCTTTGTAATGGCAAGCACAGAAGTAGTTTACACCTTGTTTCAGCTATTGAATTAACATCTTGTTTCAGTTCAAGTTTCTTTTGAGCCTTGTATCAAGACTGTTAAGCAACAGAACATGTGAACCCCACAACTTATGAACCCTAGAACTCATGAACTCCTACAACAGGAAGGGGAGGAACTAATGACCACATATAAGGAGAGGCCCAGGCTGGAGACAGCAGAACTGAGAAGAAGACTCTTGTGGTGGCAGAGTCAAGAAGGAGAAAACCAGTGGTATCCTGGCACTCTGTCTGTGTTGATGTTTGTTTGTGATACTTTGTACAGAAGCCCTGGGACCTTGCAGGAAGCCCTGAAAGAGGATCTTACAGAAGTTCTGGAGGAGGGTTTTGGAGGTCCTGGGACTTTACTGATGATTTTTGCTGACCTCTTGGACCTTGTTGTGGGTCTGTGTTGATTTCTATGTTGATGGTTTGTATTGAGTTCTCAGACCGTATTGGTAGGTCTGAGTTGATTTCACAGGCAGATAATGAATTGATGATGGTTCCAGCAATGTATATGAATATTATTGTGATTCTGTCAAGCTTTGTCTTCCCAGAAACAGGAACTGTGAAGTACTTGAGGTGGACTAGACACTGTGAACTTCAATATAGAACGGGAAGTGGCTGAAGAACTGGACAAGAAGCTGGACAAGAAACTGGGAGCTGCCTGTCTTTGAACCCAGGTGACAGTTGGATCTGGGACCATGGAAGAGGAACCATGGAAGCTGAGAGCCAGCCTTGAGTCAAGCTGAAAAAAGACTTTACTTATATACTATGTACCGAATGATAAGATTATGATTCACTGTGACCTCTAGGGGTGGAGAACTTTGACTTTTGTACTTTATGATTGAATTAAGAATTTTGTGATTGACTAAATGAATGTACTTTGTTTACAACTATGTGACCACTTTGGTGAAAACTATGTGGCCATTTTAGTGATAAGCTGTTGAGTTGTGATATGGTGAATGCTGTATTTTGATTTTCTATGAATGTTTTGCTCTGATTTGTTATTGAAAAATAGAAAGCTCACTACACTATGTAATCAGAACCTCAAAAGCTGTTCCTAGCAGCAGTTCTCTAGAAAGCTGCTCATATGTGGCTTTACAGTCTTCTATCACTAGATTGTGAGCTCCTTGAGGGTGGGGACTGTCTTTTGCCTTTCTTTGTAGTCTCAATGCTTAGCACGGTATCTGGCACAGAATAAACACTTAATAAATGTTTGATTTTGCTTTGCCTGATGCTGATTAGGGGATGGATTAGTTAGGAGGATCAGGCAATATGCATGCTGGCTGGAGGGTCAAGGATTCAAGTGTCAAGAGAGATGATAATTTATTTGAAAGAGAAAGAGAATAATTTCTTTTTTTAAAATTAATTTATTAGTTTAGTTTCAGTTAACAAGATTCAATTCCATAGTTCCTTGATTTTCAAATTTCCTTTACTTCCCTCCCCCTCCCCCCACAACAGCATATAGTCCAGTATAGGATCTGCAAATGCATTCATATTAGACATTATTCCAATTACAAAGGCGTATTGTACTAGGTGGGATGAAAGATGGTAAGGAAGAAATAAAACCAAACAATGAAAAGAAAAGATCATTTAGTTTGCTTCCATCAGGATTCAGGCTCAGTTCTTTCTAGTTATATCTCTGGATGGCGCATTTCTCACTTTCTTGAGTCTTTCGGGATTAACTTATATCACTGCATTGCTGAAAAGAGTCCAGTCTGTCATAGTTGGTCATCACAGATATGGTATGTCTGTGATTGTATACAAATTTCTTCTGATTCTACTCTTCTCGCTCAGCATCAGTTTGTATAAGTCTCTCCAGGTAATTATGAAATTCGTCACCTCCTCATTTCTTATAGCACAATAATATTCCATTACATTCATATACCACATCTTGTTTAGCCATTCCCCAATTGATGGGCACCCCTTTAGTTTCCAATTCCTTGCAACCACAAAAAGGGCTGCTAAAAATATTTTTGTACATATGGGTCTTCCTCCCACTTCTCTGATCTCTTTGGGATACAACCCTAGAAGTTGTATTGTTGGGTCAAAGGGTATGAAATTATTTATAATCCTTTGGGCATAATTCCAGATTGCTCTCCAGAATGGTTAGATAAGTTCACAACTCCACCAGCAATGTATTAGTGTTCCAATTTGTCCACATCCTCTCCAGTATTTGTCACTTTCTTGTTTTGTCATCTTAGCCAATCTGACTGGAGAGATGTGGTATCTCAGAGTTGTTTTGATTTGCATTTCTCTAATTAATAGTGATTTAGAGCATTTCTTCATATGCTTATAGATATCTTTAATTTCTTTCCCTGATAACTTCCTGTTCATATCCTTTGACCATTTATCAATTGGGTAATGACTTGTATTCATATAGATTTGGCTCAATTCTGTATAAATTTTAGAAATGAGTCCTTTATCAGAGACACAAGTTGTAAAAATTCTTTCCCAATTTCCCACCTCCCTCTTGATCTTGGTTACATTGGCTTTGTTTGTACAGAAGCTTTTCAATTTAATGTAATCAAAATTATCCATTTTGCATTTTACAATGCTCTCTAATTCTTGTTTGGTCCTAAAGTCTTCCCCTCTCCACAGATCTGTCAAGTAAACTATTCCTTGCTTTCCCAAATTGCTTACAGTATCATCCTTTACACCTAGATCATGCACCCATTTGGACTTGATTTTGGTATATGGTGTTAGATAATGGTCTATGCCCAGTTTCTGGCATACTGTATTCCAGTTTTCCCAGCAGTTTTTGTCAAATAGTGCATTCTTATCCCCAAAACTGGGGTCTTTGGGTTTATCAAACAATAGATTGCTATATTCATTAACTGCTGGGTCTCCTTCACCTAATCTATCCCATTGATCCACTACTCTACACCTCTGCCAGTACCAAGCAGTTTTGATGACTGCTGCTGTATAATACAGATTAAGATCTGGCATAGCTAGTCCACCTTCCCTAGCGTTTCTTTTCATTAATTCCCTTGATATTCTAGACCGTTTGTTTTTCCAAATAAATTTTCTTATTATTTTGTCTAACTCTAAAAAGTAGTTTTTTGGTAAATTGATTGGTATGGCACTAAATATATAGTTTAGTTTGGGTAAAATTGTCATTTTTATTATATTAGCTCGACCCAGCCATGAGCAATTGATATTTTCCCAACTATTTAGATCTGATTTTATTTGTGTGAGAAGTGTTTTGTAGTTGTGATCATATAGATTCTGGGTTTGTTTTGGCAAGTAGATTCCCAAATATTTTATAATGTCTACAGTGACTTTAAAAGGGATTTCTCTTTCTATCTCTTGCTGTTGAGTTTCATTAGAGATGTACAGGAATGCTGAGGATTTATATGGGTTTATTTTATATCCTGCAACTTTGCCAAATTTATTTATTGTCTCTAGTAGTTTTTTACTTGAATCTCTAGGATTCTCTAAGTATATCATCATATCATCTGCGAAGAGTGATAGCTTGGTCTCTTCTTTACCTAATTTGATTCCTTTGATTTCTTTTTCTCCTCTAATTGCTACTGCTAGTGTTTCTAATACCAGATTGAATAAGAGGGGTGATAGTGGACACCCTTGTTTCACTCTTGATCTTATTGGAAAGGCATCTAGTTTATCCCCATTGCATATAATACTTGCTGATGGTTTTAAATAGATGCTATCAACTATTTTAAGGAAGGCTCCATTTATTCCTATACTTTCTAGTGTTTTTAATAGGAATGGGTGTTGTACTATGTCAAAAGCCTTTTCTGCATCTATTGAGATGATCATGTGGTTTCTGCTAGTTTTATTGTTGATGTACTCAATTATACTGATAGTTTTCCTAATATTAAACCATCCTTGCATTCCTGGAATGAATCCTACCTGATCAGAGTGTATTATTTTTGTGATAAGTTGTTGGAGTCTTTTGGCTAATCTTTTATTTAGAATTTTTGCGTCTAAATTCATGAGGGAAATTGGTCTATAATTTTCTTTCTCTGTTTTATCTCTTCCTGATTTAGGAATCAGTACCATATTTGTGTCATAGAAAGAGTTTGGTAGGACTCCTTCTTCACTAATTTTCCCAAATAGTTTGTAGAGTATTGGAAACAATTGTTCTTTAAATGTTTGATAGAATTCACTAGTAAACCCATCTGGCCCTGGAGATTTTTTCCTAGGGAGTTCATTGATGGCTTGTTTGATTTCTTTTTCTGAGATGGGGTTATTTAGGTAATTCACTTCCTCTTCAGTTAATCTGGGCAACTTGTGATTTTGTAAATATTCATCCATTTCACTAGGCTTGTAGTATTTGTACTGATATCCAGTATTGGTATTATCTGCATTCAAAATACTCAAATGGATTTGTGATCTCACTGATAGTATGTTCCCTCTAATGACACAAATTACAACTAGTCCCATGCTTGTCCAAACCTATTTATGTCTTTGCACAAATTATAAATCCACCATGGTGGGGGTGGAGGTGTCTGTCCAATTTTTTTGTCTTTTCTTGTTTTGCTTTGCTTTCTCTTGATCTTAGTTAGGTAGGAGGCACAACAGACAGAATATTAGACTTGGAATCAAGAAGACATAATTTCAAATCTTGCCTTGAACACTTCTTTAACTGTGTGACCTTGGGCAAGTTGCTTAACCTCAGCCTTAGTTTTTCATTTGTAAAATGTGGACATAAAATCACATATTACATAGGGTTGCTGTGTGGATCAAATATGTAAAGCACAATATAAATACTATCTGCTATTATTTATCATCCTCAACTCCATACATTTATCCTACCACATCCAATCTGTTGCCAAGGTCTGTTGATTTCACCTTTGAAACATCTTTTAAATATGTCCCCTTCTCTCCTCTGACACTGCTACAACTTTGGTGCAGGCCCTCATCACTTCACTCCTGGACTATTGCAACAGCCTACCAGTTGGTCACCCTGCCATAAGTCTCTCCCCACACCGATCCATTCTCCACTCAACTATTAAAGAAATCTTTCTAAAGCACAAGTGTGACTATGACATCTCCCTTTCCCCCTCCCAGCAGCTCCCTATCACCTCCAGGATCAAATAGATCTGTTTGACATTCAAAGCCTTTCATAACCTGCCCCCCGACCCTCCTAATCTTTTTATAACTTACATCCTACTTCTCAAATATACTCTGTAATCCAGTGACATTGGTCTCCTTTGCTATTCCTCAAAAAAAAGACCCTTCAATTCCTAATTCCAGCAATTTTCACTTACTCTCCTCTACACTTGGAATGCTCTCCTTTGTCATCTCCACTTTCTGGCTTATCTGACTTTCTTCAAGTCCCAGTTAAATTCCACCTTCTACAAACAGCCTTTCCTGGTCCCTCTGAATTCTAGTGCTTTTGCTCTGCATTTCCAATTTCTTTTCAATGAGCTTGTATTTACATAGTTGTTTCCATGTTGTTTCCCTCATTAGATGGTGAGCTTGAGAGCAGAGATTGTCTTGTCTTTCTTGTATCCCCACTTAATACAATGTCTAGCATACTGTAGGTGTTTAATGAATGTCTATTGGCTGATAGCAGTGGAATACATCTGTCTACTGGTTATCCCTTATTTTCCTCATGTGACCAGCTCATCTCTTTTGGTCATACTTCTTTTACATTTTTTACTCAAATTCTTTTTTGTAGTTCCTTATTTGTTATGCATTGCAGCATACTCTTACTCACAATTCACTGGTACTCTTGCTTCTGAATGATATTTATTTGAATGATTTAGTAACTATAGCAGTCCATTACTTATAGTCATACAACTACATTGGTTGAATGCTGACACTAAAAAGATGAACCTTTTTTTCTGGGAGAACTTTGGAGTTATTTGGAGTTATTAAAGGAGCTTTGCAGTTTCCTAAAGGCAATTCAGTCTCCCTTCCTCCTCCTATCCAATTCCATGTTCAACACATTGTCAATTTGCCAAGATTTTCCAATAGGGAAAACCAGATTTTGATGGGCAGACTGTGGGTAATCAATCTGTCATAATCTGAGCAATCACTGGGTTTTATGTTGTAGAAAACTGTAGGTACCACAAGGACCTTGAGAAATTGGACAGTGTCTTGATGATTCAGTATGATGAGTTCGTGTTATGTGAAACTCGGTTCAAGGAAATGAATGTATTTAGCTTGAAAAAGAAAACACTCTTGGGGAACTTGATAGCTATCTCTAAGTATAGCACAATGGGTTGTATAACAACCCATTGGAAATGGGTTACCTAGATAGGTATTGCTCATCTGAGACCACAGGGACTGGTGACCTGTGCCAAATCCCTTCCTTTAATCTGCCATCATAGTTTTCCCTGGGTTCATTTCACTAGGATTGCCTGTCTTCTCATTATTTATTTAATATTTTTCCTAATTACATGTAAAATCAGTTTTTAACATTTGGGCTTTTTATTATTTTATTTTCAACTTAACTACTAAAACTTAAATACATAAAAAGAAAAGGAAAAGAAACATTATAAGCTTAAATACAAAATAAGAAAGGAAAAGAAAGCGTTGCCATGTGTACAGCAAAACCTAAGAGAGGATTCAAAACATACAGCAATAAATTTCTATTTCAAGAAAGCTTATATAATACATACTGCACATTGCATTCAAAGCTGTATATCTTTTCTTCCTTGTGAGTTTTCTTTTGTTCTCTGCTGTGCAGTTTTTACTTTTTTTTGGTTCCTTCTTCCCCTCCAAGAAGGCTACATTTAAGTCATATGTGCATATGTATATGTATGTGTAGACACATACACATATAAACATATATACAAACATATACACACAAATATATATACATATATCTATAATCATACTAATATATAAATGTATACATTCATATGCATTTATGTAAGACTGTACTATACGTGTTTGTCCTCTATTTCTCTGAGGGTGGATTATGTCTTTCTTCTTAACTTGGATTTCTTAACCTAACTTGGACTCCGTAAGTTCAAGTCTTTCCATATTTTTCTAAGTCTACCAACTCATTTCCTACACCACAGCAAGATTCAAATCTCATAATGTCTAGTTATTTTAAATAGTCTAAAACCATATTGATTGATATTGCTGACATATAGTGTGGTTTCCCTAATTTTCGCCTTTGATTAAATCTATTTTAGCTTTAACTTTGTCTAAGATCATGATTACTACTCCTGCTTTTTTTCCTAATAAATTCTACTCCTGACCTTCATTTTATGTTTGTATGTGTCTCTTATTTCTTATCCCTCATGACTTAACATTTGTTTTCTTCAACATTTTGAGTTCTAAATTCTTTCCCTCCCTCCCCACCTCATTGAGAAGGCAAGAAATTTGATCTGGGTTACACATATGCATGTCTTACTTCACAATATGGAAGTAGACTCCCTCCTCATTCCCATGTTTGTTGGCTCTTTATCCCACTGCTCCACTTCCAGATACTCTAGAGAAAGTTGATACTATATAGTTGCTAATTATAGAAATGGCTATGGGTTCAAAGTCTAAGGTTCTTCCCATCAAAGGGAAAATCAAAAAGGTATCCAATGTACAAATGTGGCTCAGGTATGGAAAAGGTAGTTTATTCCCACTCAGAAAAAGAAATACTAAGCAATAAAGAACCACAGAATGGTTAAATGGAATCTAAAAACTTAACCCTTCTAGTACATTTGAGAGTCTAATATTCAAGTCTCATTTGGTCATAAAAAGTTATTTCAAAATTGCTAATTAGCCATTTTATATTCTACCTCCACTGAACATGATTCAATCAAACCCCAATCACGATCTTCTCCAGGACCTCTCTCTCCAATGCTTATGTTTTATTTGTTGCAAGCCTGATTCTGCTACTGATGCTGCAATTAAAACTTTACCATTAGCTGTTCTTGTCACTGACAATTGCAGTGAACCTGAGACCTGAAGGCCATGAGTGGCCTTCTAGGTCCTCAGGTTCAGCCTTTTCTACCGAGTCCAAGTTTTACAGAACAAATCCTTTAATTAAGGGGATTTGTTCTATGAAGTTTGGATTCAGTCAAAGGGCTGCACTTCAGGGCCTAGAGGGGCACATGTGGCCTTGAGGCTACCCCTGTGTTAGAGGAAAGGAAACAAAAATTGAGGCATGGCAGTCAGGAGCCAATGGTATAAGGCCAGTTTGTTGAATCTGTGTTCCATTTGTGGATAAGAAGCTAGGATGGGTCACAGTGTAGTCATTATTCCATTCCATGACTAGCATCACATCTCATCTATTTGAAAATTGCCCTCAAAGACCTGCAACCAGAACCAACCTCCTCTTAGTAAGAGCAACTTCTCCCTCAGTAACATGAGGCACCTCATGCTTTTTCCAGCTCAGCAGTCAGTCAGGGGATTCAATCCAATGATGTAGGCGAAGTAGGTTCAATTTCTGTGAGGTTGTCCAGGGGCAGGAAGAAAATATCTGTACATGCTCGAAGTGTGTGTGTGGGTGTATGTGTGTGTGGGTGTATGGGGGGGTAAGCAGGGGAAACATCTTACACAATATTTGAAGGCCTGTCATGTGCATGATGGATTAATCTTATTCTGTGTGGCCCCAGAGAATAGAACCCTGAATAATGGATGGAAAACAAAAAGAGTCAAAGTTGGGCTTGATATCAGGAACAAAAAAACAAAACTTCCTAACCATTAGAGATATCAAAGGGTAGAATGGATTGCTTCAGGAGGTGTTGGGTTCCCCTTCAATGGAGGTCTTCAAAGAAAGGTTGGATAACCACTTGTGAGGTATGTTGAGATTCTTTGGAGATGGGTGAGAGATAGATTACCCAGGTGGCCACTGAGCTTCCTTTCAATTATTGAATTCTATAATTGCTAGGCCAAGTTCCTTCAAGTGGTTGTGGCTTATAGTCATGAGGCCCTACAATGTTTGGGGCTTGCTACAACCATGTTACCCATGACCAGGAGCATCTGGAAAAAGACAATTCACAGAGAATCTCTCCTTCAACCCTTCGATTTTCTATTTCTTTGTTTGGTAAATAAGACATATCTGGGGACTATGGCACTTTTTTACTTTTTCCCCCCTTTCACCAAGACAATTGATTTATCATTAGTTAAACTTCTACACAGAATCATTACAATCATGTCGTTCAGAAGTTCTCTTCTTTGTAGTTCCATTGTTTCTGTCATGTCTGACTCTAGGTGAGCACATTTGGAGTTTTCTTGGGAAAGATACTGGAGTAGTTTGCTACTTCCTTCTCCTGTTCATTTTACAGATGAGGAAACTAAGGCAAGCAGGGTTAAATGACTCACCCATGGTCACACAGCTATTAAGTGTCTGAGTCCAGATTTGATTCATGAAGAAGAGTCTTCCTGACTCCAAGCTTAGCACTACTCTATCCACTGCATCACCTAGCTGCATCCTGATGTTCTTTTCATTAGACCTTTGTTTGGTCTTGATAAGATCTGATATTTTCTTCCCATACCTTTGGTATCTTCACCTCCAAATAACTTGTGAACTGATTCCTCAACATCCTTGTAATAGTACTGTCTTCCTCATGGATCTCCTCTTTGATATTTGGTCTGCTTTTGTTGTCTTTATTCTATTTGTACTATTTCTCCCTCCTCTGTAAACAAATTCAGGATTGTGATATTAGAGTCCAAGTGTAAAAGTTCCATTTCCTTGATGACTAAGAGTTTGCTGTAAAGACTGTAACATATCTTTTCCATCTCTGACATGTTTGTTGTCCTTCCATTTTCATCATTTAGTGTGATTTCACTTAGTTGGATCTCATACTGTGATTTCTTTACTCTGGCCTTACACTTCATTGCTTCTGTCTCCCCGAATGGTATTGTTCATATTCTTCTGCCATCCTTCTCTATGAGATTTGTATAAATGAGTTTATATTTTGAACCTCTTGCCCTTGGATTTTCTATCTCTTTGTTTGGCAAATAAGGCATATTTGCTGACTAAGGCACTTTTTGACTCTTTTTTTTTCCCCCTCTTCTTTCACCAAAGCAATAGATTTATTGTCAGTTAAGCTTCTACACAAAATCTTTATAATCATTGCTTATATCCTTTCTTCTGTCTGCATCTCATTTAATAATTGACAGTAATTTGCTTAAAGAAGTTAAGTTGTAGGGGCGGCTAGGTGGTGCAGTGAATAGAGCACTGGCCCTAGAGTCAGGAGGACCTGAGTTCAAATCCGTCCTCAGACACTTAAGACAAAGTGTGACCTTGGGCAAGTCACTTAACCCCAATTTCCCTACCTTTCCCCCTCCAAAAATAAAAGAAGTTAAGTTGTAGCTATTTAAATTGTACAGAATATCTTTTCCCCATTTGTATGATTTCTCTAAGTTTTTTTGCACTGACTTTGATCTTCTAAAAATTTCATATTCTTATTGTACTTAGGTAGCATTTTGTCTTTACATCATAGTTATTTCTTTGTTTAAAATTTATTTATTTTTTTTTAATTTATTTAAAATAAAACAAGCATTTCCAATATGTAGTAGAATAAAAAAAGATGAATATGAAACTGCAAAACTATTATGTACAACTTGCTATTCCTCTGAAATATATAAAGGTATCATGTAAATTTCTTTTTTCTTTCCTCCCCATGGCTATCATTAGACACAACTATGTGTGTATGTTTGTGTTTATGCGTGTGTGTGCGTGTTATGTAAAATCATCCTATACATATCTCTACTTGTCAGTTCTCTACATGAAGATAGTGCCTTCCTTCCCAGATCCTTTGTAGTTAATTTGGGCATTTATAATAGTCAAAATGACTTAGTCATTCACAGTTGTTCTTAAAATAATATTGCTGTTGCTGTATACGGTGTTCTCTTGGCTCTCTACTCATTTTGTTCTTTATTATTTCATGCAAGTCTATCTATATTTTTCTAAGATCATTGAGCACATTATTTCTTCTAGGACAGTACCATTCAATCAAAATCATATACTGCAACTTGTTTAGCCATCCCCAATTGATGAGTGTTCCCTCAAATTCTAATTCTTTGCCACCACAAAGAGATCTGTTATACATAGTTTAGAACATGTAGGTTCTTTTACTTTTTTTTTTCTAATCACCTTGGGAAACATACCTAGTAGTTGTATTGTTGGGTCAAAAGGTATAGTTTTTTTTTTTCCAGATTACTCTCCAAAATGGTTAGATCAGTTCATAGGTCCATCAATAATGAATTACTGTCTCAATTTTTCTACATTCCCTCCAACATTTTCAAAATTGGGAAAAATATATAGACAGTTTCTCAGGTAAAGGTCTCATATCTCAAATATATAAAGAACTTTGTAGACTCTATAAGAATACAAGTCAGTCCCCAATTGATAAATGGTCATAGTTATTTCTTTGTATTTGTCATTTATTATACATACTAAATGGGATATCTCACCCTGCAAGAGAGTAGGGGGAAGGGGGATGAGAGGGGGATGATGGAGGGGAGGGCATTCTGGGGGGAGGGGAGGTTGGAAGTACCCACTTTCGAAGAGGGACAGGATCAAAGTAGGGAATGGACCAGGTCGGGGGTGGGATGGGTGGGAGGGAAATATAAGCAGTCTTTTACAATATATCTACTATTGTAATGTTTTGCATAGCTATACATGTACAACACATACTGAATTGCTTATCTTCCCAGAGGGAGTTGGTGACAAGGGAGGAAGGGAATGGATCTGAAATTCAAAGTTTTAAAATTAAATGCTTCAAATGTATATAAGTACTATTATTAATACTATTTTGCATGTAATTGGGAGATAAGTTGTGCAGGCATTGGGGCACAGAGACTCACCTTGCCCTAATGGCAAAGTTGAAGGGGGTATGGGAGAAGATATGGGAGAGAGCAGATTGGATGAGGGGATATCTTGTGGGACTGCTATTCTGGGGTGATGGGTAGGGGAAAAATGTAACTCAAAATCTGGCAGAAATGAATGGTGCAAACCAGAAGTTAATAAAGCATTTGTTAAAATAAAAATAAAGTATTTGTCATTTATTGTTGCAAAATCATATTCCAATTTATTTTTATCCTAGAATTTTTCTGACCATTCATCAACTTGCTAGTTCTTTGCTATTTTAGAATGCTGCCCTGAATATTGTAGTACATATTGGATCTTTGTTTCTATATTTGACCTTGTATTTTTTTCCCTACAACTAGAGCATCAAGGTATCCTTCCAATCAAGTCTGAGTCAAGCATTGGGTTCAGGACTCCATTTTGAAGGCATTTTACCATGTTATAGTGAAAGAATATTGAACATGGAATTGAAATACCATTTACAAGATTTGTGACAATGGGAAAATAATTTCTTTTCATTGAGCCTCAGTTTCCTGAGGGAGGTTGATTATAGCTAAGCTTCCCAACAGTCCTGGCATTCTATAATTGTGTGGTTTTACTACAGACACTGCCACTTTCTCAACCCTTTAACCAAATGCAGAGAACTGCCAGTTGGGGTGGTTCTTCCAAGCAGATGTTGGGTCGTTATGTAACCTAACCTAACTAAGGCTCAATTTCCTAACCTACAAAATAATACTTGCCATGCCTTACAGGGATTTTGGAAGGGTCAGGTAAAATAACTTATTAATGAAAATAATTCTGTACTTATAAGAGTCTACATTTATGTAAGATATACCCAGAGGAGAGCAGCCTTCTCCAGGCTTAATATTACTGGTTCCTTGTTTCAACAATGTTCATGAAGCACAGTATTCATTCTTCTTTTACTTTAGGCAAACTAAATTACATTCCTCAGGAGCCAGATAGGATGCCTATATATCCAGAAGCTTCCATTTCTTTAGAATAGATTATTGATAACCTAGACTGGGCAAAGAGGATAGTTATTTCTTCCACAGGAGTTCTCTCTGCTAACTTTTGAAAAAAAATCTGTATCTATAGATAGATAGATAGATAGATAGATAGATAGATAGATAGATAGATAGATTGATATGCAATAAAACATGGGTGTTTACAACACAATTCTATTGTGGTTTGCACTTGAAAGATTTTGGGGGGAGATTATGGGGATTTCCCTCCCCCCCACACACATACAACTCTCATTCCTTTTCTGATCCAGAAACAAATTCTAACACTTTCTTTCCTCCTCTATTTCTAAGAGTCCTTTGCTTGTTTGGGGCTTTATCTTTTCTGAGAATTTGTGTGGGGGTGGTTCTTCTCAAGCAGATGTTGGGTGGTTATGGGTATTTCATTACTCGACAGCAACCAGGGTATAACCGGGTCCTGCTACAGGGGACACAGGCTCCAGTAGCCACCCACCACTGTCTCTTGTGGAATAGCAAGAGTCCTGATGACCCCAAGACCCAGAACTTTATTTTTGCAGCTGTCAAGTGATGTTGCCAGTGAAGTCCCAGGGAATAAGAGTATTTCCTGAGCTGGCGTTTACGGTTTGAACGATAGTGGAAGAAAAGGAAAACAGAGTAAATATATGGGAGAGATAATGACTTCTTAGACAGAAAGATTGTTTTGTGCCAAAGCCAGTCTGCATCCCTCTTTCCTCATCAGAAAATCAGGACACAACTCCTTCTAGTGTCCAAGATGTATCCATACATGCATTGCCATGCCCTGGGTTTCCTTCCTCTACCTGTCATTTTTTTTTAAACCATGTATATGGTAATGGTGATGCCTATGCTGGAGAGGGCAGGTAGTTGGTGCAGTCAGTAGAGTGCTGATAGACTCATTTTCCTGAGTTCAAATCTGGCCTCAGACACTTACTAGCTATGTGACCCTGGGCAAGTCACTTAATCCTATTTGCCTCAGTTTCCTCATCTGTAAAGTGAGCTGGTAAAGGAAATGGCAAGCCACTCCAGTATCTTTGCCAAAAGAAAACCCCAAATGGGGTCAGGAAGAGTCGGATACAACTGAAACTACTGAATACTAACATGCTGGAGAGAGCTGCAGGGGTGGCTAGAGTGTGTGAGTGTGTGTCTATTATACACAGTATAACATATAATGTCGTTGGAAACGTCAGCCATCATAGGCACAGAGGTCCAGCTATAGCTACATCATTAGGCCAAAGCACCGTGATTTTAGTGGTGAGGCAACTCCTTTTTCCTACTTTGCATCTTAGCTACAATTTAGTAGATAAATCTTGGGAAATTTCCCAAGGCTCAGAGTCTCTAAGTCATTTGTTTAGGGTCACAAAGCCAGTTAAATGTCCAAGGCATTATATCTTCCTGACTCCAGTCAGAATTCCATTCACTAACTCATGCCACCTCTCTAAAGCTATGCTTAGAATTTGGGGAGTGGGCCTTGGTCATGCACTTTTGTCCCATCCTTCGATTTCTGGCACCAATAAACATTTGAAATTCATATTTATATAATTCGTCCCCACCCGGTCCCCTCACAAATGCAAAGAAGGATTGTTCATCTCGTTCTTCCAGGGTAAATGAGCATATTCTGTCCTCTCTCCCAAAGTTCATCCTACTCCTGGAAAAAAATACTTTTGATACAAGAAACATTAAATTAAAATGAACATCAAGAATAGCCTTGAATAAGACACTGATTCAGAAAAGGTAGGATTGAGAAGTTATCTGGAATTGGGGATGCAGACCGCAACTCTGTCACTTACTACCTGTATAACCTGGGACAAAGTCCCTTAATCTTCCTAGACTTCAGTTGCCTCTCTGGTGAAATGAGAGGATTGGGACCTCTAAGTTCCCTTCTGTCTTAAAATCTGAGTCCACTCTGGACTTCAGTTTCTGAAGTCCCTTCTAGTGGCTAGGCCAATTGACCTGAATCCAGAAAGACCTAGGTTTAAATCCTGTTTCAGACACTTTCTACCTGTGTGACTGTGTGAGTCACTTTAAAGTCTCTGTGTCTTGATTTTCTCATCTGGACAATGGGGGCATTTGGCTCAGGGACCTCTAAGGTCTTTTTCTAGCTCTTATTTCTTTAATTGAAAGCATCCCAGTTTGTTTTCCCCTCGAATTACCAACCCTGTCTTAAGGGATAAAAGGATCACTCCAATGAAGCATTCCCATTGCTTTCTTATTCGTTTCTATAGAGAAATCCCTGGTGTGGATTGGGTGCTGTTATAACAAATACTGTAGTTGGTGTTAAAATTATTCATTCTCTAGACACAGACCCCACACTGAAAAATCTAAAGATTCTGCCTGTCACCTATCTCAACCAAACAGAGTGGCCCTCATCCATTCCCATTAGTCAATGTCTAGCCATGATTGGCATCTAAAAGATGTTTGATTGAATGACAGGAAAACCACAGGCATGCCCAGGAGAGGCCTGAAGGTGTTTCAGGCTGTATCCTTGCAGAATTTTATAGAAGATACCATTCATATGTATCAAAAATATTTTCAAGTTACAACAGAGACAAACATGAACTTGTCTATCACAGGACAATATTAATGAAAATGGATCTAGAGAAGCCTTGGCCACCCACACAGGAAGCCCTTACTCAGCTTGCCGATCACACATGTTGAAATCCCTATTCCCTTATAACATTTGAAAATGTTATAGCACATTCCAGGGCCAGGGATCTCTCCCAGTGGATACTTGGAGAAACAACCGAGTTCCTTAGGTGAGGGTCATCACTGCACTCTCTCCCTACCAGATGGTTTCAGCTGCCTAAAGAGTGAGCCTCCTACCCTCCTTCCCTAGGTGCAATGACCTTCACCAGCATTTCAATCTCTTCTCTATCAGCTTCTCACCTTTGTTAGCTGTCCCAAGTAAAGTAAAACTTCACATCTTGAATCTGAATTCAGACGAGAGCTTTAAAATAGGCTCAGGAGGAGGAACAAGGAGGAGCTTAAGCTGAAAGTGAGAGGAAGTGGAATAAACAACACAGGGTTTAGATGTTACAGGAACATCCTTGTTGTAGTTGGATGGACAAAGCACTGGGAGATTGTTTTAGAGCAAGCTCCCGCTGGCTTGGAGATTTTCAGTCCAAGCATTTACATTTCAAAGTCAGTAAATGTTACAAATCAGGGCTTGCTGTATTGTCTTGTTGATGGTGTAGACTTAAGAGAGCATGGATAAAATGTTGATAATACAGGTTAAACTTAAAAGTATGTCATACCTTTTATGCCCAAAGACTTATTAAGCTATCTATATATCTTGATCCAGCAATACCACTACTTGATCTATTTCCAAAAATGATTAAGGGAAAAGGAAAAGAATCTAGATGTTCTAAAATGTTTATAGCAGTTCTCTTTATGATAGCAAAGAACTGGAAATTGCAGGAATGCCCATCAATTAGGGAATGGCTGAACAAGTTGTGCTATATGATTGTGATGGAATACTACTGTGCTATAGGAAATGATGAGCTCAATGATTTTAGAAAAAACATGGAAGGATTTGCATGAAATAATGAAAAGCAAAATAAGCAGAACCAAGAGAACATTGTATACAGTAACAGCAATATTATTTTAACAATGACTTTGAGCAAAGAAGTTATTTTGTCTATTATAAATACCTAAATTAACTATAAAGGACATATGAAGAAAGGCCCTATCTGCATCCAGACAAAGAAGTGATAAGTAGAAGTATGTATGGAATAATTTCACATATATACATGTACATATATATTACATATACATACATCATATATATATTCCTATTTGTGTCTAATAGTAACCACCTAGGGTGGGGAGAGGGGAAAGAAGAAAAAAAAAAGAAAGACATTTTCATGATAATTTTGTTGCATGTTTAAAAAGAACAGCAAGTTGTGCATAGTAGATTTGCAGTTTCATGTTCAATCATCTTTTTTATTGTATTATGTTATTGAAATATTTGTTTTATCCATAAATTAAGAATGAAATAAAATGTGTACCAGGTCTTTTCAGAGAGCTCATTGCTAAACAGCATGTGACTGCCTGAGTGTTTTAATTTTAAAAGGGATGGGGGTTCTTTCTGAAGAGAGCTGATCAGTTGTTTTCCTAGCCCTCTTTGATATCTAGAAGGTGTCAATGCTCAATCCTAGTTCTGCCGCTAACTAACTGTAACCTTGGGCAAATTATTGAACCTCACTAGGCTGCAGGTTTTTTTTTTTTACCTGTAAAATGAGAACATTGGACTCAATGATTTCAAAGGTTCCTTTCAACTCTGACTCTCTATATAATGCTCTTTATGATGTATCTAAATATAACATAAGGGAATACACCTTGTTCAGCTTCAAATGAAGCATAGTGTAAAGGGAAGGAGGGCTTGAATTAGAATCAGGAGAAATCTAGGTTCAAATTCTTCTTCTTACATCTACTAGCTTTGAAGCAATGCATAAATCTGAGCCTTGATTTACTTATCTACAGAAATGGAATAGTTGTAAAGATCAAATAAGTATGTAAAACACATTATAAACCTTAAAATGCTAGGTAGATGTCAGTTAATATTATTAAGCAGATTCATATAGAATCATAAAATTGGAGAGACTAATGGGACATTAGAAATTATCTTTTTCTTTTTACATCACTAACACTAGCCTCAGTAGTTTCTCCCACAGAAGTTTTCTTGTCTTTTTCTTTTTTTCTTGGAGGGGGAAGGGAGGGCAACTGGGGTTAAGTGACTTGCCCAAGGTCACAGAGCTGGTTTTGTGTTGTGTCTGAGGCCAGATTTGAATTCAGGTCCTCCTGCCTCCAGGGCTGGTGCTCTACTCACTATGCCACCTAGCCACCACCCCCCCCAAGTTTTCAATACTGTTACTCATACTTAAGTTTGGATAGTTAGAATTTAAATTCTCATTCTGAAGAGACTATGAAGATTTGAAATGAAATGAAGATTTAAGAGAAACTTTGAGAAGAGAGAAAGAAGATGATGAGATTTCTTTCTTGACAAGAACTGCTGTAACCCCTATTTTGCAAAGATGACGAAGCGAATTCTTGACGAGAGACTAATTGGCATCCTGAGTGAACTGAACGGTGAGGTGAGGAACAGTTATCTACATTGATAATGGTTGTTAGAGGTAATTTAAGCTCTTATCTTTTTCACAGATAAAATATTATAAATATTTATGTCTTTGTGGTATTATTTGTTCTAGTGTTAATAAATTGCATGGCCAGCAATTTTGATGTTTATTTAAGCCTAGAAGATAAGTAGTGTGCATATATATATACCTACCCACACATGTATGTATGTATTATGTACGTATATGTATGTATGTATGTATAGTCTATATATGTGTGTATAGATACACACATATATACACTCATAAGTATAGGGGTATCCTCCTTCCCTAAGTGAAATAAGCTTCTCCACCATTTTAATCTCTAACAACTTCTTGCCTTTTGTCAGCTCTCCCAAGTAAAGTAAAACTTCACATCTTGAATGTCAATTGAGATGAGAGCTTTAAAATAGGTTAAGAAGGAAGAACAAGGAGGAACAGAGACATAGACATATACGCAGACACAGACACACAGACACATACATACATGGGGAATGTGGAATGCAATACTTTGAAGGGAGCCAATTTAGGGGCTTTGCTTTCTCCCTTTGCCATTCACTTGAATGAGAGACCAAAAAGAATTTCAGGCTTCAGAAAACCAGAGGGCCTCAGATTCAGACAGCTTTTGGGTTTTGATGAAAGAGAAAATGCTAAACTGTTTCTGAAGTGGTAGCTTTACAATCGGACATTAAGCAGAGGTCCAAAGAAGGGCTGAAGTGTGTCCTGGTGACTTTTCACAGGGCATTACTTTTGCTAGGTAAACACAAAACCCTGAAGGGGCTATATCTCTCCAAAATCAGACATATGAAATACCACTTTACCTCTAGACTCTAAAACTTCTGAGAGCCCAGTGACAACTCTTTCATGAAGTGACACTTCATGTTAGATTAAATACATACATACACAGATAGACCCACATACACCCCAAACCCCCCTTGAAATGATGTATAATAATGTGATAATTTCATAGAGAGATTAAAGGGACATGAATGTGTCAACATGGAAGATGTAAAAACTACATGTGGTTAATGTTTCTATGGAGAGAGGCAATGACTTCTAAAAGAACTAGTCAATTCTGAGGGGGCTGTCTGAGCAATCACCCTCTCTCGAAGACATTTTTTACTTATATTTATTTTTTTTATTATGACTTATCAGTCATAACCAAGCAAAAACATTTCAATACATTGAAAAGAACAAGAAAGCAATCAATGATCTGCTATCAGTTTTTTCTAAATGTATATAATATGCGGGTATCCCCACATGTAACAAGGGGTGTGATGTGCGGCTTGAAAGGAGGTAAGAATAAATATCTCTAGGATCACAGTCCCCCATTCTTCTCCAAGGGAATCTTTGATTCCTACAAGGAAGAAAAGATGAAGGTTGGGGCCAGTAGCTATCTCCTCAAAGAAAGACTAGAATTGTATCAATCTGCTTCATTAGATATTATTAATCTAAGGAATATAGTTTTCCAGTTCAAGCTAAACTCAATTACTGTTTCTTAATGTGCCAGAAGGGACTCCACATTTTATTTCCAAGTTTGAATTTCTTCCCATCAATGACCAGTTTTACAATGAATACACAGCAAACAGCAAAGAAACCCATTTATCCCAGCAGATAACAAAGCAGAAATCAAAGAAAATGTTCACAGGAAGATATATGCCAGACAATCCAGATTGTAGGATCTCTCCCATTGAGAGAAAGATAGCTCAATCAAAAGATGTGTCAGTCCAAGGGACAGAGAGAGAAGAGGTAAGGGAGGGAGGGGAGGGGGTGAAGAGAGAGAGAGAGACAAAGAGAGAGAAAGAGAGAGACAAAGAGAGACAGAGGACAGAGAAACAGAAAGGAGAGAGAGACAGAGAGAGAGGAGATTGAGAGAGACAGAGGGAGAGAGATAGAGAAACAAACAGAGACAGAGAGACAGAGACAGAGAGACAGAGACAGAAAGACAGAGAGAGACAGAGAGCCAGAGACAGAGACAGAGAGACAGACATAAACAGAGACAGAGACAGAGACAGAGAATATCTCAGACCTCATCCAAGGGGTAAAATTCCCCAAATCTATAGTGTAGCAAGCTGAGGAGAGGGACATAATGGAAACTGCTAGCTCCTCTCATGTCAGCTTCTTCCCAGAGTCTTTCTCTTCCTTCAGCACCCTGAAGAGCAGCTGGTATTGCCCATCTTCTCTCCCAAAGATGGAAGCCAGGAAAATTGCTATATGTTAGAAGAGCCTGACGAGATTGAAGACTTTGGATCGCTCTTCTTTCCCTCTTTCTTGTCAGTTCTGGACTGCCCTTCTTACAGGTTCAGGGCATTCACTAATAAGCAGAGAGTGCAATGTCAATGGGTTTTGGGGATCAGGCTATATGTATATTAAATTTCATAAGATAGTAACAAAATTAAACTGGTTTTGTGCCATTTGAATTTTTTTTGTTTTCTTCCAGCTTCCATGGAAGAAGCAGGAGAAGACAGGATTTGAGCTAATTGAAAAAAATTCATACAGGTTATTTGGAAGAGGTTGTCCTTGTAAAGCAGGTCAGAGGTTGAATTTGAAGAGAAGAAATTTAGCAAAATTTGGGACATATGGGGAAAAAATGGAAGAATAATCTCTAAGCCCAGATACTGGTTGAGATTCTATCCCTCTAAAAGAAACAGGATCAAGGAAAATTATGGAGGATATAAAAGAATAAAGGGGGATTAGGAGTAGAATCTGAAGAGGTAGTCTCTAAAAGGATAAAGAGTAAGTAATTGGCAAGAAAGGTTAAGTAAGAAAAGGTAAATGGAACAATTAGAGAGTTAAGCAAATTGATAGAATGGATTAAAGGTAAATTACAGAAAGTAACCAGAGATTAGTTTTAGACAAGAGATGTAGAAGGGGCTGTGGTTGTAGAGCTGTTGAGATAAAGAAAAGGAATCTAAGTGTGGTTGTCAAGTTATTAAGAAGTGACAATTGGCTGTAAAAAGTTTTAATGTGGTGCTTAGGGCTGCAGTCTAAACACTCTACAAGGGTTTAGAAATGAGAAACAAAGTTGAAAATCTCAACCATTATGAAGAGTAAGGGAAATTTGTAGTGACTTGCCTGGAGTGTGTGATGTTTATATTTCTGCCACAGCTGAGTGACTATTATCTGTGTTTCAAGTAAAGTTTAATTTCCTTATGGAGGAAAAGGTGACAGACACATAGAACACCCCCTCACACCTCAGGTTATTTGGGAGAATAAAAGTTTCCTAAAAGAAACAGACATATGACTTCCACAGGGCAGGCGGGAAAAGGAACCTGAAGTAGAAAGGGGGAGAAAGATTTGCTGGCTGTTTTCAGTATAATGGAGAATAGAAGAGTGACACAAAGAGGAAGGAAAAGAAAGGGTGCCTATACAGATAGAGTTTAACAACATATTTGAGACTTTTTCCTTAAGAGGTAAGAGAGGTTGATGTTCTGAACTGTTTATCTTCCCGGGACTGATATAGTAGAGCTACAGGAACCATCAGGGAAGAGATCATCCACTATGGTGCACAGAAAGAATAGCAGTAGTAATTGGTGATGCCCTACACAGAGGAAGAGAGGCGTCTATTAGTCCACCTAATAACATGAGTCTGTTGTCTTCCTGGGGACATCTATACAAGATGTGACAGAGAACTTCTTAAGACTTATCTGGCAATTTGTAGGGACACAAATGATACTTTCAGGGGGAAAAAACACCTAAAAAGTATTGCCAGTGTTATCAAGTCCTAGGCAAGAAACTAAAGAATGGGGAACACATTGTGTTTCCTTGTTGTTACTCATTGAAAATGAGGGATGCTAAAGAGGAAAATTAATTTGAGAAGTGAAGAGCTGGTGTCTGAGAATAGGATTTGGATTGTTGGTTCATGTCTTATAATATAGGGTTGAAAGATCAGAGACATCAAAGGAAGATAAGTGTATTTGCCAGGTGTCTTGCAAATTTATTCAAAAAAACTTTAGAAAGGATGGTAGAGAAAGCAAATGGATATGTAAGTAGGTGCTTAGTAAATGCTTATTGACTTGGTTCTGACTTTAATTTAACAGCAAGGAATTAGTTGTGAGGGTGGAAATAATGGAAACCTTGGGTGGGGGTGGGTATCAACACCACATTTCATAGTTTGTAATAACAAAGGAGAGGGCTGCTATTGGGTCTACACTGCAAAGAGGAAAGTAATTCATGCATGTGAAAATATTTATAGCAGCTCTTTTTGAGGTGACAAAGGATTGGAAATTGAGGAAATACCCATCAGCTGGGGAATGATTGAATAAGTTATGGCATATGATTACAATGGAATACTATTATTCTATAAGAAATGATGAAGAGGATGGTTTCAGAAAAACCTGGGAAGATTGATGGAAAATGAAGTGAGCAGAACCAAGAGAACAATGTATACAATAACAGCAATATTGTAATTATGATCACCTGTAATGTTCTTAGCAACTCTGATCAATAAATGATCTATGACAATTCCAAAGAATTCATGAGGAAAAATTCTATTCACTTTCATAGAGAATCAACAGATTCTGAGTACAGATTGGAACATATTTTCTTCCCCTTCCCCTTCTCCTTCCTCTTTCCCCTTCCCCTTCCCCTCCCCCTTGCCCTTCCCTTCCCTTCCCTTCTCTTCCTTTCCCTTCCTCCTTCTTCCCTTCCTTCCTTCTTCCCTTCCTTCTTTCTTACCTCTCTCTCTCTCTCTCTCTCTCTCTCTCTCTCTCTTTCTCTCTCTCTCTCTTTCTTTCTTTCTTTTTTCTTTCTTCTTTCTTTCTTTCTTTCTTTCTTTCTTTCTTTCTTTCTTTCTTTCTTTCTTTCCTTTCTTTCTTCCTTTCTTCCTTTCTACAGAGCTCATGTGGAAATGCTTTATATATAATTGTTATATTACTTCTTGCCTTCTCAATTGAATGGTGACAGGAATGGAGGGAGTTAAAGAATTTGGAACTGAAAACAAAAACAAAAATAAAGAAGGAAAGGAAATCTGGGAATTGTTTAACAGATTTCAGTGGGTTCACATGAAAAATAGGTAAGGTCCTATGGAACAAAATGCTTCAGAAGTTAGTCCAGGAAGTATGGGAGGTACTCAAGAATGAAATTTTGATGACAAAAAGGGAAAATTTTTAAATGAGGAGTAAAAACAAGGATTATCTGAAGAGACTGATGTAGATAGACAGGGTACTAACTAACCAACTTAGATTTCAAAAATAAATGTTCAGAAGATGAAAGCAAAACCAAATTACAGAGAATGAACAGACAAGTATGGCTGTTGTTCAGTCTTTTTCCAGTCATGTCTAACTCTACATGACTCCATTTGGGATTTTCTTGGCAAAAATACAGGAGTGACTTGCTATTTCCTTCTCCAGGTTATTTTACAAATAAGGAAACCAAGACAAATAGGGTTACGTGATTTGCTTAGGGTCACAAGCTAGTAAGTGTCCAAGATAAAATTTGAATTCAGGAAGATATTTTTCTGACTTCAGGCCCCACTGCTCTTTCCACTGTTCCATCTAGTGGGCATCATCCCATAAAAAGTGTCAAAATCTCAGATTGAGCTAAGGCTGAAGAGAGAAAAATAGAATTTCCCATTTCCTCCTTCAAAAGACTCCTCCACTTTTTGAAGGATGAAATTTTCACAAAGGTAAGTGTAACATAGTACTTTGACCTTAATGCCCAAAGGTCAAGCATATTGATAGGCATGCTCCAAAATTCTGTTACACACAAGTCAATAAGAAAAATGAGAGAGAGAGAGAGAGAGAGAGAGAGAGAGAGAGAGAGAGAGAGAGAGAGAGAAACACAGACAGAAAAACAGAGAGACAGAGAAAGACAGACAGAGACAGACAGACAGAAACAATGAGAGACACACAGACAGAGAGACAGAAACAGAGACAGAGACAAAGAGACAGAGGGAGAGACAGAGTGGAGAGAGAGACAGACACAGAGAGATATTTGGGGAGAAAAACAAGGAGTGAAGAAAGAATAGGACCTTTTCTTAGTGAATAGGACGATAATAACTGATAACAGAGAGAAGGCTGAGCTGCTCAATTATTTTCTACTTCTTCCAAGAACAATGACTTTTATGCTGGAAATGAGAGAACAAAAGCAACTAGCAGGGAGTTGATACTTGACAGATAAAGGGATTGTAAGAATGTACTTAACTTGCTTTAATAATTTTAGGTCACCTGGCACAAATAAATTATTTCCTTGGATTCTGAAAAAACTGACAGATGGGTTTGCTGAGACACTATCAGGATTATTGAAAGCTTATGGAAAATAGGAGAGGTGCCACAAGATTGAAGAAGGGAAAATGTCTCTATTTAAAGAAAAATTAAAAGGAAGAACAGTCTGTTGCCCATTAGCCAGTGCATTTGTTTCTGATATCTGGGAAAATTCAAATGCAGATTAAAGAAATAATTAGAAAGCTTGTAGAAATGGAACATATAATTACAAAAATCCAACATATCTTCATCAAGAACATATAATACTAGACTACCCTCATTTCCTTATGAGATAGTTACTAACCCAGTGTACGAGAAAAATGGAATTTTTTTAACAAAGCATCTCAAATTATTCTTGTAGAGAAGATGGAGATTTATGAATTAAACAATAAAAGAATCATATGAATTCAGAACTGGTTGGATGGATAGGTTAAAAGAGTAATTGTTTTGTTTCAGAATCAATGTGGCAGGAAGTCTCTAGAAGAGGACATCAGAAATCCAAGCTTGGCCCTGGACTGTTTAATTTTTTATCAATAACTTGGGTAAAATTATAGATTTTACCAAGATCATCAAATTTTCAGGTTAAGCAAAGTTTCAAGGGTTAGCTAACATATTGGATGATAGTCAGGATCCAAAAAGATTCTGATAGGCTGGAACACTGGGTTAAATCTAATAAGATGAAATTCAATAAGGATAAATGCCTTGCACTTGGATAGAAAAAAAATCAGTCTCACAATTATAAGATGGGGGAGGCTTGGATGAGGAGCAATCATTCAGAAAAGGTCTTGGAGTTTTAATGGACTAAAATGAGTCATCAATATGATGTGGCAGCCAAAAAAAGTTAGATTTGGGGGTACATTGCTTTTTAGGAATAGGGAGCTCTCTATGCTATCTTCATCAGACCTTAACTAGCGTATTGATACCCAGAACTAGAAATAGCTAATTAGGGGAAAAAAATCATTCCAGCAAATTTCCCTGAAGGTTCAATGAATCAACAAGCACTTATTGAGCTCCTACTGTATGCCAAGCACCATACTAGTCTTACTGTTAAAGTGGAGAATGTCCAGAGGAGGGTAACTAGGATGGTGAAGGTCCATGATGTATTAAGATCATCTGAAGGAACTGAACATGTTTAGCCTTGAGAAAAGAAGACTCGTGGAAAACATATTAGTTGTATTCAAGTAGTAGAAGCTAGTCGTGTACAGTTGGTTTGGACTTCTGTTTGGCCCCAGAAGGTGTCATAGAAGAATGGGTGGAAGTTGTGAAAAAGGCAAATAAAGGCTTGAGATGAGGAAAAACTTGACAATAGACACTGTCCAAATTTAGAATGGGCTGCCGAGAAGCACTGGGTTCTTTCTTCCCGGAGGTCTTCAAATAGAGGTTGAATGACCACTTGATTGTTATGTTATAGTGGAGGTTCCTTTGGTGTATGAGTTGGACTAGATGGACAATAATGACCCTTCCAAATCTCAAATTCCATACTTTTAAAAAATTTCTAATTGAGGTCCTTTTATTTCTCAATTTTTTCCATTTTTATTACTTTCCATCAATAGAAACCCTCCTTTTAAACAAATACATATAATAAAGCTAAATAAATCATATGCTGGTCATGCCTGAATGTACATTATATGTCTCATTCTGTACCTCTGCTCTATTACCTCCCTGCCAAGAAGTGGTCACTATGGTTTACCACCAGTCTTTTGAAGTCAAGGTTGATTACTGCTTTGATCATAGTCCTGAAGTATCTCAAAGTTGTTTTCCATTGCATTTTCTACCATCATGTCAACTGTTTTGACATCATGTCAAATGACATAATATTTGTAAGGCATTTAGCACAGTGTCTTGCACATGGTGGGTAGTTTAATAAATGCTTGTTCTTTTCCCTCTATCCTTAATTCCTATCATCCTGGTTCTACTCATTTAAATTTGCATCAGTTTATACAAATTTCCCCAAATTTCTACTGTCTTCATCATTTCTTATAGCTCAATAATATTTTATTATACTCATATACTGTAATTTGTTTATTCATTCTGCCAATTAATGGGCACTCATTCTTTCCCACAGTTCTTTGCTACAGCAAAAAGTGCTAACTATAAATATTTTTGTATGTGTACATTAAAAAATCTCTTTGGGGCTTAGACCTAGTATGATATTGCTGGGTTAAAGGATAGCTCAGTTAAGTGATTTGGGGGTGTAGTCCTACATTGTTTTCCAGAGTAGGTAGACCAATTCACAACTTCACTACCAATGTGTTAGTGTGCCTGTCCTCTCACAGACCCTCCAAGAACTACCATTTTCCTCTTCTCTCATTTTTGCTAATATGATTGGTATAAGATATAACTTCAGACTTGTTTTAATTGCATTTCTCTATTAGTTATCTGGAGAATTTTTTTCACATTGTTGTTGCCACTTTCATTTCTTCATTTAAGAACTGCCAGTTTAGTTTTTTTTATCATTTATTTATAGGGGAATGACTCTTGTCCTTATATATTTGTGTCAATCCACTATATAGCTTAGATAATAGATACTTATCAAATATTAGAATGTAAGCTCCTTAAGGGAAGGGATCTATTTAACTTTTTGTCTTTGTATCTCCAGTGCCTAGTACAATGCTTGGCATATAGTAACAGATTAATAAATGCTTATTGATTAGCTAGCTGATCCTTTGGGAAAATTCAATGCAAAGGTGTTTTCCTCCTAATTAACTATTTCTCATCTAATTTAACTGCATTGTTATGCAAAAGTCTTTCAATTTTATGTAATCAGAATCATCTTCTGGGATCAATTCTATTTCTTGTTTAGTCCTCCCCAGGGGAGAAAAATCACATGCCCACAGAAAACCTCAAGTCAAGACTTAACAGGCTATTGAAGCTTTGTCAGGATTATTTAATGACTGATAATAAAGCCAAAAACGTTATAAGATTAGATTGCATTAAGTATGCTCAATTGGAAGCTTAGTCTAAATAACTGATGTTTAGAATCAGACCACAATGCATTTCCTCTAAGGGAATCCCTGTAAGGAACTTGTAGAATAATTTTATCTATTTCTCTGCTCTTTAACCCCAAAGGACCATTAGTCTTCCATTTTCTCAGCAGAAAAATCACAAGAAAAAATACAATTGTTCCGAAGAAAAAAAAATCCAGTAGTTTCTTTGGTCCCCTTTCAGCAGAATAAGTGTTCCTGTCCCAGAAGGTAAGAAGAATCCTGTAAAACTTCTCTTTGCAGTCAGTAAAATGTTCATTCTCTTTGACCCAAAGATTCCTCAGCTAGGCATGTATCCTGAAAAAAGTTAATGCAAAAAGAAAGATTTCCAATTCACTAAGATATTTATGGCAGCACTTTCTATGGAAGCAAAGAACTAGGAAAAAATCAGATGCCCATTGATTGAGAATTAAGAGGTATAGTGGATAGGATATGGGATGTGGAGGGAAGAAGATCCAAACTCAAATCCTATCTAAGACATTTACCGGCAGTATTGACCATATTCAAATCACTTAATATCTTTTTGCCTCTTTTTTCATTTATAAATGAGAGAGATAAATTTAATGACCTCTAAGTTTACTTCTAGCTCTAAATTAATTAAGGACAAGGGAGGAATATAATGGGAAGTATGTAGATGGTATAAAAACAAAAGGTATCAATACAACTTACTTTTTTTAAAACCTTCTTTTTGCTTCCAATGTCTCTTGGCTCTCTCACTTCCCCTCATCTGTCTTTGTTCCCTTAATCTCTCTTCTTCTTTTATTGCCCTTCCCTCTTATTCTCCATTTTCTCCTTTTTCTATTTATCCCTCATTTCTCTATCTTCTCTCCCTCTGCACCATTCTTGTTTTCTCTTTCCCTTTCCTCTTTTCTCACTGTAGTCTTCACCAATCTTCTCTCACTCGGCAAAGCACTATATGGGGATAAAAATTGTACAACCTACAATAAAAAAAACTGAGGCAGGGCTCTGAGCCAACGGCATGTTATTAAAGTGTCCATGGTCCCCTCTAATAAAGTGGACCTCAAATCTTCGTCATGATCTGAGACGCCTCCTCCTTCCAGGGCCCTATTTTTATAGGGTTCTATATTCTACATTCAGGAGCAGTAATACCAGATACAGAATAATTTTATTGATTGCTTATGATGCATAAACTAAAATAAGTGAAACAGTGTATCAGCAGAGTCATGCACCAAGCAAGGCAGGAAATCATTCTGCTGACTAGGTGGTCATAAGATGGGTGAAACATAGGGCATATCTACTGACTAGGTATCATAAGATGGTCATAAGTTGGGCACCTGCTCATGTTGGACAAGAGAGAATGGTCCAAAGGTAGAAAAATAATTTTGGGGGACTTTGTATATAGTTGAGTTACCTCCACCATGCTAACCTTGATCACCATGACAAGGAAGAACAAGAGGGGAGGACTTGCAGCCAGCTTCCCATGATTACACAAATGATCTTACCATTTGAAGCTCACAGCTCTGAGGCCAGATATATAGAACTTATAATCATATCAAAACGGTTGATCCTAATTGGAATAGAGCAGGGGGGTCTTCAAAGAATCAGCTTCCTCAACTAGGACTAGACTAGGCTAAATTAGGAGCTAGTTGATATGGTTTAAAGACCATTTTCTCCCATCTCCTTTTGACTCCCTTGTTTGGTACTATCCCAAAACTTGTGAGGGAGGATGGTATAGCAAATAGAGAGGGCCAGCCCTGGGATCAGTGTTTGCCTCTGATATATACAGTCTCTATTATCACAGTCAAATTATTTAACCTCTCAGTGTAATGGACAACCCTCTTTGTCTGTAAGTCACAAAGGAAGTGTTAACCTGCATTAATAGAAAGAGTGAGTTTCTTCTTCAGGCAGTTTCAGATCTAGTGTCTGTTGTAGAACTCAAAAACCACAAGGAACCTTTGAAACTATCTAGCCTAATCTTCTCATTTTACAGATGAAAAAAAAAAAAACTCAGAGAGGTAATGTAATTTGCCCAGCTTGCTTGCTAGTAGCAGAGCCAGGAACTTCAGAGTGAAATATATGCAAAGAGAAAAACAGCCCATAACACATCATTTCCCTCCAGTATAGGCCTCTTTAATTTGTCCTAAGACAGGCTGCTGGAGCAAAACAAAAATGGAATAATATATTTGTTTTTTTGTTCTTTATAGGCAAAAAAGAGAAGAGAAACATACTACTACAGATCTCTGTAGGAAAAAAATAATTTCATACGTCGAGTATAATATTAAAAGCTTAAGACAACTCATAGACAAAAAGGTTAACTCCCACACCCATCTCTTCAAAAATTCATATAGGATATCCATCCAGTCAAAATTGATATGTCCTCTCCCTTGATGTTATATGGGTTTTTCCAAGAAAACATCTGGACTGCATGCTGTCTTGGAATATCCTCAGAAGGCTCTGTCAGTGATTAGATGTCAGGCTAAAACCCCTGAGAATCCAGAATCCTTTCAAATAGCAGGGGAAAGGGGAATAGGGTAAGGAAACTATTCAAAGTTCAATTTCTTTCCCTGTGGCTTGTGGTCTCCTCCTCCTTCTCTGCCTCCTCAGAAACCACTCCAACCTCCACAGTTTCCTTGGCACCCATCACCAAAACCCCATGACCTCCCCTATCTCTTCCTACCACCTTTTCCACACTAAATCCTCCTTAACTACCACTACAGACTCCAAAACTACCTTCTGATTTAGGTTTGGCCCAATACAATCTTCTTGATTCCACCAATCTCCCCATTTTTTTTGGAATTAGCATCTTCTTTCGTGATAGTGTTCACAAAATGAACTCTTTTGATGACCCATCTTTCCTGTCTGTGACCATCCTTGCACCAACAGAGCCATTAAAATGACTCAGTTGTGTGTGTGTGTGTGTGTGTGTGTGTGTGTGTGTGTGTGTAGATAGGTCTTTAATGAAGTTTTGTATGATTGGATTTATGAATTATTTTCTAACTTGTAATTACTTCTAACTCCAACCTAATTCTTCGAACCTCAATTTCCATTTGGGTACAAAAAACATCAACCTTCTTTTGTATCTTCAGCAGAGGAAGATTCAAATGAATGCCTACATGCCCTTTAGGTGCATCTCAGTTGTTGGAAATGGCTCGAGATGTTAAACCTTCTCAAACACATCCTGTAGGCTTTTTACAGGAGTACTGTAGAAGAGATTATTCAGTACAAATCTCTTTGAGTTTCCTCTTGAATTTTCTTGCCCTTAGCATTTTCTTCTTCTATAGAGTCTAGAATAATAGCCCAATCCCAATTGCTAGTCCTTGTTTCTCTTCCAAGACCTTGTCAATTTCTGCTGCTACCTTAAATTCCATGTAGGTAATTCTTTGAAATATCCCATTCTTAGTAAGGATTAATCTAACTTTAATAGCATCATCAAGTACTTCCTTTGTTTATTCTGAGTAATTTTTAAGGTAGGCTATGGATGAATAGAGTCCTCGAATTTTGATCTTTCATACCTTTCTTGTTGCTTTCTTCCAGCTTAATTTCAGAGCCAAGGACATGTGAGCCACTGAATTCCAAAGCTTTTTCCAGAACTTCAGCAGATTCAAATTCTAATAGACAAACTTTCTGCTACTGCCAATTCAGACATTCATAACTGCGAGATCACTTTTGCAAAAAAAAATGTTGGGTTACAAGTTCTTACTTCAAAATAGCTTTTATTGAAGTTTAAGCTTCCAGTGAAAAGATAAAAGCTATAGGTTCAATTTCTAATTTCTGTCAGGGTTTTTTTTTATATCTTCAGGGGCTTACTGTTTGTCCATTTCCTTTTTCTTCTCTCCAAGTGATTTTTTGATGACCATTCCCTCTTTCTTATCTTTCTCCTCTTCATCTTTAGCTTTTACAAAGACAGCTTTCACAGAATTTTCTTCCCTTTGGCAGGTGTGGCATCCATAGTTTCACCTTCAGAACCATCCTCACAGTCATCTTCCTTATCCTCCTCATTCTCAGAGTTTTATTTCACTGGAGTTGCCACCATTTTTGTTTCTTTGGGCAGCTCGAATTCTTCACATTCTCCATCTTTACAGTCATCTTCTTATTCAGGTTTATGGTCCTCTTTCTTAGAATTTTTGCATTTTTCTTAACAGTGGGTTACTGTTCTATCCAGGTTGGCTTCCTTTTGGCCTCATGTGATGACTGCTTTGACTGGGGTAGCCACTTTCTCGACAGGGTAATCTGCCGACATCTTGCCAGGGTCAAAACTGCTTTTTTGGCAGGTGTGGCAATGATGGCCTTTTTGACTGGTGGTACCTTATTTCCTGGAGTAGTCACAGCCTTCTTACCCTTCTTCTAGGAGAACACAATCTGTTCTCCATTATAATTTCCTTCATCTTCTGATATGTCATTATCCTCATTTTCTTCCATATCCTTTGGGGAAAGAGCCATTTTCCTTGGATCACCTTGATTTTTGTAGCCCCCTTTAGCTACATCTTGGTGGTAGTGTGTGATTATAGGGCAGAGGATGTGGATCTGTCAGCAGGGGACTAGGCAACATAAATAGCAAGTTGACAGCTGAGATCAGTAGTAACTTCCTCTCTATAAGTACCTCTTATCTGGCAGCAAATGAGAAAACAAGATTCTATTGTTTAAAAAAAAAATCACACTGAATAGTGGAACAATTTGAGAGTGGTGGCACTCAACTGTAATCTCTGCTGCTTCAGGGGCTGGTGGATTGCTTGGGCTCAGGAGTTATGATGAACACTGGGATAAGCTAATACAGTGTTCACACTAAGTTCAGTGCTTGGCAAGGTAAGTGCCTAGAAACAGGGACCATATGGCTGCCTAAAGAAGGTTGAACCAGCCCAGGATGGAAATGGAGCAATCTAACAATAATGGGATTAATTCCATGAGTGTCCAGTGACATTCCAAGCATAGGTGAGATAGAAAAATCCAGTCTCAAAAAATAAATAAAAATAAATGACATTAAAAAAACTATTACCTTCAAAAATTCATACTTTTGTCCATGTAGATACTCACCCTGACAACCCCAAATGCAAAACTTTATAATTTAGTATATGGTCTTTAATGGTTACTGTGACTTCCAAAATTCAGCACCTCTGGCCCAGTTTAGGAATGAGCCTTTAAGAGCCTATTTAGGCTAGAGTCTAGCCGCTAGATCTTAGACATCATCAGACCACATATGAAGACTTTCCAGCTTGGTAGGAGTTTGTATTCCATTGGCCACACTTTTTGACACTGGCCTCCACTCTATCTCAACTCCAGGCATTTTCACCTGCTATTCTCCATACTTGAAATGCTTTCTTTCCTCACCTCTGCCTCCTAGATTCCTTGGTTTACTTCAAGTCAAATCTCCTATGGGAAGCCTTTCCTGAATTACCCTTAATCTAGAGCCTCCCCTCTGCTGATTATTTCCAATTTATCCTGCAAAAGTCTTGCCCATAATTGTTTGTATCTGTCTCCTTCATTAAACTATGACATCCTTAACAGGTCTATTCTTTTGCCTTTTTTGGATATCCTCAGTGCTTAGCACAGATCCTGGCACGTAGTAGGCTCTTAATTAATGTTTATTATTGACTGAGTGACATATCACAATAAAGTCTCAGACTAAGGCTTTAGAGGAAGGTGGGAAAAATAATAACTTTATAATTTATGTAATTTTTATAATTCATATTTATAATTTTTATAACTTTAAAATTTAATAATATAAGACTATCCAACAAATCAACTTCTGTGTGAAAAATATAGTATTAAAAACAGTGGTTACTGGCAGTGAGTTGTGGAAAGGGACTGATTTTCCCAAACAATGATGATTCATTCCTGTAGAGGCCAGGGTAGCATGGTGGAAAGGGCACTAGATTCAGATTCAGATAACTTAGGCCAAAGTCCAAGACATGTGTGTGTGTGTGTGTGTGTGTGTGTGTGTGTGTGTGTGTGTGTGTGTGTGACCCTTAAGTCACTTTACCTCTTCAGGTCTTAGTTGGACCAAATGGTTTCAAAGTCTGTGTTACAATCCCAAAGTTTATGACATCGAGTGAGGCTATCCCAAAACCTTCATGATGCATGTACGATTCATGGAAACGGTAAACTGAAATAGAATTTTCTCATTTATTCTGGTCTATCTAGATGAAGTTTTGTTTATTTGTTTTGCTTTTCTGCAAAAATGGAAAAGAAATCCACAAATGCTAGCTATATCTAATACAGTTTAGAAAATGTGTAGCCTCTTCAAACAACAGTTTCAGGCAAACTTAATTCTGTTTTGGAACAAAAAAAGAAGGAACAACTCTTATTGTCCTTTTGTGATGCCTTTGCTTTGCACCTGTCCCATCATATGGGGTGGGGAACCTGTGGCCTCGAGGCCACATGGGGCCCTCTAGGTCCTTAAGTGTGACCCTTTGAATGAATCCAAAACTTGAGGACCTTGAAGGTACCATGTAGTCTCAAGGTCACAGGTTCCCCTGGAGGGGGAGCCGAGGGAGCAGGGAACAGCCAATTTTAACTGCTGATAATAAAAGCCTAAGAGGGAACATGATCCAGCTTTTAGCTATTGGAAACTGGTATTAAGGTCTGAAGGTTGGAGAAATGCCAGAGGAAATAGCAGTTGGTTTTCCTTGCCTGAGACTGTACTGGAGTCCATTCTGCCAGTCCAGGAGTGATGTGCTAGATATGGTAGGATGCGGTCTTGGGTTCCTGCCAGCAGCATAATGCCAAATAGAAAAGTACTGGATCCCTTATCCATGACCATGTTTTGAAAAGGAAACTGAGTCTAGTTATGTTTAAACAAACTAAAGTCCACATTTCCTAGAGCTCCTGGCCTCAGAGCATCCCATGAATCACTTGAGTCTGTCTGGGTCTTAGAGAGGTTTGCACCTGAGTCATAGGCATCTTATAATGTACTTCTTGTTACATTTTTGTCCCTGTGGTAAGAATAAAACACAGTTAGGTATGTTCTTTCCATTCCTGTGGGGAAATGACACCAATATATCAAGGCCACACAAGGAAGGCTCAGTTAAATGTAGAAAGTCAGGAAAAAGTCGGGGTTTTGCAATAGGTTGGGGACTCGAGAACTATTAAAATTTGGCAAAATAATGCTAATCATGTCTCTCTAGACCTAGAATGGGGCTACTAGGTGGTGCAGTGGATAGAGCACCAGACTTGAAGTCAGGAAGACCTGAATTCAAGATTCAGCCTCAGACACTTACTAGCTGTGCAGCTCTTGGCCAATGCCTCAATCCTGTTTGTCTCAGTTTGCTCATATGTAAAATGAACTGAAGAAGGAAATAGTAGACCATTCTTGTATCTTTGTCAAGAAAGCCCCAAATGGGGTCATGAAGAGTCAGACACAACTGAACAATAAAAACAATACACATTTCTGTAGCCCTTAGTTTTCTCTTATATTGTCTTGCTTTAGCTTCACAGTAAGCTTGTAAAGGCATAAAGCTAAAATTTGAGCAGAAGATAACTAGGGGCTAGCCTTGTGAAGAAAAGTAGAGGCTGGTTATGAGAGACACAGTAGAGGGAGCATTGATAGGACTTGGGAGTGAGGAGAGGAATGGAAAGAAGACTTGGAAGTCAGGAGTTTAGGTGATTTGGAAGATAATAAGCACTATCAACAAAGGAACAGAAGTTATAAGGAGATGCAAGTTTGGGATTGTTTGTTTTGGTGATGGAGGAGATGATTTTAGTTTTAAATATGCTGAGTTTGAAGTGCCAATTAAACATCTAGGTGGAGGTATCTAGGAGGCAATTTGTATGATTAGAGCACTCAGGGAGAATTTAAAGTTGGATATGTAGATCATAGGATTATAGTTTTAGAACTGAAGGGGACCCTAGACATTACCTACTCCAACCTTGACTTTTCATAGATAAGTAAATGAAGCCCAGAGAAATTAAGAGATCTGCCTAGAATCATAAAGGGAATAAGTGGAAAATTTGGCAAATTTTGTGGCAAAAAAAAACACACTGAATTCAAAGTCAGAGGATTCCTTGGATTCCAAGTCCTCTAACTTTGAATGTAATGTATTTTTCATTATGCCATTTCCCCTCTATTCAGAAGTCATTTGATTAAGTAAATAGTTGAAGACCTAAAAATGACTGAGTTTGTCAAGAGAGAAAGCATATAGAGAAAATAGAATAAAATGAAATTCAGACCTTGGGAGATACCCCCATTTAGAGAGCAGGAAAAGATAACATATCAAAAGAGAGGAAGAAATAGAGATGCAAAAGAACTAGGATGGAAGACTACCATGGAAGAAAAGGAAGAAGACAACATAAAGAAGGAGGGAGCAGGTAGGAGTAACAAGTGCTCCAGGAATGTCAAGGAGGATGATAACTGAGAAAAGGCCACAGGATTTGGTCACTGGGGATCAATGAAAACCATGGAGTAGGATTATAGAGAGTAAAGGGAATGAAAATGTTTTTGAACCTGCTTCTTTTCCCCAGGCATTGTTGGATTTAAGCTACAGCAGTTGGGGTTTGGTTTTGTTGTTATTTTTTTCACCTGTAACACGCTGCCTGTGGGTTTGTTTGCCTCATCAAAGGAGCAAAGTGAGGCAGGTCAGAGTGATAAACCAAGAAAAGAAAAATTATAGAAGGCTCAGTGAAGGGTGTTTACTTTAGCAACATGACAACTTGAAAGGAGATTACTGAGCAGCTAGTTAAAAGACTATGATGTCTGAACACTATCTTATATTACCTGAAGAGAGGCATCATGTCTGGGACTATGGAGGTTATAATTTCTGTATCCTTGGCTTTGTCAAACCACATCTGGATCATTGAAGATGACATCTGATCATTAACTTGTAGTGCCTTAAGAAAGCTATCAGAACTAGAAATATGGAGGTAATAGTTTTCCCATACTCTGCATTGGTCAAACCAGGTCTGTAGTATTTTTTTTTTCACAAAATCAGTTCTGCATATACTTTGCTAGCCACTGACATCTTCCATTGCATTAGCTTCTGCATGTAAATAATTAACTGATATGATTCACAGATAACTGATGCCTAATCCTTGTTTTATAGGAGACAAAATCAGCAATTAGAAAAAAAATGAAAAATTGAGAAGTTGTGCATGAAACATAGGTAAGGGAACCTCTTTCTAAAACATTTGAGTTTTCCCTAATTTGAAAAGTTAGAGAAAGAACTGGGAGGTTCTAAGCAAGATAATTTTATTCACAATTGTTATAAGATTTTAAATATGTAATGAATCCAAATAGATAAGTCACATGACTTGGAGCTCTGTACCTTACACTAATGGAATCAGAGCCAAAGCCAAATGGTTTAAAGAGTACTGGCATCTCAATAGAGCTTTGGTCTCTGAGGCAAAGAGGAAAAAAGAAATAGAGACCAACAGAGTCACACCTTTTGGGTCATAAATAGGAAGGTAAATTGGTGTGGTCTCTGAAGAATTAGCCCTTGCCTAATGGGAAGTAAAACTCTCACACAGCCAAACCTTGCCTCATAGTGCCACCCACTGGTTACATAATAATAAGGGCTATCTAAAAGTAGGAGGGAGTACCTCAGGAGGTAGTGGACTCCCTTTCACTGAATATTTTCAAGAAAGGGCTGTATGATTACTTCTGTGGTATATTCAGGAAGCGCCTAGACAGGTCTCGTCAGAAAGCTATCCTAAATCTGAGATGCTTTATGAGTAAAACATCTATTCAAAGTCATAGCTAAGTATCTCTTATTAATGTATTTATTTTTATCAGGGAATCACAGACCATATCAGTTCCAAAAGCAAAACAACCCACTATTTAATTAAATTTAATCAGACAACATAACAAATTAGGTAACAAGAAAAGGTTCCATCTATATCATAAGCATTTATATACATAGATATAGACTCTATTGACTATTTTTCCACGATAGAGAAGGGCCCACATTCAGAAAACACATAGGAACAAGACACAATGCATTGAAGGCATGGATGTCAGGCAAATGTATACACAGTGCTTTGAAACTTACCATGTATTTTTCTCACACCACCCTGTTGAGATCTCATTATCTCTCTTTTACAGATAAAGTGGAGATGAAGAAAAGAGATTAAGCAACTTGTCCAAAGTCAGATAATAATTATGAGAGCAGAGACAAGATTTAAATTCAGACCTTGAAACTCCAATTTCAGGTTTCTTTCCACTATATCATGGCTACTTCTCTAAGAGGAGTGATGGGAAAAGATTATGGGATGTATGAAAAGTGGAGTGGATAGAGCACAAGAATTAGAATTAGTCCTACTTTAATATTTACTAGGTGTGTAACCCTGTGTTAATTACTTAGCCTCAGCTTCAGTTTCCCCATATGTAAAAAGAGAATAATAATAGTACTTATCTCACAGGGTTGTGATGAGGATCAAATGAGACAGCATATCTAATGATAAATCTTAAGGTGCTATAAAATTCTTGTTATTATAACAACAATCCCCTCTTCCACTGATGAAAGGTACAAACTGACACAATAGGTCAAAGGGTATAAGAGGTGGACCACAGAAAGGGAAAAAGGATTAAGTGTCTGAGGATAAGCAGCAAAAGGAGGATAAATTGATCAGGACTCAGTGAAATACAGAATAGGGAAGGTGTGGAGGGGACAGGAAGTGGAGCAAATGATGTTCCTTTTGTTCTTCCTCCTTTTTTTTTAAGATCTGATAACATCAGGGGCGATGTCTTGAATAGTGCATGAATTGGATTTAAATGAGACAGTTGCATAAAGTTGTCAACCTCACTCTCTCTCTCCCACAGTCATCAATGTCCAGTGGCAAGACAAAAGTCAAAGTGACTGGTGATGGCCCAGGATGGATGACCTTTGCATCTTCGATGTCTGACCAAGCTCTAAGCATTCCACACCACATGCTTCAGCTGCCTCCAAGGCTATTGGAACAAATTGTTCTCATCTACTTATTCCACTGGGGAAAGTCTTCACATGATTGGGGGTAGACATCCCCCTAACTCACTGATGTGTTTGAGGTTTGTCAGTTACCCTCAACCTAGTTTAGCCGATTTGCCAAGATGGTTTACCAGGGTGTAGCTCCTGTGCAGGCTACAGCTTCTTCCTGAGTTTGATACCTATGATAAAGGTCAATCCATAGTTGACCAAGAATACCTTCTACATAGTCCCCCTCAAACGATCAACTAATCACTTCTTGGCTTTGTTTTATTTGTTTGTTTGTTTGAATTTTTTTTTTTTGGAGGACAATTGGGGTTAAGTGACTTGCCCAAGGTCACATGGCTAGTTTTTTATGTTAAGTGTCTGAGGCCGGATTTGAACTCAGGTCCTCCTAGCTGCCCCTGTTTGTTTGTTTTTGATACTGGGTGTCCCTATTTTTCCCAGGCCAGAAGTGTAGGAGGCCATTCACAGACTGGTCCCACCCATGATCCCATACATGGAAGCCTTGACTCACTCCATTTCTAACTCCAACCTGAGATGGTTTGCCTTTCATTAAGCAGGCTCACCATATCCCCTCACTCCTGGAGCTCACCATATTAGAGCCAGACTAAGTACAGCCACTGCATTGGCTTTAGACCTACTCTAGTTCAGAACTCCCAAGCTCATGAGATCCACTAGCCTCAGCCTCCCCAGAAGCAGCACCTTACCTGACTGTTGCTTGGTTTTGACATAAGCAGGTTGATGTAGAAGAAAAAACATTGAATAGAGTCAGAAGACCCAAATTTCAAGACCATCTTGCCATCTACTTGGTGTGTGACTTTAGGCAAATCTCTCAACTTTTCTAGATCTGTTTCATTCTCTGTAAAATGGGTATAATGAAATAATACACCTATATCAGAGTTTCTGTGAGGATCAAATGACATTATGTACCTAAGCACTCTGTGGATTGTATAAGTATTATACTGATATAAAGTTTATATTTTCCTAGGCTTAGAGTTGGATGTCAATGAGGTTTTATAGAAAGAAGAGGCTATAACTCATGAATGTGATCCTGTTAAACCTTCTCTTGCTAAGAATTTTTCTATTTCTTTTTTTCTTTTATTTTTTTAAAGGTAAAAACTTGTGCCTTGTGTGGGACTGTTAGTACTGGGTTCTTAGTGTAACATGAAAGATTTATGAATTTCAAATATACTCATGAAAAGTATATTTCACGAATATATTTGAAATACAACCAAATTTTCCATTTACTATCACTAAGCATTACTATCATATTGGGTCCTTTTGCCCAAATAATGAGCTCTGGGGCTAGAGCAAAAATGCAATTTGTAAGTTTACAAAGTTTTCTGCTTATACCAAGCCTAGCTGACAATTTGATTTTTAGCTATGACATGTAAACACACATGTTTGTATTCAAATGGTTATATTCCAGCCATGTTTCCAGAGGAAAAAAGTAATCATCCTGTTTCAATTGTTCCTATTGAGTTTCCAAAGCCCTTGTGTTGAACAACCTAGGTGTTATTTCAAACACAAACGTGTTGAGATTTGAAGTAAATCTCTGCTTTTAAGGAGAATGATAGATATTTAAGAAGGTGTGGATAGAATGCTGAACTCAATCCAAAACCTCTTTAAGTGCATTTTAAAAGAAATCATTTTACAATTGAATTTAATATTGTTTTTATCAGGTTCTCAAGTACAAGGAGTAAAAGTTGGCAAGTCTTATAAGGCTCAAGCTTGGCCAAAATGTCCTTCATTTCATTCAATCATCCTAAATAGAAAGTCTGCTGCCTTCTCCAGTTTGGGATCTCTTTAAGAAAGTTCTGGCTGGAGTTGGAGAACAAGGAGAGATTTGTGACCAAACTTACACTGTACTTTATGGGGTCCAAGAGCTATGGACTTGAAGCAAAAGCAAAATAGTGTCCTCTTCCTCTCATTATCATCAGTGGCAGTGAGATAAGGATCACACCTGTATGTGACAGCATCCTGAGCATTCTTCAGTCAAAGTTAAATATTTTCCATCAATCAAGAAGCATCCATTAAACATCAGGCATTGTGTGAGGCACTAGGGATACAATGGCAAAAATTAAAGAGCCCCTTCCCTCAAGGACTCTCCCTTCTACTAGGGGAAATAACACATACACATACTAGTGGGTGCAAAATGTATACAGAATAAATGTAATTTGGTGGGGGGAGGAGGAGTTAGGAGCTGGGGGCACCATAAAAGGCTTCATCTACCAGGTAATCACTGAGATGAACTTTGAAGGAAACAAGATTGCAAGAGGTGAATGTGAGAAGAGATGACACAGTGGAAGACCAGAATTCAAATCCTACCTCAGATCCTTACTAGCTGTGTGATCTTAGGCAAATCACTCAACCTCTGTGTGCTTCAGGGTCTTCATTTATCAAGCAGGGATAATAATAGCATCTACCTTACAAGGTTGTGGTGAGAATTAAATGAGATAACATATATGCCTATAAGATATAATACTTTTTGCAAACTATAAAGCACTATATTGATTTATACAGGGTGTGAGACAGTCTGTGCAAAAACATGAAGACAGGAGATGGGATGTTGTATGTAATAAAATGCAAGTAATCCAACCAAGAACCGTAGGGGGTATGAAAGCAGGTAATATATAATAAGTCTGGAAAAGCAAACTGGAACCAGATTGTGAAAAGCTTTAAATGCTAACCAGAGGAGTCTGCATTTTCTCTTAGCAGCAATAGGTTATTTGAGTTTTTTGAGTAGTACGATGGCTTGGTCAGATTAATGCCTCTCTTTGGCAGAGGACAGATGAACGAGGTGAAAAGACTAGAACCATGAAGATGAGGGGAAAAATGGTCCTTACTCCCAAGGTGTTTCTAACACCATCCAAATATCACCAGTAGGGCACAGGATTGTTTGTCCTGAGATGATGGGCATTGAGTGTTGGGAACAGGCATTAACTTGGGTTATTACAGATTCATGGTTTTGTCCAAAGTTTTGTAGGACCATACTGGGGTGGGGGATTATGCAAGAAAAAAAGGATAAACTATGTTAAAGAGTAAAGTTTTGGGGTAGAGAAAAGGAGGGAGAGAAGACCAGAGCGGGAGAAGTCTTTATTCTAGGTTGGAGTAGCAGCCTGCTATCACTGTGTACTAACTGTCCTCTGCCTCTAGATGGTGGTGTGCAGTCACCAAGTTAGATGATAACTGATTGACTCAACCACTGGACAAAGAGAAGGGAATTGACAAGCTTCTCAGCCAGAACCCTTCCCCTTCAAATATTCATTTAAAATGTTTTATTGTTATTTCCATTCCTCTTGAGCATTGTCATTTCTTTACCCACTATATAAGAGACTCATCTTTTGCCCTTTTACAGAAATCCCCCTCTCCCTAACATCTGCCAACCTCTGCCCCCTTTCTTCCAGAATATCACTGCTCTCTTTGGCAGAGAATAGATGAATGAGGTGAAAAGACTAGAACCATGGAGATGAGGAAAAAATGGTCCTTACTCCTGAAGAGTTTCTAACACCACCCAAATATCACCAGTAAGGCATGGGATTGTTTGTGCTGGGATGATGGGCATCAGAATGTTGGGAACAGGCATTAACCTGGGTTATCACAAATTCATGGTTTTGTCCAAAGCTCTGTGGGGTGGGACTATCCACTAGGGACAGGTCACATCCCATTCCTGTTGAGTAAAACTCAAAAGCAAAGGACCTTGTGTATCCCACAGTACAGAATCTACTCCTATGCTCCAAATGTCAGGGCTATTACAAGGGGGGAGAAACTGGAACTGTCCCCCAGGGTAGAAATTTTGAAGGTATTGACACACTATCCAGGGTAAGTCTGTTACTCTACCCAAGTCAACCTCCTCTTCCTCCAGCTTTTGGGGACTGTTTTAAGGGGGGGGGTGCTTCTTCCCTTTTAAATAACTTAGAAACTGAGTAGTTTTCCCAGGGTAAGCTTCTTTCTTCCTCACCTCCAGTCTGTACCATATATAACCCTGCCTTTCCTTCACAGACCCTGCCTCTTGAGCTAGGTGGAGAAATTGCTAGTTACAATTCTGCCAACTGGCCTTTCTTGTTACACTAAAAGCTACTAACATCATTTTGGTTGAATACATTAACTCAGTCGGCCAGGCAACCAGCAGCCAAGCCATTGGCTCAATCAACACACTTTATTGAATGTAGAGCCTAGCATGAGTGTGTGTCACAGGTAGTTTCCACATTAACAAGATTCAATATTGTGACTCATTATTTCCCCAGAGGAAACAAGGTGAGTGTCTCTCCTATTGGTCAGTCCAGTGACACAGAGGAGAGTGAGTAAACCTCATGAGACACCTTTGGAAACACATGGACCCAATGTGTTTGTTTCTTCTCTGCAACCCTGGTCAAGCAGAGGAGTGAGCCTCCAACACAAACTGAAACCCCTTTCCAGCCCTTTCATCTTGACAGTGAAAAGTTTGGCTTGTCATTTCAGAACTGTATTGCCTGAAGTCCTACATGAAAGGTTCAGCTCAAAGATTCTAGAAATAGGCTGAAAAATTACTGTTGAAGTCTGCAAAACTCCAAAGGGAGTTAGCTCCATTTCACAATGTAGTTATGGAAGCAATAATAGAGTCTGAAAAGGGAACATGAGCCCTTGAATCCCATTTTCTTTTCTTGTTCATTTTGAAATGTATATGCATGGAAGGAAGAAGATTAAGGAGGAGGGGGAGGAGAGGGTGAAAAAACAAAAAGGACACAGAGAAGGAAGGAAATGGGGGGAATGAAGGAGAAAGGGGAAAAATAGAAGAATATTTTTTTAAAAGAGAGAAAGTAGATAACTGGCCTGACCTGTTCTATACAGTTAAAATGGCCCCACATAGATAGCTAGGGCTTTGCAAACACATTTTTGCATCTTTCCTTTTTTTTCCCCAATTTCCTCATTACTCTTCATCTGACTTTCTATTCTCCCTTCTCCCCTTTCATCTTTATTAATCAATCACTTAACATGAATTTATTAAGTGCCTACTGTGTCCCAGGAACACCACTAGGAACTATATGTAAGTACAAGGAATGAAGTAATCTCTGCTCTTAAAGAGATGAAATACACTCTAGTGAGGGAGAGAAAAAGTACGTATATACATATATACAAAATAAGTGCAAAGAGAATAAATAAAAACAAATGCAAGTAGTTAGTGGGGGAAGGGCACTAGTAGTTGGGGGGAATCAAGGAGGGTTTTGTATATGTGTCTGTAATAAATAGCTTATTTTAAACCTGGGACTTTGTTGCCTATGGCGCCCTCCACTACTGCTTAAACAAAAAGTTAAGAATACTATCACAATTGCTCCAAGCTCCTAGTTAGGGAAAGTCCTAACACTTACAGGGAGTGGGTAAGGAGGGAGAGAGGGATGGAGGGAGGGGAGGCAGAGAGGGAGAGGGGGAAGGAGAGGGGAAGGGAGAGGGGGAGGGAGAGGGAGAGGGAGAGAGAGGGAGGGAGAGAGAGAGAGAGGGAGGGAGAGAGAGAGAGAGAGAGAGAGAGAGAGAGAGAGAGAAAGGAAGGGAGGGAAGGAGGGAGGGATAGAGAGAGAGAGGGAGGGAGGGAGAGAGAGGGAGAGAGAGAGAATGTGAGAGCCAGAGTGAAAAACTGATAGAGAGGAGGAAAAAAGGGAAGGAGAAAACAAGGAAAAGAAAAGAAGGAAAGAGGGAAGGAAGGAAGGAACATAAGACAAAATTATATGTATTAAATGTATAGCATTACTAATATATCCAAAGTGCTTCAAAATTCTTTTCAACAAGTTACATTAACGGGTGATCTTGTCTTCTGTCAGGAAAATATGATCGACCTCAATTATGTTGGATAGCATAATTTGTTATTGAAAGTATTAAACAGAAGTGTCCAAAGAAATGGTTCTTTGGAAGTCCCTGTCAGGATTTTATCAATGATCTTGACTTTACAGAGAGGAGCAAATGAGGACAAAATGTTCACGTGCATTATCTCTCATCTGTAAGACTGCAATGAACATCAAACTCCCTGTGGAAGTTAGATATTCTTGAGGAATAGCAGGCCTTCCAAATCCTGTGGGGTTGGGATAGGAGGACTGGCTTAATAAGCAGTTAAATCTCAATGTCAGAAGTGTTGCAATCTCAAGTGAGATTTTATCATCAGAAGTGTGAGATTAGGGAAGACAAAATTTGTCAGAGGAAGTATTTATAAACTTGGCAAAGTCTCGATGATTCCTATGAGGGAATGTCCCAGGTGGGAAAGGATCTACAGTGACAGGTGACCTCTGACTCTTTAGAACCTGAATTGTCACTTCTGTAAAATTTCCTCCTTTGAGGTTCATTCCAAATGTCTTTATCATCCTCTGCAGATCCTGACTTCAATCATCTACTGGCCCTGAAGCTCATTCTTCCCTCTTTCTTAAAGAACTCAGTACCTGGCTCATCCGAAACTCCTCTTCTCATTCATGGGGATTTCAATGAATGAAATGTCCCTTCAAATACCTTGATCACTCACTTCACTAACTTCCTTGACTGTTGTAACCTACTCTTTCATTCCATGTAGGTCACATATGGTGATGACTAGAACCTCCATCATCCATGGTTTACCTCCACAATCAAAAATTCCAAAATTCTTCTCTTAGAGCCCAATCTCCTCTCCTTCACCATTTTGAAAAATTTTCAATGTGACTTCTAGTCATTCCACTCTTCCACATTCTCAGAATACATCACTTTTCCTCTAGTCTCACTTTCCTCACTCCACTGTTGATCTTTGCTATTCCAAACAAACAGCACTTTTCACCTACATACACAGGCTATCCCCCATGCCTGGAAAGCACTCTTTCTTTGCTTCTACCTTCTAGAATCCCTTCTTTTATTCAAAATTCAATTTCAGCACCATCTTCCCCAAGTTCTTTCATGATGCTCCCAGTTGCTAGTGTCTTCCTACTCCCCAATATTACCTTGCATTTTGTATGTAGTTTGCATGTACCTGTTGTCTCTCCCAATAAAATGTAATCTCCTTGAGGGCAGGGACTTTTAGTTTCATCTTTATATTCTCAGCACCTAGTATAGTGCCTGGAATATAGTAGGCATTTAATGAATATTAATTAATTAACCCTACAGTTCACCAGTTAAGCTATTCCCTCTCCTCTATCTTTGAATCCCCTCTCTCTTTTCCTAATGACATTCATGGTTTGTCAAATCCCAACTCTGCACAACCCCCATCATTTGCCTTCTCTTCCCCAATTTGAGGGACTTCAACAACTGTGGAGGCTGCATCCACTACAGATTTATGTTCTCTAATCTTGACTGTGCCCTCATTGCTGCACAGCAATCCTTTTATCTAACTTAGATGGATTACCATGTCCTCCCAAGCAGCTGTCCCAAACCTTCTTTCCTCTCCTCTGACCTCCTATACTCTTTCTCCCCCACTTCTTCTCAGCAGAGAGGATCTCACAGCAGCACAGCCAATGTATCTGTACAGGAGCTTCATTCCCAGAAGCTTTAATTATCAAGGCCTCACCATACCATCCTGGCACAGCCTTGTATTAAAAAGGATTTGCTTTGGAATGAGAAGGTCCACAAACTGTATAATGAAAACTTCCTAATGAGGAAGTTTGTCTATCTAAAAGGGGAAACAGATTCTAGACTAGAAAGATATTTGTTAATGGATGCCTAACAGAGCATGGGAAAACCTTGAAGATGAGGGATGATTGGTGCCTGAAAATACAAAGTTACATTCCTATCACTAATGTGTGGTTAAAGTTTAAATTCTCAACCCACAACAACATTTTAGGAAGAGCTCTATTTGTTTGAGATGGACTTCTTGCTCAGTCAGGCTCAACAGTGCTGAATTCTATGACTCTCCCACCAAGAAGGACAGGGAATGGGGAGGGAGTTCTTTGAGGTCAGACCAGGAGGGGTTAATAATGAATTTGGGACATGTGTGCAGAGCCTGTGCATCAGCAGTATGCCGTTGATTGGTTACAATAAGGTGGGAGAACATTTGCTCAAGTGAATTGGAGGCACATAAAAGGAGATCCAAGTCCGAGGTGAGAGAGGGAAGAGATGAGAAGGAGGAAAGGACTAAGATTAACTATATATTCTAGCATTTATACATGGTCTAGCATTTGTGCTAAGGTTTACCGTGTGCTAAATCTATAGTTATCTCTATCTATCTCTCTGTCTTTCTACCTAAAAAATCTCATTTGATCCTTACAATCGGGCAACAGAGGGGCATCATTATGTCCATTTTACATATGTGGAAACTGCAGTAGAGAGAGACTATGGGACTTGACCAGGGTCACATATCTGGTAAATGTCTGAGACAAGATTCAGACTTAGGTCTTCCTAAGTCCAAGTGCACTACTCTGTCCATTGTCTGCAAGCCATGAAGGAGAAAGGGAAGCTCCAGTCAGGAAGGAAGCAGATTGGTAAGAGGAAAGGAAATGTTTTGATTAATAAACCAGGTTGTAATTAGAGAAGTTGATAGGATGGTGAGACACAGGATGGGCTGCAGCCAAAAGAAGCAATTAAATGTTTTCCCAGAAAGGAGGAGTTGATACATAGTTTCCTTGTGAAGTATGAACCTCAAATGAATTGCTCAGGACCTTCTGGTCCTTCATACCATGGGATGAAGGATGCTGTCCTACTATTAAAGGGACCTTGTCATTCCAGGCGAATCCTGAATCCGTTAGGACACTATATTTGTCTTCTTTGGTCCAGAAATGAGTCAAGAGGGAGGCAGTATTATACATCCCACACCTACTCTCACCTTCTCAGCTTGGAAAAGCTGTCTACAATCAGCTTCTCTTTGCATCTGTTCTAAACTTTCTGTCCTCTGCATTACTCTCTCCAAAGTTACCAATGAGCTCCTAATGGCTTCTTGACCTCTTTGAAGCATTTGACCCTATTGACGCCCTTCTCTTTGGATGCTCCTTTGTGGAATTTGAAAGCTCCTCTTTTTCTTGGTTCTTCTGTTATCTGCCTCACTACTTCTCAGTATCCTTTGCTGGTTCTTCCTCTGTGTTGTGCTCTCTGACCATGGCTGTCCTTCCAAGGCTCTGTCCTGGCCCCCTTTTTTTCTCTATACTCTCTTTTTGGTGACTTTGCCAGTTCCCACGGGCTCAGTTATCATCTCTACACTGATGATTTCAAGATCTATTTATCCGACACTAAACTCTCTCCTGAACCATGGTTTGTATCACCAACTGAGTGTTGGACATTTTGAACAGTATGTCCTGTAGATATCTCCAACTCAACATTTCCAAAAACAGAATTCCCTCCCCACACCCCAAGTCTGCCTTTGTCTGAACTTCCTTATTACTTCTGATAGCACCACCATACTTACATCACTCGGGTTCACAAGCTCAGTGTAATCCTTGACCCTTCTCTTACTCTACAAAGCCAATGAGTTGCCAAATCTTGTCATTTCTTTCTCAACAACATCTCTCACACATATCCACTTTCTCTCCATTCACACAGTCATCCTCTTTCCACTTAGTCCAGTCAAGCAAAGACTGGGATTTTTCAAAAGCAAATTTACTTAGTGACATATAAGGGTTCTCAGAGCACAAAGGTCTTATCCTAAAGTAACAACAATCTAGTAACTATTTAGGAGAAGACTCTATTCTTTTTTGTATCAAGAATCCTGCCCCAAAGTCCCCCTTTTCAGTCCTTAAGTAATTTAACCTACCAGTCCAACCCCTTGCCACTATTCTAAAGAATTATAGCAGATTCTCCCATAATGGTAGTTGTTGGATTAACAGGTTAGTGCAGGGTAAGGGAAGAAATGACTCTCTTTTAATTTCACCAAAGGAAGTCAAAATTAATAAGCTGAACATAAACTTATTATTCCCTCTCTTTTTTTCTCATGTGAATAAATTGTGCTGATTTCATTAAGTTCGAGAATACTGTAGAAGTGAAGAATACCTTTTGTTCAGAAGACAAAATGCAATTAGATGGGCATCTCCTTAATTTGGTCCATCAGGACATATATCTTATTAAGAGCCTGCAGATAGACAATGAAATACATCAGGAATTGAATAGGAGGAAGAAAGAAAGTTGGGTCACATTTGGGAAATTGCTCATTGCTCTTAACAATCCCAAACTATTTCCCAACACAAAAGTCTTTCTTTTAACACCAATTTTTCCCCCAGGGATGCTATATAGTTGCAAGTCCTGGAAACTCCACAGTCTATAAAGAATAAAAATTTCAGATGACTCAAAGGGTGATAAAGAGGGGACATGGTAGGTGAAGTAGGCTGTATCATATTACTAGTATAACTTGTATGTCGGAAATGGCATGAAAGATGCCATCTGGGAAATTTTTAGGAGATTATGAGAACTAGAGTTAAGGGATGGACAGCCTGAATGCTACACTGGTCCCTACTGAATATTAAAAGACCAGAGGAAGCCCTCTGACATATTGGCAAAATCTTCTATGGGGACTTTATGGAAATACATTGACAAGGATTTCACAACCTAAAAAAGGTATGTGTGCATTGATGTCTACAGTAATGGGGAGAGAGTTCCCACAATGAAGAAATAATTGATCCACTGCAGGTTTGGAGTATATCCCACTATTGGCTTACATTGAGTTTATAATCCATCAAAAGCCTTGGATTATGTACAGAAGACTCAACAATTCAACTATCCCCATCTCTTACTTGTTTGGGTTCTGGATCTAACTGTGGACTTTTATAGTTATTATTGTTCAAATTCTTCTGCCCATCAATTCTACTATGTTGAAATCCTTGTGGGTTCAGACTCAGCTATCCGAGATCCTATTTATATTTCCAAGTTTTGTGTTATTTATAAAATTTGAAGTTATTTATAAAAATACTAAATAGCAATTGGTCAAAGACGAACCCTAGGGGAATACTTCATTGGATACCTTCTTTTAGTCAACATATAAATCTTCCCTAGTGATCTACCCATTATGTCAGAAGCCTTCCTCTTGTTGTTTTTTTCTTTTTAACATCAATACCCGTTGGACCTTGCCATTGAAATAGTTCTAAATCTGATTGTATTAATAGTATATCCCACATTTCTCCAGCTTATTCACAAGTCTAGCATGAAATGCTTTATTAAATGCCTCATT